>CM068373.1:147698049-148141769 GCA_034769895.1 Magicicada septendecula
ACCCACAAATTTTTCAACCACCAGCCGCCACTGGTTATCAGAGGACCTAGAACAATCAAACTGCTGAATGGGATAAAAGCACTGGAGCATCACTAAACCAAATGTGTTCAACTACATGGAGACTATGCTGAAATATGAAAAGTGATTCCAAAACAAAAAAATACTGGTAAGTCTTTTATTATTAGGCCATGAACTTTTCAAATTGCCCTAGTATATACCTGTAAGGTATATGAAAAGATAAATGATCTTATCTACAAAAAGCCATCTTTCAAACGGATTTCCATCATATATTGTTGCATTAAAGATTATTAGTTATGATGAGGTGATATGAACTTTAATGGTATTACAGTAAGATAACAATTTAATTAAGTAAAATCTAATTAATTATCTACTGTCTACTGTAGTGTAAACTTATTAACACACTTTCTACATTAATAGTTTGTTAATTATAGTTAAAAGCAGCATGTCTACTGTGTCCTTGACGGACTTGTTTATAACTAATCTTGTGAGCAGTGGCTTAGTAAGAAGGGTTAACCTCACTCCCCATGAATGAGTAGGTCATGTACATAAAATCTGAAGGAAGCAATTGTATAGCTAACGGTTACAACATTAAAAGTGGGCAATAAATGGTGATTTTGGACTCCCCCCACTTGGCACAGGAGCAGGTGGTCAGATAAAAATTTCAAATGCAAGTCATGATCACTCATAGAATAGTCAATTGCGTGCCTAGCTCTTACTATCTGGCTAACAAACATTTGAGCAAAACACAAAGGTTTGAATATGTACTTCAATTACATGTCTAATATTGACTTTTAGACATATAATACTAATAATACATATAAACTATAATATAATACATCTAATACTGATGTATTCTGCAGAAACTGGGAGTGAGACAATGCAAGTCAAAACAGCGAAATGAGATGTCACAAGTATGGAATTCAGGAGAATACCAGGAAGACTTGCAGAGGACAGGACTACCAGAGTGGACAACACAAGAGAATGAGTGATGATAGAATAGTATGAGTATGTTGACATAATTGGCCAACACAAAGACAGAGGACTGGCAAATAAAAAAAAAAGTTTTAAAGCTACTTTGCAACTAACAAACAGACTACAAGTCTAAATTGGACGAGGGAGGATGAGGATTGCTTGAAAGTTAGGAGGTTATGGAAAATGCATATTGTCAATGTGAACCCTACACAGAAGAATACATGTATAAATCATATTCTGTACAGCAATTAATTACAAATCAATATGATTATAAATAAACTATTATTAATATAAGAAATGAATGTGTGTATAAGATACGTGTATATAACACATGTATCAATTTAATACATACATTAAACACCAAAAAACATATTTTTATTTTTAAACTATATACCTTGTCCTCAAATTTGATCTCTTCCATTTGTCAGATGATGGATAAATTGATCTTGTTAACACCTGAAACAAATGAAAACAAGTTGGCACTCAATGAAGACTAAATCTACATCACTCACAAGTTAGCACAAGGATAACATCTGATTAAGGACACTTTTAGATTAAATGCACATATCTTTATTAATAAATAATGTCTTCCCATTGTCAGACCTCAGTTTAACCAATGAGGATCTTAGTGTGGGCAAGGTACTTCATTCAATACAATAAAGTGTTCTCGGTTGAAAGGATTTACCGAGACCACTTATGTAGAGGAAATGTCACATTACTTCTGCACATGTAATTGGAATGAGCTAACGTACAGAAGAGCATTCAACTACAGTGCTAACTAAACTGATGATTCCTGGAAAATGTTTTCCCCATAAAGGTACACTTTTCTTTGAAGCCATGCAAACATGTGGCTACAATTTTTTTTATCAGTTCCGTCATACTATGTTACTTATTTTGACACAGACTTTGTTTTTAAACTCCTATTTACCAGAAATTATACGACTTTTGACATAATTTTAGAATTATTTTGAGAAGGAAACAACAATTTCTTATCAATTGAATGCTAAAATTTTTATGAAACCTCCGAGCCAAAATATTTGCAGAAGTTATACAGTATACTCTGTTTCACATAACTTCCAAATTGACAGCTGTGGGAATACACTGCAATACTACTAGCAAATTGTTGTTTACAATGGAAGTTTGAAGCGTATGACAGATTTACAGAGTTGTAATATTTGTTCTGCTTTATCTAGTCTGAAGACGTGTTTCATCTTATTTGTACCTTTCAGGGTGCAGTAAATTTAATCTGGTCTTAAACAGAAAATCTTTGACAAATAATATTAGAAATCATGTAGAAATTATAATTTTTAATTACTTGAAATACCATAATGGACAATGGAACAATATTTCATAGTTTGTAAACTGCATATAAAAAGGAGAACTGGGACTGATTGAATTCATGATCCGCTGAGACCACTTTGAAGAGTTTTCCAGTAACATGAAGGGTAACATTAATGATATTCATGTCACTGATATAATTTCTGACAGCCTAATAACACATTACTAAAACAAACCACATACCACAAAAACAGCTAACAGATCCAAAATGTGATGTGTTATATCACTGAAAAGAGACATTTGTGTAAGCTGATAAGAATTGGCAACATTTATTTGTTGGTATGGGAAGGATATCTTAACATCAGCTATGAATGGCAAAGTGAAAGAGCACCAAATCTGAATTTCTTGTGCATTCCCAAGTGTCAATACTGATGTTATATGAAAGATATTGTAGGATTAAAAACAAAATTATATTTTATATTTTGTTATTTCTTTGAAAAATGCATATCAATTTTGAGAATAGATAGGACCCGGTATAGCCTATCTTCCCCATTTTAACATAATGTACCTTTTCTCAAAAACCCTGTAAGTTAGAGAGTTAATGTTTTCTTTATTTCAAATTATTATTCTTTGGACACATTTTAACGTAGGGGTTTTTTGAAAAAATAATTTTTAAATTTTTTACAAATTTTTAAAAATATGTCTACAAAAAAACCTTTTTTGCTAGCCGTTTTTATAACAAAACTCGGATGATTTTTAAAATATTACAAAAAGGCTGTGTTAAAGTTTGAAGCAATTGTTGAGTAATATGGACACCAAATTTCAGGCTTCTAACTAGTCGAGAAGATGAGAAAAGGTACATTTTATATTACAAAATGTATGTTTTCGGCAAAACGCATTTAAAGTTAAAAAATAAAATATTTTTAAAAAAGTCTTGAAAACTACCTTAAAACAATCCAGCTCCATACTCTGGGTTATCTGGGTCTTCCATGCTATCTGCCAGTCTCTTCTTAGCTTGTCTTCTTGACTGCCTTGCCTTTTTCTCATACTCGGATACATTCCTTTCAGCATTCCTAAGTCGCTCTCTGTCAATCTGCAGCATTGCCTTCTTTGTGTTGATGCCGACACTCATCCCAAACTGTTTCAGTACCCTATACACCTTGTAATGTTCCCCTCATTAAAACATCCAACTGCATCGTACACTCCCACCATAAATGCAGATAATCCAACAAAAACTGTTTTGGGGAGCCTGGACCATACCACACTATTCACGCTCTCATTAGGATTTTGAGTCCTTCCGTGGGTGCATTTTTTCAGTAGCTCAGTATTAGCAAGATCTCTTATAACAGGTTTGATTGCAATCATAACAGCTGCAGGCAGACTATGGTTATGATGGTAATGCTCACCTTTAGCTTCAGCTTTTCTGAATTTGCACCAGCTTTCTTCACCGGGTGGGCACAGACCATGTTGCGGTTCATCATCTGTTGAGCACATGTGAAAATACATTGCCCATACTGCCCTTTTCATGTTTCCTACATTGTTGGAATGTCTTCTGATTGCTAAGCCATAATAGTTTTGAATTTTGTCGATGATGGCATCAGTTAATCTGTTTTTTCCTGATAATGGCTTTCCGTCTGCTAGTTTTATGCCGTTTAGTGATGTTTTCAAACGCCTCAATCGAGTACCCATCCGTTTCTGTATATGTCCAATGCACTCTAATTTTCTGATTTCAATATCATTTCCATATACTTTTAATTCATTTACTTTAGAAAAGGCTTTAGAATCTCCATCTCCTAAATATTCTAAGTATCTCACATTATACTTTTCTTCTGAACGCTGATAGATTGATATAGCACCTGCCACCTCCATTCCGCCACTCACACCTTGATAATTAGCAGTACACATTTCGTCATGATTATCTTTACTTTTGCACCTGCAATGTTTTGTAAGGACTTGTATATCTAATATTTTACCAGTATATACACTTGTCGTACTGACAATGCCGTTTAGAGATGTGTGGCCTCTCTTCTGCCATGACCCGTCAAAAGCTACATGTAAATCACGGCTACCATCGTTTGCTTCTACAGATTCTTCAACAGCACGTCTCATACTTAATTCAGCAATGTCTTTTGTAGCTTGAGCTATGATTTTATTATATTTTGTAAATCTAGAAGGAGGAGTCGGTAAATTCAAAATTCCACATAATGATTGGGCAGCTGCGCTTCCCTTCCCTACTGCTCTCAATCCATATGCCAATCGCATATTACATTCAAATAGTACACCCTTCTCATTTAGTCCATGCTCAGAATCAGGGTCAACATGTTTATTACTTACAGCTTTTGAAGTAAAAAAGGCAACACTGTAATCACAAGTATCACAATATAAGATAATTTCAGTAGCCAACCCAATACGATTTTGAGTCTTTAGTTGTAGGTCCTACTTGACTACAATGTTTGCATGCGACATATACATTCAAAATATTATAAAGTATATTCAAATCAATCAGCTCATAACCTAACTTTTCAGTACAATCAACTTCATCATACAATTCATTCAACCCACTCAATTTCCTTGCAGATGCACTTTCCGCTCTTCCATCGCCACTTTCTGGTAAATCAACTGTTACTTTTCCTTCAATTTTGGATTTACACACATTCTTTCTCTTCTTAAAAACACTTGGTACATTTGGTCTTGGCATTATCACAAAATCGTGAAGACAACACAAGTACAAAACGTAAAAAGTGAGTACTTATAATCTATAGTCACAATATTAGTCACAATTCACAACTAAAACAAACAAACAGCTACTTATATAGAATAAGTATATGTTTATAACCTGGAACATTAGCCACAACTCACAACAATACAATATATAACCATCTGACAGCAACAGCTGATGTTTCCAAGCTATTTCACAGTACACAGAGTGTGTAGGCACAGCTGTTACAAAGAGATATAAAATACTAGGCAGAGTTTCACAAAAAAATTTTTTCACCTTGAAAGAAAATTCAAACCATCATGTGTCATACATCATTTTAGAGAGAAAATTCCAGAGAATGTTTCAAAATTAAAAACAGAAATATTTTTTTTTCGATTTTTGCCCTACCGGGTCCCCTTAACATAGTGAAAATAGGGATATCCACCTTGCAATCATATTATGTTTATGTTGACCTGTTTGTTTATAATAAATGGCTGTGCATGGCCAAATAATAATATTCAGTAGTTGGTTAACATACACATTTATATAATAGATTTTTAGTTTAATTTGTGTATTTTAATAATATCTAATGTCATGTATTGGCTTAATACAATACAGTACTGACCAAACCAGAAATATTATATACAATCCGTTTTGAAAATAAATTTCTTACAAGAAACTATAAAACTACAGTAAACTCTCCATTATACGTGGGCGGATTATCCGCTTCCCTTTCCTTTTTTTTTTTTGCGACGATAAATTACGGTATTAAAAGAAAACCTACAACAGTAGAATAAGTTATAAAATTAGGCCTACAATTAAACGTTACTGTGAAACATAAAATACCGTAAATGAAAACAAAGAATGCAGGGAAATGGAAGCACGCGCGTGTTGAGTGAGAATGCATGAGTCATGATCGGCAGGTGCAGAAGCTATTTTTAGAGCGACAACCATCAGTTGGGGTGAGTGGAAGTCAATCAACCAAGGTCATTGGCACTGCTTGTCACCGGCACCTTATTGCCTCACCCCCTACCCCTTCACTAGCCACTTCCAGTTCTCATAACTCACGCATCAGTTTGTGCGTTTCTGTCAACCTGTGTGCACGTGTCAACTAGCAGTTCGCGTGAGTGTTTAAATTGTTGTACATGATTTTAGTAAACACTACTATTGAAAAATGACTGAAGAAAGGAAAAAAGTGGTCTTATCAATTCAAGAGAAACTAGAATTGATTAACATAATTGAAAATGGTGCATAAATTAATGCAATTTGCATCCACATCAGACAACTCCTCATCAATGAAAAAAAGAAAAACCTTGAAAACTAGCACTTATGAAGAACTAGATGCGGCACTTTTAGAGTGGGTGAGTCAAGTGAGAAGTGAGGGAGCTCCTATTTTAGGGCCTATTGTTGCTGCAAAAGCAAAACAGTTTTTTTGAAATGCTAGGTTTAGAGGGAACATTTGATGCATCATCAAGGTGGATGACAAGGTTTAAACAATGCCACGGGATAAGGGAAATTGGGCTTCACGGCGAGAAATTAAGTGGCGTCAAACAAGCAGCAGAAAATTTCAAAACTGATTTTGAACAGTTTCTTCAGTCAGAGGGAATTTCTTATGAACAAGTGTACAACGCTGATGAGTCGGGGCTGTTGTGGAAATGTTTGCCGACACGAACATAGGCATTTGAAAGCGAGCAGCAAGCTCCAGGACATAAGTCCAGTAAAGAATGCATAACAATAATGACGTGCAGCAATGCAACGGGATCTCAAAAACTAAAACTAGTAGTTATTGGAAAATAAAAAAAACGAGATCTTTTAAAGGGACAAGGGCTGAAAACCTCCCAGTACACTACTTCAACCAAAAAAAAGGCTGGATGGACCAACAAATATTTAAAGAGTGGTTGAAAAAAACTTCATTCCTCAAGTTAGAGAGCATCTCAAGTCTCAAAACATATCCCAGAAAGCTGTATTGCTGATTGACAACGCCCCGTCCCACCCAGGGGAAAGTGTTTTTAAATCGGAAAATGGAAATTTTTTCGTCAAGTTTTTCCCTCCCAATGTCACAGCTCTTATCCAGCCCATGGACCAGTGCATAATTGCTTCAATGAAAAAAAAATACAGAACAAACTTACTGAAAAAAAGGATTGAAGAGGGGAATGATCTTCAGGGCTTCTGGAAAGATTACATGATTTTTGACAGCATTTATGACATAAACACTGCTTGGGAGTCAGTTAAGCACTCTACGTTAGTAAAGCCCTAGAGGACGATTTTACCAAATGTGGAAAATACTTTAGTAGAGTCTGCAGAGGAAGACGTTTCTGCTTGTGATTTCACTAATTTAGTGAAATCTGTTATTGGGGGAGGTAACGTCGATGAAGATAACATCGTTGAGTGGATTAATTGTGACGTCAATGATCCAGGCTTTGAACATCTTACTGATGAACAAATCGTAGGTGGAGCATTAGGTATGGTTTTGGAGGAGAGTGAGGAAGAAGAAGAGGATAAGACGCAGAAGCAAGTGAGCCACGACGCAGCTTTAGCACACATTGACGGGCTCATTCAATATCTGGAAGAACAAGACGATGAATCAGTTTGAGACAAAATGTTGTTAAAAAAACTTGAATCACAAATAAAGAAGAGGTGTTTTATCACGAAAAAACAAAAACAGTTGACCGATTTTTTGTGTGAAAAAGTAAACCAACAAACTTGTAAGTACATAAAACAACTGTTTATTAAGTCATAATTGTATTTGTACACCTCCTACTGTAAATAAAAATTGTTCAAAAGCATTTTCGTCTTGATTTGTGTCCTTTTTCGGCCATTTTGCGGATTATCCGCGGAACTGGCTTACCTGCGGTTGAAGCGCCACCCAATTCCGCAGATAATCAGGAGTTTACTGTACTTTATGCCGCCTCCGCCACAAAGCTATTTCATGCACAACATAACATGGCTCCATTACTGTTACTGTTCAAGCTGAACTGCACTGCCTTTACATTAAACACATTGACCAGACCCGCACCCAGGATTTTTTTGGGGGGGGTTTTGAAAATTTAGAAACAAGGTGCACAATTTTGGTTTTCCTCATTCTTTTCTTTACAAGGAGGGCTTTATCCTGGAGAAACGATAATACGCAACTTATAAGGAGCCAATGTCAAAAGAACAGGTAAACATTAACTTTGCTTCATAGAATTTCACTCATGTACGTTCCACATATAATGCTACAAAGGCCCTTCTTACACATACTGCACGAGTAAGAATCATACACACAATGTTTGTAAGAATCATGAGTTAAAATATTGTTAAGCACAGGCTTACTAATTTGCATATGCTTATTGAATAATTTAAATTACTTAATCAGCAGACGCCGACTTTATTGAAATAATAATACAATAGTATAGTTAACTAGAAAAGCTTAAAAATAATAATGCAGCAGGTTCCGATGGTTTACCAGGGGAACTATTAAAGAGCGCAGATTTCATAAGGGAATTTGCCCATCTCATAGAGCGAATATGGCTAGCGGAGGTAATGCCTGATGAGTGGAACAATGGCGTGGTGTGTTTAATACATAAAAAGGGTGATCCACCCATATGTAAAAATTATAGGGGCATCTCTCTACTTAATACAGAATATAAGGTATTGTCCAACATTATACTTTCTAGGCTGATTCCCTACGCTGAAGAAAACATTGAAGAATATCAATGTGGATTCACTAGGAATAGGTCAACAACAGACCAAATATTTACACTAAGGCAAATCCTGGAAAAAAACATTGGAATATGGAGTAGCCACTCGCCATCTCTTTGTGGATTTCCATTCGGCTAGAGCTATGAAGGAGTTGAATATACCATCTAAGTTGGTGCGTATGGTTGGAGTAGCTATGTCCAATTCTAAGTGCCAAATCAGAATACAATCAAATCTATCTAACATTGAATGGGCTGAAACAAGAAGATGCCTTAGTGAGTCTGTTGTTCAACATAGCTCTAGAATAGGTCATCAGGGATTCAGGAATTCAAACTAGCGGACACATACCGTATCGTTCCGAATACAAGCCACACTTTTTCTCCTAAAAACATGGTTGCTAATTTGGCCTGCGGCTTGCATTCGCGCGCTAAAAAATTCGAAGTTATACCTGACTTCTGGCGGGACGAACGGTTTTTTTGGTATCAATGAGTTGTTAACTGCCTCAGCAACAGCAGTTTTCCTGGCTGTTGTAACTCTGGCATTATGATTTTGACTGCAACCATACGTTTTAACAGCAAACTGAACAAAGAATAGGAAGAAAAAGTGTACGTGTGTGCGCACGCGCACATGCTTGCACTCTTCTGAAGATGGCAAGAAAAAGGATGAGTAGAGGGGGTGTGAGTAATATGTTTCTAAATACAGCAACAACATCGCTTATCTGTACTTTTTCATTCGACATTTTTGTAGTGTGTTTGCAGTATGAGTGATATTGTGGAGACTAAAGGCACGTAGTCAAATCAAATTCCAAAAAATAAATGTAATACGTACAATGAGAATTATAAATTAATTGTGATACAACATGCAGAAAAAACATGCAATCGCGAAGCCGCAAGAAAATTCGATATTGATGAATCCTGTATTTGACAATGGGGAAAACAGAAGGAACTGCTTTTAAATGCAAATACTGCGTGACGAGCATTCACGGGCCCTCAAGTTGGGCGTTTTGTAGCAGTAGAGTCCAGCGTCTGTGAATACGTATGGCTTTTAAGAAGGCAAGGACTCCCTGTCACTAGACCTGTTTTAAAATTAAAAGCTTTATAAATCGCAGAAGAATTAAAAGTCTCCGGTTCCAAAGCCAGCTTTGGGTGGATAAGACGAATGATGCGGCGAAATGCATTTGTGCTTAGACGACGTACATCACTCGCGCAAAAACTATCGAGTGACTATGAAGAAAAACTCCTTCAGAATCAGCAGTTTGTCATTAATTTATGCAAGGAGCATAATTATTCAATTGAACACATGGGAAATGCTGATGAAATGCCCGCATTTTTTGACATGACCTCTAACTTTATGGTGACCCAAAAGGGAACCAAATCCGTAACAGTAAAGACTACGGGAAATGAAAAATTACGTGTCACTGTAATGCTTGCTGCATAAGCCGATGGACGAAAACTTACACATTACGTAATATTAAAACAGAAAACCATCCAAAAGAGGAGTTATCAGCGGGTGTAAATTTTCGCTGTCACGAAAAAAGTTGGATGACAAACAATCTTATTGTAGATTGGTTAAAATGTGTATGGAATAAACGGCCAGGAGCATTATTAAAACGATGCAGTTTGTTAATGCTAGATTCATTTCGTGGTCACACTCAGTGGCGTATGCAGGGGGGGGGCTCAAGCCCCCCAACCGTAAAAATGTAATATGCGCTTCCTTAATTTACTTAGTCTCTCGTTTAAAATTACAAAATTGCATATTTCGGCCGATTTGGACAGGGATATAAATACTAACAAAATAAGTAGTTTATAATAACAATTATTACTTCAGTTATAATTTATAGTTCACTAAGCGGTGTATTATGCTGAGTGTAACGTTCAGTAAGCTACCTATTTTCTTTCTCTCTTGCTCTCATTTGACGGCGCCCACACCAGCCTGGCCACTACTACCAGTGAACCCTAAGAATTTTTATTTAAGTATTAAATAATATTTTTATGAAACTTAAGTAGCCTACGTACATAAACATTTTCATAAAAATATTATTTATACTTAAGTTAAATTCAGCACTTTTTGCAGATATCGATAAATAAAACAATAATTTTAATAATGTTCCTAATTTCATATCTTGAATAATGCTGCTGTAATAATGAAAAAAATTACTTTAAAAACACTTTCAATTTAGCCTATAAGAAATTTTTGGATTTTTTTAATTTTTGGATAAGTCCCCCAAATAAATAATACATTTTTAAATAATGAAAATGTGAAACCTACTGAAAATAATACGCCTACTAAGAAATTGTAACCATTAACTGGCGTATGTACTCTATCTTATACTATAAGTTGTAGAAGAGTGCTATATAAATATATGGACTGCTAAAGTTGATTTCTGCACACACCACTGGTCACATTACAGATGAAATAAAAAAGCTTCTTTACGAAGAAATGAACACTGATATCTCAGTTATTCCTGGAGGAATGACAAGTCAGTTGCAGATGATGGATGTTGTAGTAAATAAACCTTTTAAAAATAACCTGCAGCGTTTATATAATAATTGGTTGGTGGCAAGAAATCATCCTTTGACTCCTACAGGAAAAATAAAAAACCATTCGTAACAGAACTTGACAACTGGATCACGAGTGCATGGGAAAGCATCCCACCAGAATTCATAATTCGTGGTTTCAAAAAGTGCTGCATATCGAACTACATGGATGGAATGGAAGACGATGTTATTTATGAAGAGGACGAAGCGACCGTCTCAGGGACAAGTGACAGTGACAGTGATTAAGTATGAGAATATTTTAAAGTGCAGAAAATATAAATTACTGTAGGCCTACACTACTATAAAATGACTTAACAAAAAAAGTAAAATTTTTATAAACGGTTAGTAAATAATAATAATTATGTAACGATAATATACTATTTCTTTCTTCATCTTAATAAAATTTAGTAATATTTATTCAAACGGTGACTTTACACTTTTTTTTGCAAATTTTTAACCGTTAACCTACGGTAATTTTTGGGGTGCGGCTTGTATTCGGAACAATACGGTATTTCACAAGGAGGTACAGGTTCTGGCATATGCCGATGACATTGACGTCATAAGTAGGTCTGAATCTGGCTTAAAGGAGGCCTTTCAGGCACTGGAGTTGTCCGCTAAGTCTATGGGCTTGGTTATAAACCAAAGCAAAACTAAATATATGGTTGTAGGTGCCAACACTCGCGCCCTGTCCGTGCGCATTAATGATTACGAATTTGAAAAAGTTCAAGGTTTTCCATATCTTGGGTCATATGTGTACTCTGGGAATGACTCCTCTAGAGACATTGGAAAACGAATATTATCTGCTAATAGATGTTACTGCGGTCTAGTGAAACATTTTAAATCAAAATTAATAACTAAAGAGGCAAAAGCCACGCTCTACAAGACCTTGAGCAGACCAGTTCTGATGTATGTCTCCGAATGTTGGGTCCTAAAAAAACTAGATGAGTAGAAACTGGCCGTGTTTGAGAGGAAGGTGTTGAGGAGAATCTATGGCCCTGTGAAGGAAAACGAGATTTGGAGGCGACTGCATAATCGAGAGTTGTATGAAAGGTTTAAAGATCTTCCGATCGTGCAATTCATACAAATTAACAGACTGCGTTAGGCCGGACATGTGCAGAGAATGGCGGAGGATAGAATCCCAAAAAAATCATGAATTATTTGCCAATCGGAAGAAGGAGGGGAAGACCGCGTAAAAGATGACTGGACCAGGTTGGTAAGGAGGCAGTGAGGCTGGGTGCAGCAAACTGGTGGACATTGGCCAGGAGTAGAGACCAGTGGTGAAGATTTCTTTTGGAGGCCAGGGCCCGGACTGGGCTGTAGCGCCGAGGATGTATGTATGTATGTATGTATGTAAATCAGGATGATAGAGTGGAAGTTGTAAAATGTAATGTCCATGGTTTGCCAAAACAGTGGTTATTATAAAAGTTATGTATGTTGGTTTACTCTGTTTAATTAGTGAATAAAGCTCAGGTTAATTGAGCTAAAGAAACCCCATGATTCACTAACCAGTTAATTGTGTTTGTCTTTTTGTTAATGACATTGCAGGTGGATTTATTTATTCATTGAAGTTTTCAACCACATTTGTCGATGAAAACGTGCCAAAAGCAATAGGAAACTTTTAATAGAAAAACACATTAGAAAGTTAAAGAGAAATATATGAGAATTACGGCAATTCAGACAATGGCGTCTATTCAGGTTTTTTTACTGATGTTGAATTCAGTTTCGTCTGTGTATACTATGGGCCGCCGTTCTTCTCTGAATTGCTTTAATTTTCTTATACACTTTCTTTTAACTTTCTAATGTGTTATTCTATTAAAAGTTTCCTATTGCTTTTGGCACGTTTTCATCAAAATCCTATTTGATGAATAATGTGGCTCAGTCTAGATGCGCTACCGGTACCATTATAATTAATTCATCTCTTAAAATTGTTTAAATTACTTTGAATGTTGATGTTTCCCCTTCTATGAATTGATATTCGTAAATAATTAATCGAATAGTACACTTGTCAAAATCGTCTAAATCAGTTTATATTTCCTTTGTTGAACATTTTTTATGGGTAGTACTGACAGATTTTATGTCAGCCATATACGTGGATGCTTCTTTAATAATTCTAAAAACACTACTTAGAGACACACCGCACGCCTGAGCTAACCTTTCCTGTGACTTTATTTCTGATATCTTATGTAACCTTTGTGACACACCCTTATCTTCCGATTTAATAAGCTTGTACACGTTATACATTATTTTCCGACTCTAACTATGTATGACTTTCCTTTGCACTGAAGTTAACAGGCCACCCAGATTGATCCAGTTCACTCTCCAAACTAGAAAATATAGCAATATACTAATCGATACGCTTTCGATGAAAACTGGTGTTTTTTGAAAAGTACGAAGACAATTACATATCATGCGCCGTTGGCAAAGGAACAGTTTATTCACGTCTGGTAAACTTACCTATGAATTTTAGTTTATAATTTAGTAATAGTAAAAATGCTAGCCTACTTTGTAAGAATATAGTACAGTAGACGCCCTCTTAACCGGTCAGCTTGGGACCAGGGGGTCGGCCGGTTAACAAAATGGCCGGTTAAACCGAACAAAATCAAACACTTGTACTAATTACTGTAGTAAAATAGTTTACGTACCTTTTTCTTGTCCGTCTGGTGGCCTTTTCTCTATATTTAATTCAACGCGTTTCAGGACATATGCCCCATCATCAGGAATATCCATTGTTGAAGTTCGTCGATCGTTAAAATATTAAAAACACTGTATATACAATTTTACACATAACAATAAATATAATATAAACATAAAAAACACATAAAATACCCAAATTTGAGACACACGCGATATCTAAACATCGTTACTGTACATCGCGTACTGTATCGTTAAAAGTTGTTTATTTTACAGACATAACATTAACACTGTATACAGTACACATTTCAGTTACACTTTAAAAAAATCCGTGATTGTTTTTTGCTTTTTAAGTTTGAATGAATTTTTAAAAGCGTGGTCACGCCACTTTCGCATAAACATGACATCGACACCAGACGCCTCACCTTGTTGTTCGACGTATCGCACTGCCAGCTGTAATGCTTCCAATGCGTCTTTGTGACTGACTTTTCCCTCGCTGTCTTCTTCTTTTTCTTCTATGATCCCATCTTCGTCAATATCAGTTTGCTGGCAGACAACACTTATGATTTCCTCATCAGCCAAAATTTCGTTTTCAAGCTCTTGATCACCATTTATCCATTCTTCGACATCTCTTTCTTCGCATTCTGCCATTATTTTTTGCAGATCACAGAGTAAACTTTGATTGTCGTTATCTGGGACACGTGTATTTTCTTCCGTTATCTGGTCAACGTAATTCTCAATGCCTGGCCAAGCTTTCCTCCATGATTTTATAAAAGCAGTGTGGGGAATTTCTTCAAACGCAGCTGCTATCATGTACACCACATCTTTGATGTTTATAGTCTTTACAGCGTCTACAAGTCCTGAGTTTTCATCTTCCATTTTACCCAAAATTTCAGATAACAATTTTCGCCTATACCGTCTTTTGAAACTTGCAATAACTCCCTGGTCCATAGGTTGTATGAGACTAGTTACGTTAGGAGGCAAAAATAAAACGCTGATGTCTTCCTCACATACTAATTGATCAGCACTGGGGTGGGTCGGTGCATTGTCAATGACAAGTAGAGCTTTTACAGGCAATTTTAGATTGATTAAATGGCTTTTAACTTTTGGTGTGAATTGCGTTGTAAACCATTCTTTGAAAAGATGGGAGTCCATCCACGCAGATTTTTGAGATCTATAGTAAACCGGGAGGGCTTCCATATTAACATGTTTAAACACACGCGGTTTCTTCGATTTACCAATCACAAAAAGAGGAATCTTATGTGTACCCGCGGCATTGCTACAGAGAGCAACAGTCAATCTTTCTTTGTTAATTTTCATTCCCGGTGCTGATTTTTCATCTGCCATAGCGAAAGTTTGTTTTGGTAGAAGTTTGAAATTTAAGCCCGTTTCATCTAGGTTATATATCTGCTCTGGTTTAAGTTCTTTTTCGTTTATGATTTTTACGAGTTCCTTTGTAAATTCATCTACTGCTCCTGGATTAGCGGACAGCTTTTCCCCACACACATCAAGCACATGTGTTCCATGCCGTTTTTTCCACCTCGATAACCACCCATCACTAGCAACAAATTCGGCCTGGTTTTCGAGTTTTTTGTGAAAACATAAGGCCTTTTCTTTTAATATTGGCCCACTAATCGGCGTACCTTTTCGACGTTGTTGGACAAACCATACCCAAAGGGCATCATCAACAATCTCGTTGGTTGGTTTTCTAATTGTGCAACGGGACTCGAGTACTTTTTGTGATTCAACTTGCATACAGTAATCCTGAAGTGAATTTCTGTTTCTCCGCCAGTCGTTGACAGTACTTTTTCCCACGCCTAATTCGTTACATATTAATTGTACCGATTCACCTTTGTCCAAACGTTCTAAGGCGTTAAGTTTTTGCGCGATACTGATTACTACACGTTTCCGTTTTTTGTCACTCATGTTTGTAGCACACGAAAAAAATAATGAAACTGTACTTACAGTAGTACCCAGTACAGTAATAATCGACACGTCTTCACATTGACAAATCAACCACTAAACTGACTAAAGACGTTCAGTAAAATAAACAAGTGCAAATCATGAAACTTTTGACATGCCGGTGAGCTGTGTCGGTGTAATTTCACATTTATGTTTATGCGATACAATCGAAAGCCGCTTGATTACTAAAAACATAGTGTAGATAATGTATAAACATCCGTTGAAGTAACGGATATCGAAAGCGTGGGAAACAGACGAGTCTGAGGGTCGGCTGGTTAAAGCGGTAATCAAAAGCCGCTTGACTACTAAAAACAAATAGAAAATGTAGGTACAGTACATCCGTTTAATTAACGGATATCGAAAGCGTGGGAAACAGACGAGTCTGGACGGTTAAAGCGGCGGCCGGTTGATCCGAGGCCGGTTAAGAGGGCGTCTACTGTAATTAATATATAAAAAAGATATACTATAATTATTACGTTCTTACTGTTTGTACGTACACACGTTAATTACAAACTTTTTTCCAGATTTTCGGGGGGGTTCTAACCCCCAAACCCCCCTTGGTTGCGCCACTGATTGACTTAAGTAAAAATGGGTATTATATACATAAAACATATACTGAAAATAATGTCTGAACAAAAAGTGTTCAAAATCTGAAAGTTTTATTTTGTTTTGAAAGTCTACAAAAAGTTTTATTTGCTTTAGTTCAGTTTAATACAAATTATATAATAAATCGTTTCAATAATAATATAGTGAGCATCATAATTTTCTTGTTTTCATTTGTAAGAACTGTAATAAATTCATTTGTCATTTCAAATTGTCAACCTGAGTAACTACAATTCAATTTTTAATGTGCATTGAATCGTTGTGAAAACATTCTCACAAAAGCATAGTTTTGAGAAATCATCCCATATTTACTTATTTTCACATGCCTAAAAATATATTCATCTACTGATATTTTCCATAAATGCCACTAGCAGCAATTTTCTGTATTCTGTTGAATATCTGTATGTTTCATTATTTCATATTTATAGTTATTAATCACCTTATGGTAGTAGTCAGTTATGCAGGCACGGTGAGGTTATGTTTGCCCAGGTGTGGGTTATGCAAGCTATAATAAAATAATATTACATTTAGTCTTGAAATTGTCCTGTACGTTGTATAACAATATTTGACTATGCCATTACTTTCAGTACATTTAGTAATTATTTCCTTTCTAATCTAAGCTGATATTGAGGTGAAATTTTTTTTTTTTTTTCTATTCTTATATGTTATATAAACACAGGAAAAATAATTTTAAACGGCGATCGAAGCTATTTACGAAGAAAAAAAAATGAAATAATTACTCCAACAAGCAAGCATGGAAAGGTGAATGATCGCCATATTAACTGAGTAGTTAGTGGGATCACCGCAGTCGGGCGACGGTGCACTAATGCACAGCGAATGACGAGTTATGACGTCATGCGCGGATTACCTATCACTGCAGTTCATCAAGTTTATGCGCCAAATTACACGCGTTTATCTACAGTTATGAAATACCCGCTTATACATACATGCTTGGGGGCCTATGGCCACAACAAAATTATACATCCCCCTTTTTGAAACAGAACTCAATGCTTTAATGTCCGTCGGCGGGCCTCACAGAGTCTATTCACGCGCGCTTCGCGCACATAACTAGACAATGCGTAGACCACCCGTCTTCGGGGCTTCGCCCCTCAGACCTTATTACACAATTCTCAAGTCATTAATAACTCTACGACTGCAAGTAGTATAAATATCTACAGTATATTCATACGTTAGGCTACATATATAATTTGTCTAACATCTAATCTCTGCGCACTAGCAAATGAAGGCATACCTGTGCTTGAGAGGGGGAGGGGGAGGGAGAGGGAGAGGGAGAGGGAGAGGGAGAGGGAGAGGGATAGAGAGAGAGGGAGAGGGAGAGGGAGAGGGAGAGGGAGAGGGAGAGGGAGGGAGAGAGAGAGAGAGAGAGAGAGAGAGAGAGAGAGAGAGAGAGGTTAAATGTCATTTGCCACTGTTAATATGGCGTTCATTCACCTTTCATGCGTGCTTATGGGAGTAATTATAATTTTTTTTTCTTTGTAAATAGCTTCGACCGCTATTTTAAATTATTTTTCCCGTGTTTATATAGCATAGAAGAATAGAAAAAAAATATTTCACCCCAATATCAGCTTAGATTAGAAAGGAAATAATTACCAAATGTACTGAAAGTAATGGCATAGTCAAATATTGTTATACAACGTACAGGACAAGATCAAGACTAAATGTAATATTATTATAGCTTGCATAACCCACACCTGGGCAAACATAACCTCACCGTGCCTGCATAAGTGACTACTATCATAAGGTGACTAATAACTATAAATATGAAATAATGAAACATACAGGTATTCAACAGAATACGGAAAATTGCTGTTAGTGGCATTTATGGTTGTAATTCTTCTAGCTTGTGTATAATGTCATCAACACACAACGAAGAACCACATCCAAATTGAAATTAATTTTTTATAATGAGTCTGCATTATATTACAAATAAAATTATCCGTAATTATAATTCATACCCATCAATGACTATTATCGTTACTTCCACCATAGCGAATAGAAGAGATTCTTCTGTCTCTTCTACTCGCTATGTTTCCACCTTAACCTAACGTCCAGTTGTCGTTAAATAAGTAAATTACCTTAGACCCTCGTAAGTACACTACGGCTGCTATAATTTAGTTTCACTAACATAAACTATTCAATACCCCGCTGCAAGTAATAAACTTTTAGAAAGCACGGTAACACTAATTAATTGATGACTATATAAATACAAACTATGCTAATCACCATATTAACACATTATTCAAATTCAGTGCCATACAAATCACATAATACGAAACTAACAAACAAACAACATATCTTCCAACAATGAAACTAAAAGTCTTTCAGCATAATCTGACACGTAATTATATCAATAAATAACAGAACAATGTCTACAGTCAGATCTACAAAACAGTCGTCTAATTGCTTCTGCGTTACAGTATAAAATAATTACATCTCACTGCATATAACAAGGTGTACACAAACAGAAGATGTAGTCCCATTTCTCCCAGACGAAAAATGTTTAGCAAACGCATGAAATCAAAGTCGAGCGAAATGGCTTGTATTGCAAATAAGGGATCTAGCTTACGATGGTACGGCAAACTCAAACTTTTGTCTCCTCGTTTGTACCACTTTTTGCGTGTCCAGATTCTACCACAACTGTTTTATTGACAAGTAACTAATGGCAGATTATTGAGGTTATGTACGACAATGTAACTTAAATAAAATTTACTTCGTTAGTGTACATTAAAAAGGTGTATATATTGGAAGTACAGAAATTAGTTTCCATTTACCGCACATAATTACGGTACAGACACGATTTTTGGAGGTTGTGTCTACGTTTAACAATGTAATAACCTTTTAGATTTTTAAAATTAATTAGACTTAACAAACATGTCCTTAGTTAGTGTACATTAAAAGGCTGTATTTATTGTGTGGATAAAAGGCTGTATTCATTCCAAGTACCGGAATTAAAATCTATTTCCAATTTAGAACGTATAACCTAGTACGTTATTGGTACATATTTTCTTGGGGTTTATTGATACATATTTTATTAAAAGGCTGTATTTACTGGAAGTACAGAAATTAGTTTCCATTTATCGTACATAATTACGGTACAGAGACGATTTTTGGAGGTTGTGTTTACGTTTAACAATCTAACTTAACCTTTTAGACTTTTAAAATTAAATTCTTGGATTTCGTTGTCCATGACGTGTCCGTTACTTAACTAAATATCACTATAGTATTGACGACTCGGAACACTAAGTTTTTTATAAGTAAAAACGTAAAGTTTTACCTTACAGCCTAAACCATCTTTCACCTATAGAAAGCTTCATCAGGGCTGTCGTAGGTAGCGCTGTTCGTCTTGTTGTTGGCGACGGGATAGTTTTTCGAAAGATCGAAGCTGTGTGTGTGTGTGTGTGTGGTGAGATGTGTTCGAATCGTTCTTAATGCAGTGATGGACAACAGTCGGATGTTGCCATGTTGACCATCTTTTTTGGTAAAATTCTAAATACAGAGATAGTCAACTTTAGGTAAACAATAAGTACTATTGAGGGGAGTGTGGTTGTCCATCTCTGTAGAAAAGCCCGCCAATGAATTAGGGATGCGACATCGACAACAAAACATCGATGTTCAATATTAAAACATCGATGTTAATAAAACATCGCCCAAAAACCATCGATGTTTTTAAACATCCATTTTTTTAAACCTGTTTAGTAACCTCTAACATTAATGTTAGCTCGGGGGGGGGATTTAATTTTACTCATTGATTGGGCTGTCACAAATGACAAAAATTTGGTTGCTAGAGTCAGCGCAAATCACAGAATTTCCATGATGCACTAAAAACTTACTTGAGGCAGGTAAAACAATATCGAGTACTGTCCAAATAAAACACACACACACACACGCACACTAGTACTTTGATGTTTTGAGTGGCCAGTAGTTTCGATACACCATGCAGTGACGAAGAAGGGTATCAGTTGTGAATGGTTTTATCACTGAATGTAATGCAAAAGTATGGAATGTGAAGTTAAGTAAGAATATTTCATTTTATTGTATTCTTTAAAGAAAACAAAAGTTATCAAGACATAATTTTTAATCCCTAACTCAGACCCTTCACCCTTGGTCACTTTGGTCTGAAAGGATGTTTATTTTAATTTATTGATTGTGAAAATTATATGTAGTTAATTTTTTTTATTATGGTACTTTTTCATAAAAAAAACATCGACAACGTAAAACATCGAGCACAAAACATCGATGTTAAAAAAACCTCGGCTCCAATAAATCGATGTTAAAAACATCGATGTTTTGAAAACATCGACATCGATGTCGCACCCTACAATGAATTTTGTCCAAGCCGTCTGCGGTGAGCAGAGGCGTAGTTCCAAAAAATATTTCTCTATGAAAATAATTTAAAATAATAACTATGAAACAGATTTTAATTTAGCACATTTTTAAAGGCAAAAAATAAAAATCTGATGCTTAAGGCCTTTTATAGACTATATATTAACTAGTTATTTTCAAAACTTCGTGGGGGTTATGTGTAAGATGTACAAATATCGTAAATGTTTTTGTATGGTTGTAATGGAATTAAAAAATAAATGATTAGTTGGTACTAGAAGAAACCTACGTTTTAACAAAAATTTCCGTAATTAGTGTACAAAAAACGGCTGTACTTTTGAACCTGAGACCATGCTGAATTTGATTCCCTATTACCATTCTCTTCCGGTATCATTCTTATGCAGTTTCCAATTAGGAAATTAAAGAGTTTCCATTTGTAAGAAAGATAGTTGATATGTTCAATGCGAGGCGATTTCCCTGTTGACCTTTTTTTTTTAAAAGCATAATTGTTATGTAGTTTCCTTTCTTGTTCTGAATTTATTGGACCGAAATTATAACCTAGTTCCCATTTCCCATTTACAGCACATTATTACCTTACAAAGACGAATTTAAGTAAATCTAATTTATAACGAAAGAAGTACATTAAAATCCTCACTTCAACCTAATGCAATAAAAACCAGTGTGCAAGTTTCTATCAATATGCAAATGATTAATTATTAGTAGCCTAATTGGTTATTGTGGAATTTTATATTGGTCTAAGTTAACGAAAAAAAAAATTGGAAGAACCACTTGAAACCGATATAAAATGACTAGCCTACATTGTATTAAAAGATGTCAAAGAGTGTATTTTGCTTAAAACTGATACAGTAAGGACCTTTGTTTATGAATAGAAACAAATAAAGACTCCATATACTTAGTTTGTACCATTTACAGACTTTGTACCATTGTCTATTGTTATTAAAAGATAGAAATAACAACACTTTACTAAAAATGAACTTTATCTTGTGAAAAACTTACTTTTTTCGTCGGACGCGTTTCGGCTTAAGTATCCGCCTTCTTCAGCTTTTAGTCAGACTGCCATCATTTCGTAACGGTGTTTGTGTGGAAGGTGTAGTGGGGGTGGTGTGTGGAGGAAGGGGATTGGTGCAGGGATTCAACTTGATGTTTGTTTTTTGTAAAATTGTGTCAAAAAGTGTATGTGATTTATATTGTAATTGATCGTTGAGTATGTTGTTTGGTTGTGTTGTGTGGTGTTTATATATTTCGTATTGTTCAGTTGTGTTGAGTTTTCGGCCTTTAGGTAGTAATGTAAAATTTCGAGATTGGTGTCTATGTTGGTGTAACTGTGGTTTTCTGTGTGTATGTGTGTGGCAAATGCGGAGTGTATATTGTTGTTGGTTAGAGCTTTTAAATGTTCAGAATAACGGGATGAAAAAGATCTTCCTGTCTGGCCGATGTAGAAACTATTGCAGTCATTACATTTTAATTTGTAAACACCTGTTTTGTTATATTTGTCTATGTCTGTGTTTGTATTATTGTGTGTTTTGTAATGGTATTGGTTGTTCTGTATGCTATTTTGTATTTGTGTTTTCTGAATGTGTTGGCGATTTTGTGTGTGTAGGAGTTGTGGTATGTGAGTGTGATGTATTTATTGTGTTGTGTGCTGATGGTATTTTGTGTTTTGTTGTTTTTGTTTTTGATGCGTTTGTGTAGTGTGTTTATTAAATTAGGGTTGTAACCGTTTTTGATTGCTATGTATTTTATTGTGTTGAGTTCGTCGGTGTAATCTTGTTTATTTAAGGGTATTTTAGTTAGTCTATGGAGCATATGGTTGAAGGCCGCATGTTTATGTTGTGTTGGGTGGTTTGATGTGTTGTGTATAACCATGTCAGTTGTGGTTGGTTTCCTGTATATTTTGTATGTGTGTGTGTTGTTAGTTTTGTTAATTGTTAGGTCTAGAAAATTTATACTATTGTTTTGTTCAATTTCCAGTGTAAATTTTAATTTGTGGTGTATAGTGTTTATGTATTTGTGGAAGTTTTCAACTTGTCTTGTGTTGCCTTTGAATAAAAGTAATATATCATCTACATACCTGTGCCAATATATAATTTTGTTAGTGTATTTGTTGTTGTTTATTTGTTGTTGTACTTCAAACCAAACGGAAATTAGAACAAATAAACCTAAATAACATAATCAATTATTTATACCATAAAAAAGACGCACTCAACAAACAGGTATATAAATTACACATGAAACTCACACAAATACTACACCACACGGAACTTGAAAATGTAATACAACACACACAAGACAACATAGAAAAACTCAAATTGACAATACAAGCTAGACACAACAAAAAAATAACTAACCTCACAACACGCACAATTGAATCTATCCCTGAACCGGCATACAAATTCCACGCACGCGTAGTTAATACAACAACCATTAATTTCACAAAGGATGAAATGGATTTATTAAACAAAGGACTGAAACATAATTTAAATAACAATGCAACTAACAAAAATCACAATAAACACACACGTGACATAATCATAGACGCAGAAACAGCTGTACAAAACACGCACTTTAATGACCAGGACCCGATTCGCCACGAAATAAAACGAAAACTTCTAAACACACATACAAAACCAAAAATACACAACAATGAAATAAAAACACTTAACAATGTAAAACACAAGTTATTTGAACACAACACAACAATCCTAAAAGCTGACAAAGGTAACATTAGCGTCATAATGGACAAACACCAATTAAACACTAAAATCGAAAATTTCTTCAACGAAAATAATATAACAGAAATAAATAAAGACCCCACACTAAAATTTCATAAACAGATTAATAAGTTTATAAACAACACAAAACATATAATCAAACCAGAAAGCGCCAAATACCTTAAACAAATAAAACCTAACCCCCCAAAACTAAATGCATTACCAAAAATACATAAACCGAACATTCCCATCAGACCATTAATAAACAACACACAGGCACCCTCCCACAAAATCGCAAAACAACTAGACAAGATAATCAGAGAAAATATTAATCTCAGTAACAACACATCCATCAAAAACAACATAGACCTAGTCAAGAAAACTGAACACATCCACATCCCACATAACTCAACTCTGGCATCTTTTGATATAACCAATTTATACACTAATGTCCCCATCAAAGAAACCATCCAAACACTAGAACAACTACTCAGACAAAACAACACACCTGAAACACACATACAAGAAATCATCACACTGACCAAACTAATAACTGAACAAAATTACTTTACATACAATAACAAGGTATACACACAAACAGAAGGTCTCCCAATGGGCTCCCCCATATCAGGAATACTAGCAGAAATATATATACACAACATAGAACAGAACCACATAATAAACAACAACAAATACACTAACAAAATTATATATTGGCACAGGTATGTAGATGATATATTACTTTTATTCAAAGGCAACACAAGACAAGTTGAAAACTTCCACAAATACATAAACACTATACACCACAAATTAAAATTTACACTGGAAATTGAACAAAACAATAGTATAAATTTTCTAGACCTAACAATTAACAAAACTAACAACACACACACATACAAAATATACAGGAAACCAACCACAACTGACATGGTTATACACAACACATCAAACCACCCAACACAACATAAACATGCGGCCTTCAACCATATGCTCCATAGACTAACTAAAATACCCTTAAATAAACAAGATTACACCGACGAACTCAACACAATAAAATACATAGCAATCAAAAACGGTTACAACCCTAATTTAATAAACACACTACACAAACGCATCAAAAACAAAAACAACAAAACACAAAATACCATCAGCACACAACACAATAAATACATCACACTCACATACCACAACTCCTACACACACAAAATCGCCAACACATTCAGAAAACACAAATACAAAATAGCATACAGAACAACCAATACCATTACAAAACACATCAATAATACAAACACAGACATAGACAAATATAACAAAACAGGTGTTTACAAATTAAAATGTAATGACTGCAATAGTTTCTACATCGGCCAGACAGGAAGATCTTTTTCATCCCGTTATTCTGAACATTTAAAAGCTCTAACCAACAACAATATACACTCCGCATTTGCCACACACATACACACAGAAAACCACAGTTACACCAACATAGACACCAATCTCGAAATTTTACATTACTACCTAAAGGCCGAAAACTCAACACAACTGAACAATACGAAATATATAAACACCACACAACACAACCAAACAACATACTCAACGATCAATTACAATATAAATCACATACACTTTTTGACACAATTTTACAAAAAACAAACATCAAGTTGAATCCCTGCACCAATCCCCTTCCTCCACACACCACCCCCACTACACCTTCCACACAAACACCGTTACGAAATGATGGCAGTCTGACTAAAAGCTGAAGAAGGCGGATACTTAAGCCGAAACGCGTCCGACGAAAAAAGTAAGTTTTTCACAAGATAAAGTTCATTTTTAGTAAAGTGATAGTGCTGTGAAAGAAGAGATGAATAATCAAGACAACTAGAAATAACAAATGTATAAACAAAGTTTTGTATATTCTGAATACAAAAATTAAATATTTGACATTTATAGCCTTTTACAAAGTGTATAGAAACTTGTTTTACATGGTGTAATGATTTGTTTTATATAGCGACTTCTCAGGTTTGAATAAAAATAGACACTCACGACCCACAGTTGTATGATTATTTTCACACATCATATTAAAAAACATGTTTTCATACCCTTAACAAACAAAAATCAGTAGCAACATACGTTTATTATGAGAAAATATGATTAAAAATTGTAACCTGCCATTACTTGTATGTGAAGAAAACTGGTGTAACATTTGCAAACAAGAAATCTTCAATTCTCTTCGTATTTGTTTTATAATAAACTAAAGTCTCTACTGCAGGTTTAAGTCCATTGCCTATTTAATTTATTATAATTAAATAATTATAATTATTCCTGTATTTTGTTAAGTGATAATATTTTTGGATTTCGTTGTCCATGACGTGTCCGTTACTTAACTAAATATCACTATAATATTGACGACTCGGAACACAAACTTTGTGTTCCGAGTCGTCAATATTATAGTGATATTTAGATAATATTTTATTAATACATCTGCTTCCTGCTCATGTCCAATGTAACTAGAGTAGGAATGGCCCCCCGGCTCATATGTGCAAATAATTTTTTTAAGTGTAGGACTAAACGTCTTTATGAGCACTTTGTATCATTGAAATTTAGTCAGAGTCTAATGAGCAATTTGGCCTAACCTAACTTACTACATCAAGAATAACTTAATACTGTCAGTTACCTTTATTTTAACATTAAATACATCTTAATTAGTGCAATAGCAGTATTTTTGTGTCTCACATTACACTAAAACAAAGGAATTTCTCGTTACAGTTCAAACAAATGTTGAAATTGTGTACAGGTATTTCTTTTCTTTCAATTCACGTTAATGCTTCTAGGCTTATTGGTACGGTATTCTGTATTTTCAATCAAATGTTCAATATCCATTAGTTAAAATTTCATGGAATTGTGAAATTAACAATGCTATGACTAATGTGTGGTTACCAATCTATATTTAATTTGTCTTAAATAGAAATAATTTGGTGCAATTAAATTTCTGAGTTCATTTGTTTTATTAATAATTTTAGTAATTTTTTTTTTTTTTATCGAATGATTCCTTATCAGTTTTTCATCTTTGTGCTGTCAGTTTTCATTTCAAAACATTGGATTTTATTATTCTACATTCTATTCATCTATAGCACTGTAAACACTATAGTCTTATAATTTTGGAGGTAGGTCTCCTTCTCTAGAAAGCTTTGTTTCAGAAACTGTCAAAGCAATTCAGTCTGTAACACTCCATAGAATTCAGTTAATTTTATTTTTGAAAAGTGCTCAAGTATGTATCATTTTATTTATGTAGGCCTATGTTTTGCTCAAGTATTTCCATTTGCTTGAATATTTTCTACCAGAAAATGGATGAACATGGTTGATGAGATTAGTGACCAACCAGCACAGTGATTGTAACATGTCACACTATGAATTTAGAAAAGACTACCAATATATGGTGTGTTTCAATATCCAGTTAACACTATTGTCAGTTGCTAAGAAAATAAGTTGAAATAACAAGTGCATGAAACAGGCTGTAATTTTAATACATTCTTAGAGATTTAATATGAGTAATCTACTAAAGTCATTTGTTTTAAATGGTTTTTATTAGAGCTCTTGAATTTTGCTTAAATTAGTCAAAGACCCAATAAGTTCTTTTTACGGTTCTCTAATTTCTTGGATTTCGTTGTCCATGACATGTCCGTTAGTTAACTAAATATAAGTACTTCTCCCTTTTACAGTTCATCAATTTGCTTTCTCACAGTCTTTTGAATTGTTCATAAAATTTCTATCTAGGATTATACACTTACCTGTAACACTTTATTAAGATACAGATTTATCCCTTGTAGAGTCATCTTCCAATCCCTTGAAAAACTAAAAGTATCGTATGTCTCTGGAATAGGAAGTCAAAGAAAAACAGAATTCAGGTAGCAAGTTTCCATTATTTCATGAGATATATCCTAGAAGCAAACTGTAGCTTCCAGTTATTGTTCATGAGAAACATTATTAAGGGGTTTATCAAAACAAACAATTACAAGCTCACACTTCTCAGCATTTGATAAAAAAGTTTTGAAAAATGTACCTAACCTAAAAATATATAGTTGAGTTATTGGAAATGAAATATGAAGGCTTGGAGAATGTTTATTGATTCTTGGATTTCGTTGTCCATGACGTGTCCATTACTTAACTAAATACAACTATTATATTAATGACTCGGAACACAAAGTTTTTTATAAGTTTCTCTTATAAGTACCTCCCTCAGGTACCTCTGAAGAAGCCTTTTAAAGGTGAAAACCGGTTCAGGTTGTAAGGTAAAACTTTGTTTTTACAGTTGTCTTGATTATTCATCTCTTCTTTCACAGCGCTAACACTTAACTAAAAATGAACTTTTTTCATGTGAAAAACTTACTATTTTATTGTACGCGTTTCGGCTTAGTATCCGCCTTCTTCAGCTTTGGTAACAGACTGCCAGCATTTTGTAACGGTTGTGTGGAAGGTGAAGTGGGGGCGGTGTGTGGAGGAAGGGGATTGGCGCGGGGATTCAACTTACTGTTTTGTTTTCTGTATAATTGTGTCAAAAAGTGTATGTGATTTATATTGTAATTGATCGTTGAGTATGTTGTTTGGTTGTGTTGTGTGGTGTTTATATATTTCGTATTGTTCAGTTGTGTTGAGTTTTTGACCTTTGGGTATGTAATGTAAAATTTCAAGATTAGTGTCTATGTTGGTGTAACTGTGGTTTTCTGTGTCTATGTGTGTGGCAAATGCAGAGTGTATATTGTTGTTGGTTAAAGCTTTTAAGTGTTCAGAATAACGGGACACAATTAACAAAACTAACAATACACACACGTACAAAATATACAGGAAACCAACCACAACTGACATGGTTATACACAACACATCAAACCACCCAACACAACATAAACATGCGGCCTTCAACCATATGCTCCATAGACTAACTAAAATACCCTTAAATAAACAAGATTACACCGACGAACTCAACACAATAAAATACATAACAATAAAAAACGGTTATAACCCCAATTTAATAAACATACTACACAAACGCATCAAAAACAAAAACAACAAAACACTAAATACCATCAACACACAACACAATAAGTACATCACACTCACATACCACAACTCATACACACACAAAATCGCCAATACATTCAGAAAACACAAATACAAAATAGCATTCAGAACAACCAATACCATCAAAAACACATCAGTAATACAAACACAGACATAGACAAATATAACAAAACAGGTGTTTACAAATTAAATTGTAATGACTGCAATAGTTTCTACATAGGCCAGACGGGAAGATCTTTTTCTCCCGTTATTCTGAACACTTAAAAGCTTTAACCAACAACAATATACACTCTGCATTTGCCACACACATACACACAGAAAACCACAGTTACACCAACATAGACACTAATCTTGAAATTTTACATTACATACCCAAAGGTCAAAAACTCAACACAACTGAACAATACGAAATATATAAACACCACACAACACAACCAAACAACATACTCAACGATCAATTACAATATAAATCACATACACTTTTTGACACAATTATACAGAAAACAAACAGTAAGTTGAATCCCCGCGCCAATCCCCTTCCTCCACACACCGCCCCCACTTCACCTTCCACACAACCGTTACAAAATGCTGGCAGTCTGTTACCAAAGCTGAAGAAGGCGGATACTAAGCCGAAACGCGTACAATAAAATAGTAAGTTTTTCACATGAAAAAAGTTCATTTTTAGTTAAGTGTTTGTTTTTACTTACAAAATATGACCAAAATACAATCTTCTTCTTAGATTTGTTTTTCTGTTAACATTGTTTCTGCTAGATATTTCTTCTTGCTCTTTTACTCGATATTGTCTTCAGTTCTTAAAACTTATCTGTATCTTCGATTTCAAGCAAGGTATCTTTCTTTCTTTTTGAATAGTGGGATCTGTAGACATTAAAGACTTTTGAGTTTTTCTAATTTCTGATGTAAATATTTCTACGAATCTAGTTGATGTTTCTAGAGTTGAATTTTGTTGTGGCATTTTAATAGGTGTCTTCTCAACCCCAGTTTAGTGTAATAAGGCTAGGTAAATCTTTGAAATATTTGTAGTGTCACCAGGTCATAATGGAACTTCAGCTTGCTGTTGAAAACAAGCAGATTTCAGTAGTTACTTGATAAAGGATGTTTTAAGAGCAATAATTCTTTCAGAATTGTTTTAATAGCCCAGCATTCTGCAAATAACTATTGCTTCTTTAGACATTCAGCTGATTTGAACTTTTTTTAATCATATTGCAAAAGTTTCATATACAATTGTTTCAAATCACATAAAACCTCTGGAAGTATGAGACACACAAGGACAAGTTGAATTATGTTGTAGGGTTAGGTGGGATAATTGTAAATGGTAGAGAGGTTTTAGTTTTCAGACAATCAGTATTGTCATTACATCATCTGTTATAGTTCCCTTCAAAACTGCAGTGCTTCTAATATAAGGATACCATATGTGCTAATATTTATAACCAAAGTTTTCACGTTAAAATATACTGTGAAACAGTTTTGTATGACTTTCAAAGTATACTGATTTTTTGACAGAAATTGCACCAAAACAACATAAATGTAAATCTAACAGTCTTTATTAACGTTTTTTGTGATGTTCTGTAAAGGTTTTTTAAAAGTTTCAAGCTAAACTGCATTTACAATTACCCCAAAAATTGCCCAGTGTGGTAAATCTAAATGTGATTTTGGGGTAATTGTAAATGCTGTTATTCAAATACTCTTTTTTGTTTAGTACTATTAAATATCAGAATTTACCAAATCTAGATACTATTATGAGTTCACCACTCTTAAAACATATTCTATGAAAGATAAAATTAATTAAATTATTCAAAAACCTATGTAAAAAGATTTCCAGATATTTTGTTAGGCCTATGTTAGCGTAGAACAGATGTGAAAAAAATATTTCTTTCTGGATCTGATAAATAGTCAGGTGTATTGTTATGTTAGTGCTCATCACTAATTCACATAACTGATAAAATTCAACCAATTCATAAATGTGTTTGACTCAGTAAAATATTTCTTGGGAGAAAAAATTGATAAGCTTGACCGAGAAAAAAAAGACTGAGACAAGAAGTTTGTCCACCAACAAAATGTGAATTTTCTACACTATTAGGCCAAGTGTGGAGAGAAGGTATGATTAGTAAAAAAGTCATAGCAGGTTTTAACAACAGGAATTTTTCAAGTCGATGGAAGAAAGTTTTCAGAATCTGCTTTCAGTCCAAAAGAATGCAATGAGTATAAGAAGAGTAGGGCTATTATACATATTAAATGTTCAGTTCATCTGCAAGCAACTCTACTGATGGGGCACGTCTGGTTTTCAGATAAGTACTCCACTTGATAGGCAGGATTAATGTTAAAATTACTTTGAGAAGCCTGTGAAGGACCAATCATGTTTCAGATGACTTATAAATAAAAAAAATCCAACATCTTTCAAAAAGAACTAACCTTCCAAACGTTGACATAAAGACCCATGTTTTACGCTTTTCTTACATATTTTATGTCTATCTCTTGAGGAGTTTTTGAGAAAATGTGAACACATAATTTGATCCAGATAGGACACTTATGAAATAATAATACTAGTCGATTCAAAAAATTACAAAACAATATCTTTCTTTTTATGTATACATTGCACTTTTCTAGTATGCAACAATAATTATTAAACTAATTCACCACATTAGCAAATAATTATACTTCTTAAAGTGCAATTAATTAATATATTTTTTTAATATTTAATGTTATTCATCATAATTATTGGCACAGTACATTTGACAGATGAAGTATTGTTACCAACAGAATACAAACTTGGTACCATAATGTATTCCTGTAAACTCATTGGATGATACAAGGCAAATAACTTTTTATCATAAATCATTTTAACTGAGTTTTTAACAGTTCAGAGACTATGGGGAAAAGAATAGAAAGGAGAACAAAATATCGGTATGGAGAACCATAATGACTTCCATATTCAATATGGAAAATGACTCTATGGTATATGGAAAATGACTTCCATGTTCTAAGATTTATATTTAAAATCATATTCGAAATGAAATATTTCCATAGAAACTACGTCTTTCTACTTATTGCTTCAGCATTAACCACAGTACTGGTTACTAACTAACGTATACCACCTCACGTTTTCGCATTCAATTTTCACTGATGATGGCAGTCGATGCCACTGCCGAAAAGTCTGGTTTTGCAGAAAACATTGGACTACGGCTAAACAGCCCAGGAAGCAATTTTAACAAAAAACTATTTCTTTGTTACCGATAATGTAGTACACATAAAAAATTCTCCCCTCCACCTTCAACTATAAATTTTAATAATAGAAAATTACCCCCACCCCATTCACCTAACCTCTTCATTTATAGATATTTCATCTACGTTTCTATAGTGGATTATTATGAGCTTCTTATCAGGATACTTTATTTATAAAAATTAAGTACTTTACTCTTGTTAAATCATAAAATGTTTCAGGTAGACTACCCCTTTCTCTTAACCGATCTTCTCCAAAATCAATAGACCTTCAGTCCTCTACAATTCAGGGATGCATGCAAAAAAATATTTGATTCTGTGTTATCGTTCGTCATGGAAACATTTCTCTTGTTACAACATAAAATGTTGCAGGTAAACTACCCCTTTCCCTTAACCAATCTTCACCAAAATCAACAGACCTTGAGCTCTCTACAACTCAGGAAAGTGTGCAAAAAATTATTAGATTCTCTTTGAATTTTCGGCAGTTACCATTCGTCATAAAAAAAATTACCCTTTTTAAAACATAAAACGTTGCTAATAAACTACCCCTTTCCCTTAACCGATCTTCACCAAAAACAATGTGTCTTGAGAACTCTACAATTCAGGGCAGTATGCAAAAAATTATTTGATTATGTTTGAATTTGTGGCTGTTATTGTTTGCCATAGAGAATACCCTTGTTAAAACATAAAACGTTGCAGGTAAACTACCCCTTTCCCTTAACCGATCTTTATCGAAATCAATAGGTCTTGAGAACTCTACAATTCAGCAAAATATTAGTTGATTGTGTTTGAATTTGCGGCTGTTATTGTTTGCCATAGAAACAAATTACCCTTGATTAAAAAAAAGAAGACGTTGCAGGTAAACTACCCCTTTCCCCTAACCCAGCTTCACCAAAACAATAGGTCTTGAGTACTCTACAAATCAGGGCTGTATGCAAAAAATTATTTGATTCTGTTTGAATTTGCGGCTGTTATCGTTTGCCATAGAAAAAATCTAGACACACACTTTTCGAAAAATGACTTTTTTTCATGTTTTGAGTGTAGTACAATCAGAATCTGCAATAATCTCGAACACGATTTTTTTTGCCATCACCATACTTCCATTTCCTTAAGGAACATGGAAGTAAAATTAGTTTCTGTAGTTACTTATCATTTATGTCTCCATCTTTCAATACACGCCAGTCACTTGTTTGATGCTCCGCATTGCTGGCTAGCCTAATCAACTCTTGTATGAGTCCTCTTTGGAAGATATATCTTCAATATTTACCTTTTGTTAGACGTGTTAATTACTATTTGTATTTGAGTAAATAAATATAAATTGTGCAACCAATTAAAAAAAGTTGAAGAAATAAAATAAAAACAATTTTAAATAAGAATTTTGTTTCTACACTTTTTCTGTTTTGTTTTGAGTGAGGTCAGTGACCATACCTGTCAGTCACAGCTACAGACACTTTGCCTCATCTTCTTCATGGTTGGATATAAATTTTCTGCTGGCTTTTTTTAATGTAACTATTTCAGTTTGGAACACTTTTTTTTAATACTTATTTTACATATTGAAAAGCTTATTACTGTACCACTGCACCAGCAACGGTGTAGTATGGGTTACTTTATAATTATTGTTGGTATTTGGGTATAATTTAAATTTCAGTTATGAATTTGTATATGCAAAGAAGTTATTTATTTGTTCAGTTCAATTTTCTACTGCACCTATGCTCTGACATTGTGATAGTTGCCATTTTTATACACAATTTGTTACGTTGGTAGATGGAGCTTTATAAACCATTTTGTTTCTTAACCTTGATGGTGATAACCTATAATGTACACATTAAAAACCCTGAGATATTTCCAAAGGAACTTGTTCATGACGTGGCATCCACGATGTGGATGATAATCTTTCCCTGACTGGACTCTTTCTTACCAGAATAACTCAAGGAAAGCTAAAATTTGATTTAGCACTAAGATTATGTGGTTTCTGGAGTACATTCTGTAAGATGTTTAGTCAGAAAACCTATTATACTGGTTATAAAATATCCTGTGGTTACTTGTACCCATGATTGGTGCAAATGAAAGTTGTACTAGAGTAATTTTTTTCATCAATTCAGTTACTGAGCATGTGTGAAGCAATTATCAACCTCCTAAGAATTAGTTTCTGAATAAATGTGATTCTTTTTGGAATAAAGTGAAATTATTCTCAAGCATTTCTTTTTACTTCATCTTTATTTAAGTACTTACCAAATACATAAATGAGATACAAGCCATCTCATCAATCTGTACATGTTAAAGCATAGTATATATTAAAACATCTTACTTCAAGTTACGTTCAACACTTCCACATAAATTTGACAAGTACAGATATAATGCCAGAGGAGTACTCATCGTCAATAAGTCTGTCTAGTGACCTGTCAACATATTATTCTGTATAACGCTAGGTAACGTTTTTTGTGCCAGCATCATAGCTTAATTGTTATGTAATTAATTATATAACTGTAAGAAGCCACACACACACACACACACACACACACACACACACACACACACACACACACACACACACACACACACACACACACACACACACACACACCATATAGAAATAGTTTGGTTTCCATTTAATAAAGTTACTTGATTATGTTAAATAGTTAGTCCCCTTTTGAATGAAACCTGTTTCTTCAATTGACAGTAAGATACAATGTCACCTTCTTACCACTCGGGACTGCTTACTTGTGGCTAGCTAGTGTTTCTCCCAAAATACAATATCTGATGTTTACAATATTTTATATAAGGAATGAATATGCATTATGATTAATAAGGTTAGTCTTATTAAAATGCTTACAATGTACATAACTGTTTATTAAAAAAATTATATACAGTAACAAAACAATAATTACATTAATAATACATGAATTATAGATACGTTGCATGAATAATTGTTGGAAAAAACTGAGAATGAACAGAGTTACAGTGGGGTCGAAAGATATATAGGATGGAGGACTACAGAGAGATACGAGACTTTGTCAAATAGGTTTTAAAGAAAGCATTCAAATACAGAAATGAGAAGACTTAAGGGTAAAGAACAAGTGAGTGTTACTATTGCAAACATATCATTGTAGATACAGTACAATCCCATTAAAACACGCCAGCTTATTACAATATCTCTTGTAAGACACGCTTTTTGTCTGGTCCCTACACGTCTTGTATATCGAGATTATGAAAAATCCTGTTTCCAACATGCACTTGAAATTATTTTAAACTCAGAATTTAATGCAAATTCTTTGTTCCATCATATCTAAAACGTACAGTGTAATGGTACATTCCAATGGAATTTTCACGGGTTAGAGAGAGATGTGAACTGCATATGTGACCTTGGCCTGGGAAGAGATTTGTGCGTAATTATGTATATGCGTTCAAGAATCAGTTCGCAAGGTCGAGAAGTATTTCATCAGACAAAACAAAGCCTTGCTTGGTGTAGCTGGATAAAACCAGGAACAAAGGAACCTCATTAGACACACAAACAGATAAGTACAAAAGTGGGGAAAATTTTGGCCAAATAAAATATAAAAAAAAAGAACATAAAAACAGAAGATATGAAATAAAACAATGAGAGAGAGAGAGAGAGAGAGTGTATTGATTTCATTTTTATGTTATACAGTGAAACCTCTCTAATTCGGACTTCTCTAATTCGGAATTTACGATAATTCGGACTCCCTAAAAAAAAATTATAATTCACAAAAAAAATTAATTTTGTGAATTCTTTGTGAAACTTTTGCCTTTAGGGAATTATTAAAGTGTTATGTTGGCAAAATTTGCGATACGCACCTCCAGTTTAGTCCAGTTTCAACTGCTGCTTTGGTAGTGTGTGCGTCATTTTTTTTGTATTTGTGTGCGTTCTATTGTACTGAAGTTATTTCTTAGTTGCGTACAGCTTTTCAAACCGCATTTTCTTCAAACACTGTTTAGTATTAATTTACAGTACTGTATTACAATATGAGTGCTAGAGGTAAATACAGTAAACCCTCGATTTAACGGACTAATTGGGGCTGAGGGGTGTCCGTAAAATCGAAAGTCTGTTAAATCGCAAATTTTGTTTTTTGAGGATATATTTAAATCAAATAGGCCTATAACACTTGAAATTTTAATACTATTAATATCATGCAAATACCGTATTGTTCCGAATACAAGCCACACTTTTTCTCCTAAAAACATGGTCGCTAATTTGGCCTGCAGCTTGCATTCGCACGCTAACGAAATTCGAAGTTATAACTGACTTCTGGCGGGACGAACGCTTTTGGTATCTATGAGTTGTTTACTGCCTAAGCAACAGCAGTTTGCCTGGCTGTAGTTAACTCTGGCGTTATGATTTATGACTACAACCGAATGTTTTAACAGCAAACTGAAGAAAGAATAGGAAGATAAAGTGTAAGTGCGTGCGCACGTGGGCGTGCTCGCACCCTTCTGTAGGCAGCAAGACAAAGGATGAGTAGAGGGGGTGTGAGTAACATGTTTCTAAATAACGGGTAAACTGACAGCGTGGTTTTCTATTGTAACAGCGACAACATCGCTTATCTGTACTTTGTTTTCATTCGGCGTTTTTGTAGTGCGTTTGCGGTATGAGTGATATTGTGGAGACTAAAGGCACGCGGTCAAATCAAATTAAACGTAACCCGTACGATGCGAATTATAAATTAATTGTGATTCAAAATGTAGAAAAAACGTGCAATCCGCAAGGAAATTCGATATTGATGAATCCTGTATTCGACAATGGAGAAAACAGAAGGAACGACTTTTACATGCAAATACTGCGAGACGAGCATTCGCGGGACCTCAAGTTGGGCGTTTTGTAGCAGTAGAGTCCAGCATCTGTGAATACGTACGGCTTTTAAGAAGGCAAGGACTCCCTGTCATTAGACATGTTTTAAAATTAAAAGCTTTAGAAATCGCAGAATTAAAAGTCTCCGGTTTCAAAGCCAGCTTCGGGTGTATAAGACGAATGATGCGGCAAAATGGATTTGCGCTTAAATGACGTACATCACTCGCGCTAAAACTACCGAGTGACTACGAAGAAAAACTCCTACAGTATCAGCGGTTTGTCATTCATTTATGCAAGAAGTATAATTATTCACTCGAACACATGGGAAATGCCGATGAAACGCCCGTATTTTTATTTTTTATTTACGTATATTTACGGTGGACCAAAAGGGAACCAAATCTGTAACAGTAGATTACGGGAAGTGAAAAATTACGTGCCATTATAATACTTGTGCTTGTTGTATTAGCCGATGGACGAATATTTCACAATAAAATTAAATTTCCATTAATATTTACGTACATTAATAATTGCAGGTGTGCATTACTTATAAACATTTTGCGTGCGAACTTAACTTGAAAACATTGATGGTGAAATATTGTTGTTTATGTGAATTTAGTTATCCATTTTGTAAGTACAATCAATTTAAATTTCCATTAATATTTAGGTAGTTTTAATATTTATTTTTACAGCACTTTACATATACTGTAGTATGAATTTCTATAAAATATTCTATAATTCGGATTTTTCTCTAATTCGGACTAGGCTTCGCCCCATATAATCCGAATTAGAGAGGTTTTACTGTATTTCATTGATAATTAAATGATCTAATTACAGTACGGTAAAGTTTTTTCTAAGTTTTCATCACATATTGATGATGATTGCACCACATAGGGTAACAGTTCCACTAGGTTACCTTATAAAAGATGATATCTTTTAAACATATTATTTTTTGTGAAATATTTTATAGTAATAATAGCAATTAATAAACTTTTGTAAGTAATGATGAATATGAGTTAAGTTATTTTAACATGACCCATCTTAACCTAACCTGTGCTCAATGAGTTCGTCTAACGGACTTTGGAATTTTCTGATAAGGGAAAGTTTGATATTTTTAAACTGGTTTCACGGGGACATTGATGCAGCTTCCACCTGTAAAAATGTGGTGGTGACTAGGTTTTTTTTAGGAATCTTCTGAATTAAGGTAAGTGATAGCATCGGGGCCTCCTTATTTGTACAATTACAACAGCTCACCAAGCATGCTAAAATGTGTTGTCAATGTTCACTTGTTGAACACAAACAAGGGTCTAATAACTGACATGTGCATCAGAGAGAGTGGTATGACGTAAGAAAAAAATATGTTGTCAACTGAAAATGTATAGACGTGAAATTAAGAAATTCTCATTACTTTTTTTTGTTCTCATCACTTCGTATGTGACAATGTTGTGTGAACTAATGTGTACACCTTGGTAAGCAGCGAGAAATTCTCTGTGGGAATTTTGTGTATCATACAAAATGTTAGCAAGGGAAGTCAAACTACACAGGATGTTGTAACATAACAAGATTATGCCCATAATCATGTCATAGCCAAGAGCATTACTAATTGAATCGGGAGTTTTTTAAAAGAAAGGGTATTGTTGAAAGGGTTGGTTAGCAGATTAATTTGAACCTGGACATTTTATACAAAAAAATTAATGTTACACAATGAATTAATGAAGAAAAACTTAAAAAAATAATGAGAAGCATAATGGTTTAATATAATACACGGAAAACTGAAACCCAGAAGATAAATATCAAGAAATAATCTGTAGACTAAATTATAAATTTGGTGAGATTGTTCCATCATGTTAAAATATACCTTTGATCAAACATTATTCAATTCGAAGCACAAGAACAGTGAAATGAAATAACAAAAACACATAAACATCATGACTATTAATTTTATTTGTTCATTGTAATTTTTGTTTATTTTATTAGTTTTCCTATTAAGGTTGTTTCTTTTGTATGGTCCAAAGAACCCCTAACACATATACAACATCACTTTACTAAAACAGATTTATAATTATTATATTTTATTTCATATGTATGACTTTAACTGTACATAGACTTTAATTAATTTTTTATTAACCTTGAGAAAGAGTTTTCATGTTATCGAACCTAAAGGAGCTACTAACTGAAGAGAAGGGCATTGTATGTTAGTGAATCTCAATATATGTTAAAGAGAAAAGAATAATAACTTTATTGAAATTAAGACAAGACAGAATAAAAGAGTTCAAATTTTTTAATTCACTTTGTTAGAAAATAATTAATTTAACATAATTTGGCACCAACAACCTGAGGCTACAGGATATAGTTACATTGATGAAGGGTAAGATTAAGATTTAAGACTTATTATAATACTATAAAACAAAAGTAACAATAACTAATAAAAACAGATCTAACAATGTACACAAAATTATACGGAAATGTAATACAAAAAACTATTAAAACTATAAACAACTTATACTGCACAAAGTATAAAACTATAAAACATGCAGAACAATGAATGCATATAAATAAGAATGTGAATAAATGCACATAAAATAAAAATCAGTTAAAAGACCATAAAATTTCTTAAATAAAATACGTGCAGTATTTTTCTAATTATTTTATATATACACTATTTACACAACAATTTTCTAATTAGTTGTCTTGCGTTCCAAGACCTGATGTGTGTGTTAATACCTGGAACAAGTGACAAAAATATGGGAGTATCTTTGTATAACAGAAATAAACATAACTGCAATAATGCAGTCAATGTATCAAAGTGAAATTTTTCTTGTATGTACCCAACTGGAGAAAGTAGAAAAAAATTGAGCAGTTTATCATATTTACTTAATAGTACATATTTTTCTTACTGGTTGCCTAAAAGAATACAATAGTACAAGAGAACTGTTAATTTTCAAAAAACCTTAAAATGCCTGTTTACTGGTAGTAATAGTTTTGTATCAGGTTGGTACTGAAAGTGCTAAGTCTCATTGAAGACTTTGTACATAAATTTTTCATATTTACTGGATGAATAATGAAATGGATTTAAATTTTCATATGAAAAAAGAGTTTGGTACTCAATGTAATTTGAGATATAAATTTGATTACAATATACAAAGTATTATTATTTTTTAAGACTAAGAATTTATATAAGTATGAAGGTCCAGAACTCCATGATAGCTGATAAAATTTCAACAAATCGCGGACCTTCTGTGACAACAAAAAGTTATTTTACATCACATTTTCTTACCAGTTATAACACTGTATATATACTTTCTATATTCATCTGAATTAAAATTCTCATCTGTTGCCTGGCCCAATAAAACTTTTTCTGCATACCAACAAACAAATACACCGCAGCTTGAACTATCATTCTGACGAACATGTTTAGGACAGTTCACTTGCCAATCCTCAAGTGTTCCCCCCCCCCAAGATCTTAACTAACACTTGTCTCCAATTACAGATTGATTTTTCATATACGGGTTTTACAGATTCTGACACCGGGTCATAAAATGACAACTGTTTTTTAAGAACATCAGCTACTAAAAGGACCCAATGATTACTGTCTGGATTTAGGGGTATAATTAATTTTGAATACCCATGCAACTCCATGTGGCACACAGACTCAAGTGCATAAGCTAATGGAAATGTTAGAATCATTTGGGATACTGCACTATCTACTGGAAAGATAGGAAATTTGTTACTGGTACATATCTTATTTAAAAAAACATTTATTACATTATCATAGAGCCAACCAGTAGGAAAATGTGGATCTGCTGAGGTCAGCATATTCAGTTCGTTATTATTTATATATGTATCCAAAGATTTCAAATGAAGAGCACTGATGCTGTATCCGCAAACATTGTAAAGGGTACAGTGTATATCTTGTTCACTGGAAATAGGGTCAGTGAAACTTTTTCCACGTAGTAGCAAATACTCCTTTATACAATTATACCGAGCAAAGTCTGTATTTTTAGTGTCTGTTTTTATAGGCTTCTTTTCTTTGGCAGTTTGATAAAATCTCTTTTGAGGAGAAATTTTGATGTTTGGTGGAACAAAATCATGATTTACCATGAATTTACCATCTACACAGTTTTGATCGTAGTTCAACATTTCACATTTTTGAACTAATAATTGTAAAGTGTTTTGCACATATGGCAGTAAAGATTGAGAATTTTTATTACATATAATGTTTTTCAATTTATCTGCTAATTGACACACGGACTGAATTAATGTCTGTATTTGCTATTGCATTATCTAGGTTAACTGAGTTACTATTTGTAGTTACCAACGTTTCATCTGTAGCTAAATCTGTACAATCAGAACTTATACACGATGGTAAAGTTAGCTTATGGACAAGATAAGAATGAAGCTTGTGTATATGTTTGCACAATGAATTACTGGATGTGGTCAGCACATGAGCATGTATACTGTCACCGGACAAAAGGCTTGCCTTGCCGCATGACAACTGGCGCCAATCGTACACTCTAGTTATTTTGGTGGCCCTAAAAAGGACCGAGTGGCGAGAACGTTGATGTTGGTAGTGCCGCGCTGAGATGTTCGGCGGCTGCGCCCGCTGTTCGTGGCGTACTGCAGTACTCCTCTTCTTTTGGCACCGGTTGTAGAGTCGGCTGCCGGCCCAGCGAAATCCATCGCTGGCGCGGAACTGGAGGGCGAAGACGCAAGAACGCCGGTTCTATTCTTCGGCCACTCCTTCCGGCTGACTCTGTGCCGATGTCGTCCGAGAGAGGAGAGGAGATGAAGTGCGTCCGATAGCGTGGCGATGAAGAGTGCGCAAAATTTTCTGCCGGCCCGGGTTTTATTAACTAACCGGGATTGCTGATTGGCTACTCTGAACATGTAGTTGGTCACGTCTCGGCGGCTGCTGATGCCGGATTGGCTTGCTGTGTCCACCGCTGGTACCGGAGAGCAGATGTTCGCATACCGCTGCTGTCACAATACACGTGTGAACACAAGCTGAAACATGTATATTCATTACATTTTATAAAACATAATTCTGGCATATAACATTTTCTAGCTAAACAATGGACTTTATAAAGGACTGTTGAGTTCGACTGACTCCTGACTTGCCAAACACTACAATTTCCAGTTTCAATTATATCAGAATCTGTTATTTGTATGCCTATTTTATGCCTTTTGGTAACTGCATTGGTATATCCTAATGGGGGCATCTGGGTCAATCTTTTATATTTTAACGCTAAGTGTATAGTTTTATTAACTCTGAAAATGATGTTAATCAAGTCATCTAATCGCCTATTTACATTTCTTTGGAGGTATTGAGTTTTAATTTTATTAAATGATTCTAAAAACATGTTTGTGTCGGTATATCCATGTGAAAAATTTCTGAAACACATTGCCCACTTCTCTTTTTTACACACATAAATTTCTTTAAAATAATCTAAAAAGCGACTAGCGGACTCGGAGTATTTATTAAAAAAGGCTTCTAACATTTCATTAAAATTATTCATATTTTTTTCATGAGTTAAAATTAATAAAGAATCTAAAATTTCTGATGTCAGAGACTTGGATTTCACTTTGGTTTTAAGATTTTTCAACCAGTTCCGTTTCACATGCCATAAACAAAGATGATGCCTCACATTTTTCCCAAATGCAGTTTCAACCGCATTGGGAATGGCTTCATCACCATCCATCATGACACAGTTTACTTCCATATTTGGAAATTTGTCAACAACAATTTTTAAGACACACGCCAGAGTCATTTCATCTAAATAATTTATTATAAAATGAGCAACAGGGAACCCAACACAATATTCATCAGGAACAAGTAAATTTAATAAGTAAAATTTATACTGGTTTGTATTATAAGTTGCGTCTATACACAGTATTCTACAGCAACCAGCAACCATTTCTGCTGCTTGATACTTTGTTTGAATGCCTACAACAAAAAGTTCAGAACTGTGTGGTAAATTATTTAAACTGGAGGGCCCAATTATGGTATCCATTCCTTGAGGTTTATATGCTAAAACTGGGTTGTAACTTTCATTTTTTAATAAGTTAATTAAGATATTTACAGAGTCTGCATCATTTTTATTAAGTCGTTTTTTCATCTCCAGTTGATACCTCATTTTAATTATCTGAGATGTTGTTATATAATGTTCTTTTACTGCAGATGTGTTATTATCGTCACCAATGGAAGGCTGTAAATGTTCCTGAATAACATGTTGTAACAGGACAAAAGCCTGTTTTCATATTTATGGTACAAAAGGAATTATTTTATTGTATTTTGCACACATGTAAATGGGTAGGGCAATTTTCCCTGTGCTTAACGAAAACAACGCAGTTACATCGGTGGGGGATGATTCCAAGGTCAAGCCTACGTGACCGGCGACACACAGCGTTATATAATTGTCATTGGCCAACAATACGAAACGTCATTAAAAAACATACAGGACGTAACAACAATGACGCATAATCAGGGCGTTTCCTATTTCGATACACCAGACAATGACGTCAATGCGCACACACTTACGCAAAATGTACATAGCATCCACTCTCAGTCTGTTGAATACCATCATAGAGTGAAGATGCTATCAATGTTGCTAGCAAAAGGTCAGCCAGATAAAATGTGTTAAAATCAGTGACAGAAATGTAATTAGGAAGAGTTAGTGCTTCACAATTATCATTTAGTTAACAATGTAAAGTCAGTGACAGAAACACCCAGCAAATACGGAAACTACGCCACACACCTGGCCAGACGATGATGACCGTTCAATGTGGATAGCACAAAGTAGCAGGAAAATCAAAATTGCAATCAAATTTTCTTTTAAATAATTGAGCTCAAAATTAATAATACCTAAAACAAAAATGTATCTTGAATAATATTGTGATGAGAGTGAGAGAGAGGAAGAGTGTATCAAGCAATGCCGGTAACAAAACTGAGGCGTTGGTTTGTGTTAAAGATTATAGCAGTATAAATCAAATGGAAACACTCAAGTATGTTAATAGCTGCAAAGTAATAAAATTATCTAGTTAATCAAACAATATAACGAAGTATTTAAAGTCATGACTAATGAATATAATAGTAAGAATATGACCGCCATTTTGTCTTGGTCACGATAAGGCAGCCATTGTAATGTATGACGATTTAATTTTGCAAATTCGAAATAATAAAAAATAAGTTGATTTACTATCATATTGATGTTGATAACTTCATTTCAATCACCAAACTGTCTCTATTTACGCTTAATACGAACTCTGGACCCAACAAGAAACAAAGATAGTGATGATGACATGTGCTCTAATAATTATGGTAAGTACATAATTATTGTAAGATTCACGTAATAAATAAATACACAAAAATAAGTACACAATTTGTATATTAACAATGTGTTGGCACACCTTGCTCTAAAAAGTGATTTACAGAAGACTTTGTGGTGTTATCCCATCGATAGAATTTCACAAATTTAAAATTAAGCTCATGGTTATGAGCATTAATGTATGTCACATGGATTCCAGTATCACTTCTTTGACGTACATTCTGGCCAGACAGTTTGTATTCGGCATACTACCAAATGTCCTTCTTCTATTAGTTTTATTTATTTTTGTTTCGGGTCTACAAAAATTATTAAATTTGCAAATATAATAGGAAAATTTAGAGCCACTCACTGCATAGGCTGAACCCGTTTTTTTGACCACTGCAATGTGGTTGTCTTTACAAACAGCTTCCTTCCATGTGAGAAATGCTGTCACATCCTTAAAAACAAATTCCTCCTTTGGAATAATTTGGCCATGCTCTTTCTTCAAATGTTCTATAAGATGGAAATATGTTCTAAATTTCAATGTACAATCTGAATGGGAACACGATAGGGATAAACCAGACGAATCACAATGTTTTTTATGTTTCGAGAAGCTGAATCTATTACTGTATTGAACATTGCAATCAGAACATACCCTTGGGTATGTTATTTTAAGACACGAGACAGCTGTTTGTTTTGCACATGACGATATTAAATTATCTACTTTACGAGAATCACCATATTCAAGGGAACTGTTTAACGTAGATAAACTTTCCTCAGCAAAGATAAACTATTTTGCAAAGAAATATATTTAAAAGATCTTAAGAAAAATGGCAGATAATAATGATGTCAGCTTATCTGACAGTCAGGTAGAAAGTCAGTTAAGTAGCGATTCGGGAGTTCAAACGAATGACAGTAATGTAGAGAGTCAGTTGACCGAATCGAAAATAATGGAAGGTGTGACGAGTCAGTCAACGCCGACCTTAATTAAGAGAGAAAGTAATAGTGATATGACGAAAATGATTCAATTTCTGTGTACTAGTTTTAATAAATTTGAAAGTAATGTAAATGAGAAATTAGATGGACAAAATGTTAAATTCGATGAGTTAAAAAACCAAATTAACGAAATTAATGAGCATTTAAACCGAACTAATGACATAATAGAAGATACCTTTAACAGATTAGAACAGAGTGTTGAGAAGTTAGGTGACAATGTTGTGAGTATGACAAATATTAAAAATGACGAAAAAATGGAAGATGTAGTATTAAATAGTGATGATATTAATTACAATTCTGAGAGTATAGGGGGGGTAAAGAATAATGGAGAAACATATAATGAAGTTTTAGAATGTGATTATGAGATGTTGATGTGTGTTAAGGAGTTAGAACGAGAGTGGAAAAATAATATAGTAGTTGAATGTGGGCAGAGGGTAAATTTTTCCATTAATTTTTCTGAACCAGAGTGTTCACAAATGTTGTTGTTTTTGAAGGGTAAGAGACCCGTATTAGTAGATGAATTGAAGTGTATATTGATGTTGTATAAGGTTGTACCCTCTGTCTATAATAATTGTGAGAGTGTGATGTGGTGTTATGAAGAGAGAGAGTTGTGCATTGAGAGAGAGATAGAATTATATAAGTTAAAAAGAAATTATGATGAAGTGAGAAAAAGATTACCTGTTGAAAAAGAGATAGAGAATTATTTTGATAATATCTTTATAAACGATAATGACTTACCTGACGTAATGGTAGAGGAATATAAAAATGATGAAACAACTTACCTGACGTTGACAAATAATACTGATGGAGACTGGACAATAATGACTTATGTTGACAAGGTTTACGAAATATTAATAGGGAGTAACCCTATAAATTATAATGGCATAATGAATGAAATAAAGTTGATAGATTATTATAATAATAATAATAATAACAAATTGTGTGTGGATAACAATGATGCATGTTACAAATATATTAGATATCTATATGACGATGGAGGTTGAGCTAAAATATCAGTGAATGGACAATTTTAAATATTGTAAATTTTGGTAATGACCTTGCAGATTTGGACATATGAAGTGTGAAACAATTGAACAGTTATTGACGAAGAATTTGTAAATAATGTAGTGAATTCAATTTGTGTGTATTATGAAATGTTAGGTAAATAAGGTGTATATGTAGCAGAAAATGATGTGATAATAATAATAATATTATTAATATTTTGCATTCTAATTAAATAATAAAAATAATTATGAAGACAATAATTGATGATTTGTAAAATTTTGATAATAATTGAAATATGTTGTGTTTTAATAATCAATTGAAGGAAATAAATTGAGATGTTTCAATATTGTGATTGAATGTTATATGTTTGAATTTTATAATGAATTTAAATTATTTGATGAGATTTAAATTTGATAAAAATGAATAAATAAATGTTGAATTAAACGGAATAAATCCTATTGTAGTCCCAAGCCACGTGTTTGTTAACCAAATACACTGCACTCACCGTCTATGGCTTTTTTCCGTGATGTTTTGTCCAGTTTACATGTTTCAAGGCACTTGCCTCATCATCAGAACTTATAAAATCAATCTATGTCATAAAAAATGACATTTGTCAAAATATTAAAAACACAATACGGTAATTAAACTATGTACATAAATTCGTTTTAAAAAAGTTCGGTGTGCCTTGCAAGACAACACGCGCCGTACTGCTTACAGTACGGCGCGTGTTGTCTTGCAAGGCACACCGAACATTTTTAAAACGAATTTATGTACATAGTTTAATTACCGTATTGTGTTTTTAATATTTTGACAAATGTCATTTTTTATGACATAGATTGATTTTATAAGTTCTGATGATGAGGCAAGTGCCTTGAAACATGTAAACTGGACAAAACATCACGGAAAAAAGCCATAGACGGTGAGTGCAGTGTATTTGGTTAACAAACACGTGGCTTGGGACTACAATAGGATTTATTCCGTTTAATTCAAAATGAATAACAATAGTCGTGATAACGTAGTACGCAGATTTCAGAATATTAAAAAATTTAAAAAGCAGTACGGCGCGTGTTGTCTTGCAAGGCACACCGAACATTTTTAAAACGAATTTATGTACATAGTTTAATTACCGTATTGTGTTTTTAATATTTTGACAAATGTCATTTTTTATGACATAGATTGATTTTATAAGTTCTGATGATGAGGCAAGTGCCTTGAAACATGTAAACTGGACAAAACATCACGGAAAAAAGCCATAGACGGTGAGTGCAGTGTATTTGGTTAATAAATAAATGAATGTTAAATGGTTCAGTTTGTGGAATAGCATAATGGTTAAAAATATAGATTAATAATAAATTTGAAAATTTTGAGGAACCTAATTACAGCAAAGGATGAATAATGAAATGATGATATATAAAAGAGTTAATGAAAAATTTTAAGTAAGAATGTTTATAAGTTTTATATAAATTATTAAAAGAGAATTGTTTGTTTAATGTATGCTGATAATCAAGGTTAATGTCTATTTGTTTATTATGTTATGTAATGTATTATACAAGATGTGTGTGTGTGTTGCAGGGAGGTTATCCAGGGGGGTAACGAATTAGAAATTTGCTGTATTTTAATAATGATAACTCGCTACTAAATAATTTTGTTTTGATTTGAAAAATAGATGCACTACATACTTCCTATATTGTGTTTATTATGTCTTATTGTGTTAATTGCATGTTGTACGTTAGGAATAAGGATTATAAAAATATAATAATATGTTTGCAATGTGTTTATAGATTTTAAAATAAAATGAAATAAAGTTGTGATAGTTAAAATTTTCAATGGGTTGCAAAAGATAGAAGTTGGGTGATGAATATTTGTGGGACATATAAATCTGTCCAAGTTGAAGTCAAAGTTCAAGAAATAGTAGAGATGACAATAATGTAATGTTGTTTTGAAGTAATGTATGCTATAGAATTTTGAGAAGTATTGATGTTGACGCAGTAGAAATGGAGAATATATGTAGAGTTTTGAGTGATATATTGTTGTTTATAATTGATGTTGTTATTTTGTTGTAGTTGAAGTAAGGTAATAAGATTGAGATTTTGGGGATGGCAATTTTGTAGTAGGGGGTAGTGTAATGTGGGAGTCCGCAACATAATGATAAGTTGGGACGGGATTAGGTACCGATTTAGTGGGGAAGGGGTTGCCTTAGGTAGAATCCAGGAACCAAATAAGGAAATTGAGTTTTTTGGGGGGGGAAACACGTATCCTATGTACAAAGGGTTAGAGAGTATTTTTTTTTATATATTGAGAGAAGGTGGCGAATTGAGTTAAAGTAGTAAGTAGTTGGGTGTAGAGAAGGGTTAGTAGATTTTTTGATAGAGGGGTGTCATACTAGTTAAAGATTTTGTAAGGGAGCGTTAGAGTAATAAAAGGGGTAAGATTATGAGTAAATGCCAAGTTGATAAAGTGAATTATGATGAATAACTGAGAATCACCCAAATTAATGAAAGGGAATAATAAATGAAATGATTAAAAAAAAAAAAAAAATTTTTTTGAGAAACGAATTAATGAAAGTTAAAATGAGATTAAAAGGTAACTTTATGATTTTATATGCAAATTGAATGATGTAAAGTGTGTAACATTTTTAAATACAAATTGTTTATTTTAAGATAATAATAACCATGTGAATTATGAATGTACTATGTTTTCTTACGTTATGTTATGTTGTTAGGTATTCTGATATGTTAGAAATAAGTAAAAAACAAAACCAGTGCTTCTTAGCGCAAACCAGCACCGTTAAGGGGAAACAGATCAGTTGGGGATATGGTGTTGTACAAGGCCACTAGTTGATATTTGAATTGTTGTTTCAGTGTTTGGTGATGCTGTGGCGGCGGACCTGAGCTGGCCAGCGCGTCAGAGCAGGGGCGTTAAGTATCTGTCTGACTCTACGGTGTTGGGATCACAAGAGAGAAGTCCAGTATTGTCATTCAGGTGCGGTTACGGTCACCGGACCAAGGGTGAGTTGATTATATTTTTTGTAAACTATACAGGGGGTTGTGGCGACATATCCTGGCTGATCCCTTTAGCAAGTACGAATGTGTCAATGAGATTTTTTATGCTTCGGCATAAAATATCTCATTGAGGGGGTATTGTAACGGGGCATTTTCGGCCTACCTGAGGCAATATAAAGAAATGTGTAATTTAAATAAAGTAAATAACATTTTTTTACAATGATTGGGACAAAACGTATAAACGAAAGGTAAATTCAGTGGTTGCAACGATAGCGACAGTGGCAGCACTGCTTGGGACATTAAATACAAAATTATTGAAACGAACAGAATTAGTAAGCTGGAATTGTGCCAAGGTCAACCCATGACACACAAAACAGAGTAAACAAATTATGTAACGAACATCAGACCATATTACGTCAGAGCCTAGCCTAACGGTGGAATGCAGTTATATAAAAAAAACAGTCTGCTGGCATAGTGATACAAACATAAAACAATAAGAATTGATCATCCAACCACGGCGACTTCATAAAATAGCGCCGGTGGCCTATTCCCAGTCGGACAATAACATCTGAACACATCGGACGAAAACAACTGTCGCGTCCGCCCGGCTCGCCGGTTTTAGGCGAAGTTTTGTGTGTTCGCCGGCTGTGCGTGATTTTCGCGCCTGCAACATATAAAATGTGACGAACTAATAGAAAATGAAAAAATAACTAACAGTTTTTCTCTTCATTACAAGAACAGTTTTCTTTTTTTGGAAATTATCCATTAAAACTGAACAATGTGCGCGTAAAAGTGTGACGCCGTCAACTCAACTGAACAGCTAAGTAGCAATGTATCCATAAAATTTTAACAAGGGTTTTTCAAAATTACTGGCATAATGGGGAAATAAACTTTTAATAAAATATAAAATGAGAGCTCTCAGGTTATAAAATAACTGTGTGTGTATGAGTGAGTGAAATTATGTAAATTAAGAAGGCTGGTTTGTGTGTATAAAAATTATTTCTATTTAATATCTTGATTCTTTTTTATACTAAAGGTTTTTTATATTAAAGGTTTATACTATATTTCAATTTTATTTTATGTGAGTTTTTAGAATGAGAATTGTATAATAGATGAGGGAGGTAAAGACGTAGTGTGTCAATGATCTTTTAAAAGTTAAATGATGTGAATATCCAATTGTTAATAAAACTTAATTATGGGAAACAATATAAAGTTTTCTTTGAACAACCAATTCTGATCTCCTGTTCGCCGAAAAGAACCCCAAAATGATAGGTACAATTTTTTGTGTATTGTTTCTTGTAAATCATAAAAACAAGATGGCGCCCGAAGAAACTCTAGACAGTAAACAATAAACAGTAACCTTAGAATAAATTCAATTAATTATCAATAAAACGATATATCACACTTTTTGATCAACCATAATCGTATAAAGTAGAGCACTAATAACTGAAATATTTTATTTACAAAATTCTATGTAACTTACCACAAATCAAATTATTTGTGCCCAAGTGGATTACTACGTGATAAAAGAACTTGGTTGCTTCAACCATTGAAACGGACACTTCTTCAACACGCATTCCTGACACCAAAAACACTGTGACTTCAAAATCATTCTGGCACTGAGTAGTCATATGTGCATATTTTACCTGGGAGTCACCAAACATGAGGAGGCCTGGACGCACCATTGTGACTGCAAATGAAGAATACTTTATTAAAACAAACACATATATTTACATCTGCCAATGGAAATTTAACCTTGCTTTCGTTTTATATTCCTCTTTCTTAGGCTTCAGAATACTCGATTTTAACTTACTTTTATTATGCAACAGCACTTTGGGTAATTATCGACTTTCTGGGCAGAGCTGGTATTGGCGTGACATATTTTTTTCTATTCTTCTATCTATATCTATAAAAATGAATGTTTGTTTCTTTCTTTCTTTGTCCCGTATGCGTTCCTATACCATTCATCCGATTGTGATGAAACTTCGGTGAGTTGTTGTACGCACGCCCGCGAAGGTTTATGAATTTTTTTCGATGGGGTCCTTTGGGGGGTTCTTGGGGTCTTCCACATCACCTCCTAAACCACTGGACCGATTTCAACCAAACTTGGCACAAATATTTTATGCAACGGGAGAACCAACACAGGGTAGGTGTTTTTTCGATGGGGTCCTTTGGGGGGGTCCTATGGGGTCTTCCACATCTCCTCCTAAACCACTGGACCGATTTTAACCAAACTTGGCACAAATATTTTACGCAACGGGAGAACCAACATAGGATAGGTGTTTTTTTCGACGGGGTCCATTGGGGGGTCCTTTGGGGTCTTCCACATCTCCTCCTAAACCACTGGACCGATTTCCACCAAACTTGGCACAAATATTTTACGCAACGGGAGAACCAACATAGGATATGTGTTTTTTCGATATGATCCTTTGGGGGGTCCTTTTGGGGTCTTTCACATCTCCTCCTAAACCACTGGACCGATTTCAACCAAACTTGGCACAAATATTTTACGCAAAGGGAGAACCAACATAGGATAGGTGTTTTTTCAATGGGGTTCTTTTGGGGGTTCTTTGGGGTCTTCCACATCTCCTCCTAAACCACTGGACTGATTTCAACCGAACTTGGCACAAATATTTTACGCAACGGGAGAACCAACATAGGATATGTGTTTTTTCGATATGATACTTCGGGGGTCCTTTGGGGTCTTCCACATCTCCCCCTAAACCACTGGACCGATTTCAACCAAACTTGGCACAAAATATTTTACGCAAAGGGAGAACCAACATAGGATAGGTGTTTTTTCGATGGGGTTCTTTTGGGGGTTCTTTGGGGTCTTCCACATCTCCTCCTAAACCTCTGGACCGATTTCAACAAAACTTGGCACAAATATTTTACGCAACGGGAGAACCAACATAGGACAGGTGTTTTTTTTCGATACGATCCTCTGGGGGGTCCTTTGGAGTCTTAAAAAACTAACTTATTAGATCTGGTTACTATGGCAACCCAATGGAATAGATTCTGTTCTAAATATATTATCGCATTAAATTGAAGACCACGCGAACGAAGTCTTTATATATTATATATATACAAACACTTTCTTTCTTTGAGTGGCATTGCAACGCATGCCGGGTACTCGCTAGTACTATATAAACACGAGAAAAATAATCTTAAACGGCGGTCGAACCTATTTACGGAGAAAAAAAATTAAATAATTACTCACATAAGAACGCATGCAACAGCGGTACAGGACGCCCATTTTTCAAACATTTACAAGCGAGTTAGATGAAAAGCGAGTTGAGCCGATACCTGCCGGTTAGGTTCGGAGGGGTGGCCCGAAGGGCCACGCATATAGTTCATTGTTTCATATAATTCTTGCAAAAATTAAAGCGAACCATTTTCAAACATTTACTGTGCATTTGTGCGCCGTCGCTCAGTTAACATGGCGGCCATTCACTTTACATGTTCTTATGGGAGTAATTATTTTATTTTTTTTCTCCGTAAATAGGTTTGACCGCTGTTTAAGATTATTTTTCTCATGTCTATATAACATAGAAGAATAAAAAAAAAAATGTCACGCCAATACCAGCGCGGCCCAGAAAGTCGATAATTACCCAATTACTGCACTTTGTTTTGACCTGCATTACATAATATCTGAGAAGTCAAGAAAACTCACAAACACCAAAAGGAATTGCGGCTCCATGTGAAAAAAATGGGTATTCATGTTTCATCTCCTTAATACTCATGAAACTTTTTAAACTAAATTTTAGTATTTTAAACATAAAATAATTTCAGTTTATTCAAAATAACTGTAAATGGCACAAACCTAGAACAAAGAATAATTAACCTAAACGAACACGTGGTTTCAAAGCAGATCAAGCCCCAAAATGCATGAACCTTTTATTTAAAAATTAATTTTTAATCTTTTAAACATAACATACTTCTACACTTTACTCAGTCCTTGAAAATTTTTGGAAATGTCACAGAATTAATCTAGAACAATGAATAATTAACCGTAACAAAAACAAGTGGTTTCAAACCCGATAGCACAAATGAAATACATCCCAAAATTCATGAAACTTTTATACTAAATTGGAGTTTTTTTTTAACATAGAAAACTTTTACCGTTCACTCAAAATCATTGTAAATGGCACAAACATAGAACAAAGAATAAATAACTTAAATGAACACGTGGTTTCAAACCCGATCACGCCCCAAACTTCATGAAGCTTTTGTTTTACATTACGTTTTGATCTTTTTTAAACATAAAATACTTCTAAACTTTACACAGTACCTGAAAACTGTTGGAAATGTCACAGGATTAATCTAGAACAATGAATTTTAACCTTAACAAAAACGCGTGGTTTCAATCACGACAGCACAATTACATCCTAAAATTCATGAAACTTTTACTTTAAACAAAATGGGGAGGTTTAACATAAAAGACTTACAGTTTACTCAAAACCACTGTAAATTAAATAAACAAAAAAAACATTAACCTACACGAACACGTGGTTCCAAAGCCGATACCCATTTAGTATTTCTATTTTATTTCTAAACAAACACATATAATAATAATAATAACACTCACAAAATTCCTGAAAAATTATGTAAAAGAGATACCTGTATAAAATTAACAATATAATTTAAATCCGTAGAAACACCTCCAAATTGATGCACACGTGTACACGAATTCCACCGTAACTTAGACTAGACTAATTTATTAGGGTAACACAGAAATAGCAACATCCGGTAGCAAGTTCATTTGTTTACCACATGTGGTCTGTTTAAGCGCTAGTTGTCGGTTGTCCATCACTGCAATAAGAAACAACGAGATGTGTTCGAATAAGGCGTGCGATTTGAATTGTGTCTGTTCGTTTAGGATGTCGTTTTTATTTGTTTTTGTGTGTTTATATATTTCTAATTGTTCTAGAGTGTCTAGTTTTCGGCCTGTTGTGTGTACGTGTCGAATGTTCATGTTATTGTCGATGTGTACAATAACATGAACATGTTAACAATAACATTAACATGAACACTAACGGCACTGCTCTGACTTACAGTACCGGTAACACAGTACATTACACTAACTCTAAAGAATTTCTTGTTTTCAGTTTAAAAAAGTTGAAATTGTGTATTTCTTTTCTTTTCCATTCACTTTTGTGAAACGACCTACATTAATATGTGCACACTTACTATATTGAAATCCAATGTTCACTATCCAATAGTTAAAAATTTTGTGGAATTGTGAAATTAGTAACACTATGTACTAATGTGTGATTATTAGTTTTTAATCTTTGTGTTTTCATTATTCATTTGTAAATTCTTGGATTTTGTTGCCCATGACATGACCATTGGTTATACTAATTATCATTAAAACACACAGAGGACTGATCCTCTTTTGCAAGATCACAAGTATGTTTCAAGACCATTTGCAGGTCAGGTATTGTTCTGTCCATTCACTTTCTGAAAGGGGTTGAGGAACAAGGGGGAAGATGTCTCCATTAAAACACACACACATACTAGCATGCACACAATTCCTTTTCTTCTTTATTTAATTTGAATTCTGTACTAGAACAAATGTTTTCAGAGTTTACAAGTTTTTTTTTTTTTAAATTTCTAGGATTAATTTTTTTAAATTTTATGCAATGTGAACACATACAGAGGAGTGTCAGTTTTTATGTTTTTTCAATAAATAAAAATGAGAGGAGAGAGAGAGAGAGAGAGAGAGAGAGAGAGAGAGAGAGAGAGAGAGAGAGAGAGAGAGAGAGACCAAAAATGACACGTACAGAAATTTCATCAGAACTTTTCCTGATAGTTAAAAGTATAACTAAATAATGAATAGCAAAGAACATTAACAAAATTAATGGAAATTATAGTTATAATTTCTTGTCTAATGAGCAGGTACTAGTAATGGCTTCATATACTTCACATCTTAAATTATAAACCTGTTACAAACATATTTGGTATACTCAGCTTGAAACAAACGTTCAGGCCAACAAAAATGGTTTAAATGTTGCCATGCTGCATTATTAGTAGGTACTGTTGAAACAGCAGGTTGATTATGATTGTTTTTATAACAGACTTCTGGAATGTTGTGTGCAAGTGTATTGTGTTCAAGTAGCAAGTTTCCACTACTTCATAAAACATATCCTGGAAGCAAACTTTTACATCCAGTTGCTGAGAAACCTTACTAAGGGACTTATAAAAAAAAAGAAAAACAACAATTACACGCTTGCTCTTTTGAACATCTGATGAAAAGGTTTTGTAGAGTGTGCCTAACCTAAAATATCGGTATGGAGAACCATACATGACTTCCATATTCTAAGATTTATATTTAAATCTTAATATCGCCTGCCAAGCGCGATATATTTTCTCTTATACATGATTTACATTAAAATGAAAAAATTTTAATTTTATTGCCTGGCAACAAAATTATTTTATTTTTAACAATTACCATTGTTTGAAAAAGTTTAAATAAATTTTCAAGTACTTTACTCTTGTTAAAACGTAAAAAGTTGCAGGTAAACTACCCCTTCCCCTTAACCGATCTTCACCAAAATCGAAAGTCCTTGAGACCTCTACAATTCAGGGAGGTATGCAAAAAATTATTTGATTCTGTTTGAATTTGCGGCTGTTATCGTTTGCCATAGAAAATACCCTTGTTGAAAAAACGTTGCAGGTAAACTACCCCTTTCCCTCAACCGATCTTCACCAAAAACAATAGGTCTTGAGAACTCTACAATTTAGGGCTGTATGCAAATAATCTTTTGATTCTGTTTGAATTTGCGGCTGTTATCGTTTGCCATAGGAAATACCCTTGTTAAAACATAAAATGTTACAGGTAAACTACCCCTTTCCCTTAACCGATCTTCACCAAAAACAATAGGTCTTGAGAACTCTACAATTCAGGGCTGTATACGAAACATTATTTAATTCTGTTTGAATTTGCGGCTGTTATCGTTTGCCAAAAAAAAAAATTTCCCTTGATAAAAAAAAACCGTTGCAGGTAAACTACCCCTTTCCCTCAACCGATCTTCACCAAAAACAATAGGTCGCGAGTAATCTACAAATCAGGGCTGTATGCAAAAAATTATTTGATTCTGTTTTAATTTGCGGCAGTTATCGTTTGCCATAGAAAAAAAATCTACAGACAGACAGACACACAGACAGACAGACACACACACACAGACACTTTTCAGAAAACGACTTTTTTCATGTTTTGAGTGTAGTAGAATCAGAATCTGCAATAATCTCGAACACGATTTTTTTTGCCATCACCATACTTCCATTCCTTAAGGAATATGGAAGTAAAATGTACAATCCTCGACTTGTCTTTGTATTCCATACTTCTAGAAGTTTTACATGATATATTGCTAACACGAATAAGAAAAGTTTAAATCTGCTGAAGGTCTAAACGAGTGATAGTTATTTCCAGACTGACAGGGCCATAAAATAATTCTGAAAGAATTGTTGTTTTTACAACACCATCCTTTATCAAGTGACTACTCAAATCTGCCAGTTTTTCACAGCAAACTGAAGTTTGATGATTTGATCCATCATAACCTAGTGATGGTCCAAACATCTCAAGGATTCTCTTAGCCTTAAAAAACTGGACTGGCATCATTGAGTGACATGACTAATGTTAAATTTACTTTGGGATACTTCCAAACATAATACAGTTTACAATAAACAAACAAAACTTTATGCCTGTCTAATTTTTCCAGAACTCCATACAAATAATTTGATCTGGATAGAACATTTATTAAACAATAATACTATTTGATGCAAATAATTAAAATATCGGTATGGAGAACCATACGTGACTTCCATGTTTTAAGATTTATATTTAAAATCATTTTAGAAATGAAATATTTCCACAGAAACTACTTCTATCTTCAGCCTCAAGCACAGAATTGTGGTCACTAACATATACCACTTCACGTTAGCGCACTCGATTTTCACTGATGATGGCAGTCGATGGCACTTCCGAAATGTCTGGTTTTGCAGAAAACATTGGACCACGGCCAAACAGCCCGTGAAGGAATTTTATCAACAAACTACATCTTTGTTGCCGATAACGTGGTACACATATAAAAAATTATCCCCTCCCCTTCACCTGTGATTTTCATTTATAGAAAATAATCCCCTCCCCCTTCAACTTCCCCCTACCCCTTTTCATTTATAGATATTTCATCTACCTTTCTACAGTGGTATAATTATGACCTTCTTTTAAGGGTACTTTATTTATCAAAAGTAAGTACTTTACTGTTGTTAAAACATAAAACGTTGCAGATAAACTACCCCTTCTCCATAACCGATCTTTACCAAAATCAACAGACCTTGAGTCCTCTACAATATGCAAAAAATTATTTGAATTTGCGGCAGTTATCGTCCGCCATAGACAAAATTCTACACAGACATCTTTCAAAAAATGACTTTTCTTCATGTTTTGAGGGTAGTACAATCAGAATCAGCCCTTATCTCGAACACAATTTTTTTTCCATCCATTTCCTTATGGAACATGGAAGTAAAAACAATATCCTTCTTTTTATAATATGTATTGCACTTGTTTTCTACCATGGGACACTAATTATTAGATAAAATGATTACTTTCATTTAAGCCAGCTTCCACTCACTGTGTACTTTCTCAGAGGCCATAACATGTTCTTTTTAACGTTGCCGAACACAAATTGATGTTAAATTAAAAATAAAGTAAAGGCTTAGCACCTGAAGTTTGCAATGTCCAAGTTGAAGAATCTATTTAATTATTGCACTTAACTTGATATAAGTACTGATTACATTTCAGGATTATTATTTTCAGAAATGATGTATGTAAACCAGTTTTCCCCATATGAAGTTAGTTAAAATTCTTTAATGGGGTAAACAAAGGCATTCCAGGCCTTTATGGTAGTAGATTTGTATTACTAAATTTGAATTTACACAAATAATTCTCTTTGATTAACCAGAGTTACACACACAAACTAAATGTTGAGTGCCCTCCTAGTGTATAAATTCAGCTAAAACTCTATTCCAAAAACTTACCTTGTTACTAGAATATGCGACATGATGAACTTTTCATGTGAAATAGTTTAAATACTTTGCATTGAGAGTTAAGCATTTTAATAATTTTTATTTATGCAGGCGTATAGCAAAATCTGATCATCATGAAAAAGGAATAAGGCATTTTGTAATAGCAATTAACTTATTAGTTCCTGGTATACTACCGACTCATATTACAAGACCAATTTTTGTTTAATTGAAAAGATATATTTTTGTTGTTTCTTTTGGTACAATCTGTAAATTACATGACACACATCCATAAAGGTTTGAAAATATGCTTATTGCAGTTTGATAGGAATAAATTCTCAAAAAACTAATACAAATCTGTTACGTATGATCACACCAGCTATCCTTTCTATTTGAAATGAGCCTTTTATCCAAATTTATTACATAGTATTGTGCCAAGATATATCACTACATTTGTATACTATAATACAGTAGTGGTAGAATATTATCGTTCCACTAATATTGTAACGTTTTTTGGCATCGTTACAAATCCAGGGAACCCATCCTAATTGACACCAGCCAATTATATGGGCTGCCTACGTTGTAACGAACTGTTATTAAACTCAACACAATTAACAGAATTAATTAAGCTAATTACTAGGAAACAAGGGAAGGTATTTCACTGATTTATGCACTCATTTTCATGTGTAATAAGATGACTTCTCTTTATTAACAACTGATATGAAAACATCCCATGACATAATTAATTAGATTAAAATATTTAAATGGTTTTCTGAAAAACTAGGGATCATAATGATTATGTACTTTTTACCTCGGATCCGAGTTTACTTTTAATATATCTATAGCAAAGACTTCTGAGTATTATTATGTTCATCTAGATGCTTGCAAGACTTCCTTTACCATTTGAAGAATGGTATTATTAACTAAAGTGATTATAATTTACATTTACATATAATGCGTTACAACGTATGATATTCAATATTACAGTAAACTCTTAGTTGGTCTCATTTATAGTTTAAAGAAAATTATAGTCTTTGAAAAGTCTCTTTCCTCTGTAAGTTATGTCTCAAATATAATTAACTCTCGATAGGCAAGCTATCGAGTCACCTTTACAATAAGTCGTGGTGACCTCGTCCTGGGGTGTCTCTCTTGGGAATTCGGGAAGTCGGCGTCGTCATCTGAGTCGTGTCTTCGGCAAGTACTAGATAGCTGGTTCACTGCGGAGATTGAAGCTTGTCTGGTTGAAGTTGGTATAGGTCCACATAGGTCCTCGTCAGCGTTGTATGGCTCGTATACGTCCACATGTGAAGTTAATGCAGGTCACATCTTCATATGTAAAGTTGTACTTGAATTTACCTCTTGAGCGGAGACGTCATCTTGCTTACTACTTTTTATTATTTTTTTTTTTTTTGAACTTATAACATTTTTTAACACAACTTTGTACATTTTACGTATTAAACTTGCTCGCCACGTTTAGTAGTGGGTAGCTAAAAGTTAAGATTTAAAATTAACCAATGCATTTTGGTGGAGCTCTCGCTCGTAGTTGTATACGGTCTGACGGCTGCATTGTCACTCTCTTCTTGATTCGACTGGCACATTACAACGGAGCGGGGCGAGTACTCCGCGATAATATAGTTCCTATTTTTATTTAAGGTGACATTCTTATTACAAAAAACAATACATTAATTATACATATATAATTTAAGTGAATTATTTTAACTACTACTCGTGCCTTCAAATTACTAATTACAAACATTATGATTTTTATATTTTCCTAAGTTACAGACGACTCGCTAAACACGTTGAGTCCGGAATTAAGCAGGTCACCGCATGATGACTAGCAAAAGGGTTAACTGTGGTATTAATAGCTTTTTACAATTCGATTTTTTTATTAATGGTTTAGTTAGATTTTCCATTTATATCTCATACTCATTCTGAGTTAGTACAGGGGCTTTAGGTTTAAAAGTGCGATTTACAAATACTTACTTGCTAGTAATTAATTTTTTATTTATTTATGATTCTATTATCAATTAAATCGTCACATACTTCACCGCTTAAAATCCACATTACGGATGTTTTGTGAGCCTAACGTAAAATTGGGGACTTGGAGTATGCTTGGTGTCAGTGTGTGTAATTTCTCTCACATAGTTATTGGCAAGCGTTATACCCATTTATTTCTTCTCTACAATACAATATACTTTTATATTTTCTTATAAACTACCCTTTTTTTTAACATACTATTCACACTTAATATCTACATTTTAAAACACAAAACACTTTCTTATGTCTACTACTTAAATCTACTACCGGTTTTTTCTTTGGGTTTTTGTTACTCTTTTCGTAGAGTAATTTTCTAAATATTTTGCTATTTAGAATTCAGTTTAGTTGTCATTGAGTACTCATTTACTTATCTTTCGCTGAACTGGATCTCAGGTTGATCAGGCCTCATTTCCAAATTCTACGATTAATACTTAGTAAGGTTACTGAGGTATAATATACTTCACTACCTAGTATTACCTTTTCTATTTTTGGCTATACTATTTCTTCTTTTCTTCTTATACAATTTTATCTGCGAAATATGTGTTCTCCGCACATATTTTCGAGTCGCAGGTTCGTACAGGGCTACTGTAACTGGAGTTAAGTACTTCCGGATTTGGTAAGGGCCACACCATCGGTATGATAGTTTAGAGGTGGTCTTATCAATTGCACTACTAGTCGGGTGAGTTTTGTACATTACTAAGTCACCTACTTGGTACCTAACTGAATTGTTATGAATATTTCTCACGTGGTATTTTCTGGATTTCTCTAAGTTCGCTCTTAAATTAGAGCGGGCTTCATTCCATATTTGCTTAATCTGCTTGTCCTTTATTTGCGGAGGTAGCAGGTCGTGTATTTTCCATTTATTGGACAAGGGGTGGTTTGGTTTGTATTTATACAGTAACTCAAATGGGGTCGACTTGTGACCTTCGTGATAAGTTGAATTAAAGGCGTATTGTATCCAGGATAGGTTTTGGTCCCAAGACGTATGATCGTTCTCATGGTAGGCGATTAATGCAGATTTGAGGTTTCGTAGATACCTTTCAGCAATATTGCCTTGCGGTCGATACTCCGTAGTTGTTATATGGTCTATACCTAACTTGAAACACATATTCTTAAATTCTTTCGCTTTAAACTGTGGTCCATTATCTGACACTATACGTACAGGTGTACCGTAGTCTTTAAATAATCTTTCCTGTAATATTTTTACAGTCGTCGACGCTAATGCTTGTCGCATGGGATACATCCACACAAATTTGGTGAACGAAACTACACAGATGAGTAACATAGTGTTACCTGATTTCGATCGTGGGTAAGGACCTGAAAAGTCTAGATAAAGTTTAGAGAAAGGGGTCTTAGGGATTTCTGAAATTAATTGACTTACCTGATTATTTCTGGCCGGTTTACTGAGAGCACATAATTTACATTTCTTTATGAAACTAGCTATTTCGCTGTTCATATTGTTCCAATGATATTCTTTTCAAACACGATGTATAGTTTTATTGATTCCCATATGGGCTCCAATGGTAGATGAATGGAAGTACTCCATCAGCATGGGCTTAATCACATCAGGGGCGATTATTCTTAATTCCTTTCCGCTTCTTATTTTATGGCATAGTACACTTTTGCTCAATACGTATTTCTCGGATTTAATACCTTGCACAAGTTGTTCTATAATAGGTTTCAATAAAGGGTCTTGTTGTTGATACAGGGCAATGTTTGTAAAGGCAAGGGGGAACTCAGTAATTACGGCGTTAGCAAGTGCTGTTTCCGGATTCTCCTTGCTTCCGGGAGTATTAGTGGGCGACTGGAACATATGGGACAGGGTATCAGCGACTACGTTTTGTGTACCTTTAATATGCTGCACTCTGAATTTGTAGCAGTTTAACCTCAATACCCATCTTCCAATACGTCCTAACTGTTTAGGGTGATTCAGTAACCAAGATAATGCTTGATTATCAGTTTCCAAAAGGAATTCTTTATGTTCTAGGAAGGATTTAAACTTCTCGAATGCAAAAACAATGGCTAAACATTCCAATTCATATGCGGAATATTTTCTTTCTTGGTCGCTCAAGGTTCGAGATGCATAACTAATAGGTAGTCTACTGTTTTCTATCTCTTGATAGATGACTGCACCTAACGCTACACTAGAACTGTCGGTCTGCACTACGAAAGGTTTCGTGAAATCGGCTAGTTGCAACACTGGGGGAGATATGATACTTTCTTTGAGTTGTTCAAACGCATTTTGATGTTGTGCGCTCCATTCAAACTTCGCTCCCTTCTTTCTTAAGGAATTTAGAGGTGCTGCTATTTCGGCAAGATGGGGAATATACTTGTGGAAATAATTTACCATTCCCAAAAATCGGGCTATACCTTTTGCATCTCGTGGGGGTGAAAATTCTCTAATAGCGCGGGTTCGTTCGGGGTCAATGCTTACTTTTCCATTCGCTTTCACGATGTGACCTAAGAATGAAAACTGTGGGACGGCAAAATTTACCTTTTGGGGTTAACAGTTAATCCTGCTTTTTGTAACCGAGATAACACTTCACGTAGGTGTTTAAGATGTTGTTCCATTGATTCGCTATATATAACGATGTCGTCCAAATAGTGATACACATATTTAAATTTAATATCGTGAAATATCCTTTCTAATAATCTACTACATACGGAACTTCCTTGAGATATTCCAAAGGGTACTCTAGTAAATTTGTACAAGTTAAAAGGAACGGCAAACGCGGTTAGACGTTTTGATTCTTCCGAAAGGGGTATTTGGTGAAAAGCTTGATTCAGATCCATTACCGTAAAGACTTTCGCTTTCGTGAAGTAATGAAAAGCACTATGGATGTCTGGAAGAGGGATAGATTCAAATTCTATTCGTTTGTTTAATTGCCGGTAGTCCAAGACTAGTCTGTGCTTATCGTGACCTTTCAGTACTAAAAAGGTGGGTGATGAATATGGGGACGTAGAGGGTTCAATGACTCCTTGTTCCAACAACTTGTTGATATGGTTTCTCATCACTTCCATCTTGGGAGGCGACAACTTGTATGGAGGTAGGCGTATTACTTTCTGATCGCTCAGATTAATTTTATATTCTATTAGTTTAGTGAGTCCTAGCTTAGGTGTAAGAACTGAGGAAAATTCTTTTATTAATTTCTGTATTCTCATTCTATCTCTACTTTCTAGATGAGATAAATCAGACTCTTGGTGTATTACGTGTGCAGTAGATGATATAGTTTTTTCTTGTTTGTCATTATTACAATCAAAACTATATTTCCGTGTACGGTCGAATCGAAAATAATATTTTTGCTCATAGATGTCAAGAATCATTCCCGTTTTACTGATAAAGTCTGCTCCCAATATTAAGTCGGGTCCTAATTCATTACATACTAACATAGTAAAAACCCAGGTTAGGTTCTTGATTTTAACCTTAACGGTAATGCTCAGTTTTATTATTATAGGCTATTTCGTTTATTGGCGGTAGCACATTTTATATTCACCGCTTGACTCCGTTTTACTAGATGATGTTTCGATAATTTGTCTGCTAGCTCTTGACTGATTAAGGTTCTGGTAGATCCCGAATCAATTAATGCGATTGTGGAGATAACACCTAGGTCAACTTGTATTAAGGGTAATAGACTTTTAGTCCAGTTACATTTATTTATAGCGTTACATTTTTCAAGAAACTTTCTCACGTAAGGATCTATTTCTTTAGAACTTCTTTTCCTTCCACTTTTGTTATATAATATTTTTTTTTTTATACGTTTCTTTAGGTTCACCAGATTTCGACTTGCTGCGGAAGACACAGGATTTCGGGTCTCCCTGCCTTACATGTTTTTTGGATCTGAGTGTTTACGTTCCAATTGCTTGTTCTTACAGTCTTTTCTTATGTGTCCATATTTGCCGCAATTATAACAGATGGGCTTATTACGAGGAGGGTACCTTGTTTCCATTTTAGATGGTATTACATTTAACTTACCAGGGCTGCGCATATTGTGAGGTCTATTGAATACTTGCCTCTCACGCAGGGTTGTTATACCGGTCTCTAGGGCTCGCAATTCATTTCTATTTGTTTCTGCTGATTTCATCGTATGTCTAATTTGATCGGAGTACCATACATTCGCAGAATGGATACTGCATTGTTCTAGATCTGCAATGGTGTTCGGTCGATTTATCAAAGCTAAACGAGATCTTTCCTCTGGTGACAATCCTACTAAAATGGTGTCGACCATCTGTGTCTCATTCCAATCTACACGTAGTAGTCGAGATGACTCCCTGATATCTGAGATGTAATGAGCTAATCTCTCGTGATTTCCTTGTACTCGTAGTACGGTCTTTCTTTTAAGTTCTTCATAAATTCCGGTGGGAATAAAGTACTTTATTATTGAGGTATGCAGGTCTTCTACTGGAAGTGTAGAGCTTAATGCTTCTATCACACGATTCTTTAACGGGGGTTTACATTTCGGTAACAGAACTTGCAAAATTTGCCAATCATTCAGCTGCTGTAGATCTTTTATCTGCAGGAGACATTTGATGAAATTTAGTAGTTTGGAGACATTTAATCCATCGGTGTAAGGGATTTCAGTTAAAAGTTTCTCCACAGGATGAGTGATTTTTCCATATAGGTCTGCGTTATGGTTCAAGGTGGGCATCCCTTTAGGAGAACAATATGATGCATTCGGGGTGGTCAATTAGTGCATTCCGGGGCGAATCTGGAAACGATTGGGAGGAGGGGCATTTAAATCTCTATCAGGATATTGCTCGTGAGTAGCTTGCATTTGCGATACGGCGGGTGAGTCGCGATCAGTGTTAGGTGGAGGTAGATCAGTAGTAGGGGATTGAACTGGGGAGATGTGTAGTTTCTTCAAGGACTTCTCTATTTCATCCATTCGGAACGAGTCGGATCTTCTTCTTAACTCATTAATAATAGTGGGTAATCGACGTAAAGCTTCGTCAGCAAAGTTTTGGACTTCAGGAGGTATTTCCGTAAGATTAGGCCAGATCAACAAATTTTTCATTCGACGGGTCTCTGAGTAGTCCGCAAAATTATCGCCGGAGATTTCTCGTCTTGGAGGGTTTGAGACAATAAGGTTAGCTCACTATACTTGGCATTACAAATTTCTCTCTCGCTCTCATAATCGAGTCCGCTTAAGTTGCTTAATTGCGCGGGTGTATCAAATCCACTTTCGCGTATTGATTTCCGCAATTCCGCGACTGTCACATTCGCATGGGGTAGACCACGCAAAAGAGCTTCGTAAGACAGCTCGTCCTTTAATAGTAAATCCGGATTAAATTGTGCCATTTTTATCATATTTCTAACACATTAGAACTTACTTAAAATTGATTTTACAATCCTATACACTAACTACATAGACAAGGTGCATTCTTGGGTAAATCATTTGCATCATTCAGAAGAGAATTATTCCTCTTCTAAGGGAGAGACAGAAATTCCACACACACATATTTCAATGTTAAATCGTCGATCGGCTGTTTTCTGGAATGTAGGTCACCCTCTTTTATTTAGTAAACAAAGACAAGGTAGGTGTATGCGTGGGAACGCGGGGGTTACGCACACGTATTGTTCTCTACACAATGCCACAGCCCTTCTTTCTCGACCGGTTTTAACTGGAGAAGCCAGTCGCTTGCATAGGGTGAATCTTATTCAACAAAACACGCTTTACAAGTTACAGGTGTATTACGGTTATAACAGTCTGAGTTTAGCAATTAATTCTCGTACTTTCCCCCATTAAATTATTTTTTTTTAATTTTTGGTAACAACTTTAAGTTACGAAATTCTTTACACGTAATTAACCGGGTCTACTTTACACAGGAGTATATGTTTTTATTTTTACCGTGACGACAGACATACACTGATATACTATGCAGGCATATTCAAGAAACTACAGGTCTTGGATTGTCACAATATAAACCTGTTAAAGACTGAACAGATCAACAAGCACTACAATTCATGTACATACTTGCATTTGGCTTCATACAATGATATTCCAAGTTATACAGACTATCATAGTATTAATTTACGTATCTTAAAACAAATTCATTTTATGAAAATTAATGTTACATCAAATACAGTAACTGAGTGCATAGCTCAGATAACTGAGTGCCGAGAGTTATCTAATTTACTCCGTAACAATTACTTTAATTATCAGCGTGACGTATTTTTGTTAATGTCACGATGCTTACAACCTTTTTAATAATTAAGCAGAGTGGCGCAATTTTGTGACACTCTGTACACAATTACTCTTACAAGACAGCAACAACACAATACACAATTAATTATTATTTACACAAAGCACAGTAAAGCATAATCAAGAGCAAAGTGGCGCAATTTTGTAACGTTTTTTGACCACGTTACAAATCCAGGGAACCCATCCTAATTGACACCAGCCAATTATATGGGCTGCCTACGTTATAACGAACTGTTATTAAACTCAACACAATTAACAGAATTAATTAAGCTAATTACTAGGAAACAAGGGAAGGTATTTCACTGATTTATGCACTCATTTTCATGTGTAATAAGATGACTTCTCTTTATTAACAACTGATATGAAAACATCACATGACATAATTAATTAGTGACATAAATAATTCATACTATAATTTGCTCGCTTTCTTAAAGATAATTTGAAGATGTAAACAAACTATCATAAGTCTTCACATAAAAAATGATACATACATACACACGCACACACTCACATCACCAACACGTTCACCCAAATATTTAATTGTTTCGTTGTGTTTGATATTTCTATTGTATTTCATACACAGGTCCTGAAGATGACAATAAATATTGTCGAAACGTCGACGCAAAATTACTAAAAGTTGTATTATTGACCGATCCTCACTAACTATCCACTAAAACATTCACTGATTGACGGTCACTAAAAATTTAAGGATATAATTAATTAGATTAAAATATTTAAATGGTTTTCTGAAAAACTAGGGATCATAATGATTACGTACTTTTTACCTCGGATCCGAGTTTACTTTTAATATATCTATAGCAAAGACTTCTGAGTATTATTATGTTCATCTAGATGATTGCAAGACTTCTTTTATCATATGAAGAATGGTATTATTAACTAAAGTGATTATAATTTACATTTACATATAATGCGTTACAACGTATGATATTCAATATTACAGTAAACTCTTAGTTGGTCTCATTTATAGTTTAAAGAAAATTATAGTCTTTGAAAAGTCTCTTTCCTCTGTAAGTTATGTCTCAAATATAATTAACTCTCGATAGGCAAGCTATCGAGTCACCTTTACAATAAGTCGTGGTGACCTGGTCCTGGGGTGTCTCTCTTGGGAATTCGGGAAGTTGGCGTCGTCATCTGAGTCGTGTCTTCGGCAAGTACTAGATAGCTGGTTCACTGCGGAGATTGAAGCTTGTCTGGTTGAAGTTGGTATAGGTCCACATAGGTCCTCGTCAGCGTTGTATGGCTCGTATACGTCCACATGTGAAGTTAATGCAGGTCACATCTTCATATGTAAAGTTGTACTTGAATTTACCTCTTGAGGGGAGACGTCATCTTGCTTACTACTTGTTATTATTTTTTTTGTTTTAACTTATAACATTTTTTAACACAACTTTGTACATTTTACGTATTAAACTTGCTCGCCACGTTTAGTAGTGGGTAGCTAAAAGTTAAGATTTAAAATTAACCATTGCATTTTGGTGGAGCTCTCGCTCGTAGTTGTATACGGTCTGACGGCTGCATTGTCACTCTCTTCTTGATTCGACTGGCACATTACAACGGAGCGGGGCGAGTACTCCGCGATAATATAGTTCCTATTTTTATTTAAGGTGACATTCTTATTACAAAAAACAATACATTAATTATACATATATAATTTAAGTGAATTATTTTAACTACTACTCGTGCCTTCAAATTACTAATTACAAACATTATGATTTTTATATTTTCCTAAGTTACAGACGACTTGCTAAACATGTTGAGTCCGGAATTAAGCAGGTCACCGCATGATGACTAGCAAAAGAGTTAACTGTGGTATTAATAGCTTTTTACAATTCGATTTTTTTATTAATGGTTTAGTTAGATTTTCCATTTACATCTCATACTCATTCTGAGTTAGCACAGGGGCTTTAGTTTTAGAAGTGCGATTTACAAATACTTACTTGCTAGTAAATTAATTTTTTATTTATTTATGATTCTATTATCAATTAAATCGTCACAATATTACCCTAACATAATAAATGAAAATACATTACCTTTTGACATAATCATCCTTTCACTTATCACTTTTTGCCTATTAATTTATTTGATGAATATATATTTAACGATTTATGTAAAATACAACAGGTGTTTAACGGACATGTACTATGAGTAGACCTCTTATTTCCCTCCTCGGCAGGTCGAAGCTCAATTGGCACTAGAATTGGGTATGAAATTATGCTATGCTCATAGTCTGTCTGTTAGCAGCTTGTGGCATCTATTGACATTCACTCATGTCAAATTACAGAGTCAGTAAAGATGTTCGAAATTTGAATGTAAACAAATTAATAGTTAAATAATTAATATAATGGAAGTATCACATATATAATGTATCTAAATGTAATTGTGAAAAAGCGATGTAGGGCCTACTTCATATACAGATCAGAAGTAAATGATGAACTATTCTCTTTATGTAATAAGCCTAGTTACTAAACAATATATATTTTTAAAAGCTTCTTATCATATTTAGACGATATGGAGCGGCATTTGAAACATCTCTTAGGTATAAAAACAACATAACAACCTTTACAAAATTTACCGCCCGTAGGCAGTTGCCTACTTTGCCTATGCATAAATCTGCCTCTGGTGTACATGCTAAATGCACCTAAACAGTAGTAAGAATGACTTAGTATCCTGTTGAGTTATTCACTGTTCTGATGGATGATAAGCAAATACTGGAAGGTAGGATGTGAGAGCCAGCAATAAGCTTAAATAAAACTCTCATATATTTCAGTTATTACACAGTATTCTGTTCATTACAGACAAGTGCTTGGTTTGATCATTTTTTTTTTAAATTAAATTTTATATTTTACTGTAGCTTTACAGTAGCTTGACAGAACGTGTAAAAATACAAACATATATAAACATATATAATATACAAACAGGTATGGAAAAGTAATGGCAAATCTTGTTATCAGTTATTGTTATTATTCGGCTAGTGCTATTGGCATATTCATATTCATATTGGCCCAAAGTGATCACAAAAGGAATTTATTATATTTGTTTACAGTCAACAGTGTAGATTCCAGGTGATGATTTGAAATTTATATAAATTAATTTTCACTCACATGAATGAAGTTGCAACCGTAAAGAAATACAGAATATATTTCTATGACAGCATACAAGACAGAACACTTGTATTTTGCCTTTTATGTGTGTACATACATTCAGACATCATTTATTTGGATTGACTTCTGCAGGCTTGAAATCGGGTAACAATAATGTTTTATATTTTACATTAGTGTATATGTAAAATTATAATCCTCAAAGTATAATATTTAATTAATTGGGATGTTTTGTTAAATTGTTACGACGGTCTCACCGATCGTCACATAGTACAGTGGAAACCAAAATAAAACACACTTATGAATTTGTCAATTCATCTTATTATATTATCAAAATACATATACATTTGTGTTGTGGTTTGGTTGTGTTACAGACTTGTTAAGTTTCGTTACATTTTTAATCAGTGTTCTTACTGGATGTTTTACATTAATTATTCATGATTAGCTATGATGGTTGAGTGTTATTGGTACAGAAGAGGACGGTGCAGTTTCTTTTCTTCAAGAAAAAGGATTACTTCATAATCTGCATCGTTGCATTAATGGACTTGATATGGTATTGAAAATGGGACAGCGACCTCGATGGTGTTGCAATAAAAAAACTTGCCATGAGTATAAGGTACTTCGCCAGGTCACATTTTTAGAGAGGTGCAAAATACCGCTGAGAAAAATAATTCTGTTTATTTATTGCTTGTGTGAAGGCCGTAGTAGTGTGAAAAACAGTAAAAATCAACTGGAAATCGGCGCCAACACACACACAGAGTGGACGGCTTACTTAAGATATATCTGTGGCTTAGACATCATGAGCAACCCACAGAAAATTGGAGGACCGAATTTAACAGTTGAAAAAAATAATGTTGGCCGGGTGTTACCACAACAGTGGGTATTTGGAGGATACTGCCGGGAAACCAAAGAATGCTTCTTGTGTTGTGTCGAAGATTGCTCAGCCGCTACTCTTCTTCCCCTCATACAGCAAAATATTGAACCAGGTTCCACTATAATATCAGATGAGTGGCGTTCATACAGGCAAATTGTTAATTTGCCACAACAGTACAGTCATTTGACTGTAAACCATCGTTATCATTTTGTGGATCCTCAAACGGGAGCGCATACACAAGGCATAGAAAGCCTATGGCGGTCCTGTAAACGCTGAAACAAGATTGAATGTGGTATGAGAAGGGAACTCTTAGATTCCTATTTATGTGAGTTCATGTGGAGGTCTGCAGAGGTCCAGAATATCTCTCTAGGCGATGCTTCGAGAATAATTACGTAGTTACTGGAACAATCTGGGGATTTACAGACACTGAACTTGCTGTATTAATGTAGAAGCGTGTAGAGTCACCTCCTTACCACTCACGACTACCTGTGGCTAGCTGGTGTTTCTGTAAAAACACAATACTCAACATCTAACATTTTCTAGATAAAGAAGGAACATGCATTATGGTTAATAAGTTAGTATTATTAAATACACAGTTTTAATAGGTTAGTATTAGATATCTACCACTTTTTAGATAAAGAAGGAGTATGCACTACGGTTAATAGCTTATGCTACAAGATACATAAGTGTTTATTTTAAAAATTAATACAGTAACATACAAGACAGGTTACATGACAATTGCTGGAAGAAACGGAGAATAAACAGTTACAGTGAGATCAAAAGACGTACAATAGAGCACTACAGAGTCAATTGGGTTTGTAAAGAAACGTCAAACCCAATGTACTATCATTATACACACTTCTAAATTTTTTAAAAATTTGTACACTAAATTTTGGTTAATTAAATCCAGAACAGTATACAAGGCTATAAACATTAAAAAAGGCCCTGTATAGTAAGCTACTTTTTGTTTACACTTCTCATCATTTTATCAGAAAACTTTCCATTTCTAATACAAAAACCCCAATCATATGAAACATATCATTACAAAAAGCTTCTTCCAAAAATTTGCGCCATTTCTCACTGTATGCCAAGTGCTCCATTTTTTATCGGTGTTCTTTGTTGTAAGATTTACATTAATTATTCAGAATGATTAGGTATGATTGAACTGATGAATGTTGTTGGTACAGAAGAGGATGCAGTTTCTTTTCTTGAAGAAAAAGGATTGCTTGATAATCGTCACCATTGCATTAATGGAATGGGCATGACACAGTGTTGCATCTTGGAAATTGACAACTTTGGTGTTGCAGTAAGAGAGCTTGCCACGTGTATAAGTCAGTTCGCCAGGACACATGGTTTGAGAGGACCAGACTGGCGCATACCAATGTGAAACATAGTGAAAATTAACTGGAAACCAACCACAACACTCATGTAGAGTAGACGTATTATTTAAGAAGTATCTGTGCCTCAACCCAGTACTAAATCCAGTATAGGCCTACTGTAACAGGATGTACTGTTCCACACTGTAAATAAAGAAGACAGGCAATAATATATATCTATGTGTAGGCTGAGTAGAATGGAATGGCTGTTTACTTACCACTTTACCTGGTATTTTGGTCACTTAATCAAAAATTTGTCCATTTTATATACAGACTCTAACCTATCAGAGTGCAATGTAACTGGAATTTGTTGAAAACAAGATTAAACTATCACTCATATATTCAACCCCCCCCCACAGAGAGAGGGAGGGGAAGAGAGAGAGAGAGTTATATATCATTGTTGAATAATTAAGACATTCCTCTAAATAGAATGAATGGGGTAAAAGTATGAATGAAGCATGTGCGCAAATACTGGGTTGTCTTAGAATAGCTATAAAATAGTTTAAGTTGTCTTTTCAAGATGTGTTTTTTTTTTTTTAGAAATGTTCCTCATAAACAATGTTTTGTATGTTTAAAGAAACAGTAATAGTATTTTTTTGTTTGAGAAGGAAAATGAATAACAAGTAAAGCTAAAAAAGAATATAAAATAAATGTGGTATTTGTTGAATAAAAGTTGAGTAAATTAACAACTAAATGCGAGTCGAGTTTCTTGATAACAAAAACACCCAAATCATGCTTATAGATCACGAGTTCGTGTGAAGGACTCTGGCCGACAAAAGGTAAGAGAAGTTTTTATTAATTAAAATGTGGTAGAGTGTGTGTATAATCACATTATGGTATAAGAATATGATATCGGTTTTTTGTTTAATATCCACTTGTACAGGAAAAAATACAGCAGATAATTATTTTATAAATAACTTTGTTACAGCTGCTGTGAAGTTGTTTTGATTAAATAATGTAACCTAACCAATTTTTAAGTATTGAATATTAAGTATAAGTATATTTAATCCTGAGAGAAAATGAACAATTAACACCAGTTTTTGAAAGAACCCATGAAAGGAGAGAAGATGAGTTTGTGTACGATATGCAAAGTGGAGTATCTTATGTAGAGATGAAAGCTCAAAAGTTCAAGCCAAATACATATGAATGGAGAGGATTGGTAATATCTGGAACCTGTCACACAACAGAACACCATACAATGATGATAGTGTATATCACTTATTTCATCACATCTCTTACCATGTAATGTGCCTGCTTTTAATAATATTCTCAAAGGATTTTAATACTTTGTTTTGACTGGTTTCACTGTGTAAATTACAAACCTGAATATAGTGCTGGAATACATACGGTAATCCATTCACAGCCACGTTTCGCATTAAATCACGAATGCCTGCAAAGAAAAATAAATTACATCACCGGACACACAAAGTACTGACATATGAACATTAATCAATTATTTTGTTTAATCAGTCAAAATTCTAGGAGACCAATATTAAAGGGTTTACAGATTATTGACCCATCCACCAAAACACACACACACACAGGTTCTGATATGTGTTACAATTGTGTCTTATTTTCAGCCAACTGTTCTTTTACAGGTGAAATCAGTACAATTATACCTCGTGAGTATAAGGTTAGTTTAATCTGTAACCTATGATATTAAAAATAATAATAATATGTGTAACACTGACATGATTATTACACTTTATATGATATCAGCTTGTTGGCTTAATATCCACTTGTAAAAGAAAAAATATAAAATGATTATTATTTTATAATTAACTTTGTTACAGCTTCTGTGAAGTTGTTTAGATTAAATAATGTAACCTAACCTACTTTTAAGTACTGAATGCTTTTAATTTGTCATGTACTGTGTTCAATAAGGAAACAAAATACTTTTACAGAATACTTAAAATCCTTGAAAATGGTATTGGATTAAGCTTGAGCAAGGAATAATTAAACTAAGCACATGATTTCAAAGTCAATATCATTATGAAATTAGTATTCTAAATAGAACATACTTAACAAAATTGATAATACTTACCAAAATCATGTAAAACAAGAATCATTAATCATGATATTTTTTGATATCTTGAAGCATTTTCTCAAACAAATCGTCGTTTGCGTTTCTTGTTCGCCACATGAACTCACATAAATAGGAATCTAAGAGTTCCCTTCTTGTACCACATTCAATCTTGTTTCGGCGTTTACAGGACCGCCATAGGCTTTCTATGCCTTGTATATGGGCTCCAGTTTGAGGATCCACAAAGTTATAACTATGGTTTACAGTCAAATGACTGTACTGTTGTGGCAAATTAACAATTTGTCGGTATGAATGCCACTCATCTGATATTATAGTGGACCCTGGTTCAATATTTTGCTGTATCAGAGGAAGAAGAGTAGCGGCTGAGCGATCTTCGACACAACACAAGAAGCATTCCTTGGTTTCCCAGCAGTATCCTCCAAATACCAACTGTTGTGGTAACACCCGGCCAACATTATTTTTTCTCTTGGCAAACACACTCTCGTCAATTTCAACTGTTAAATTCGGACCTCAAATTTTCTGTGGGTTGCTCATGATGTCTAAGCCACAGATATATCTTAAGTAAGCCGTCCACTCTGTGTGTGTTGGCGCCGATTTCCAGTTGATTTTTACTGTTTTTCACACTACTACGGCCTTCGCACCAGCAATAAATAAACAAAATTATTTTTCTCAGCGGTATTTTGCACCCCTCTAAAAATGTGCCCTGGCGAAGTACCTTATACTCACGGCAAGTTTTTTTATTGCAACACCATCGAGGTCGCTGTCCCATTTTCAGTACCATATCATGTCCATTAATGCAATGACGCGGATTATGAAGTAATCCTTTTCCTTGAAGAAAAGAAATTGCATCCTCTTCTGTACTAATAAGACTCAACAGTTCATCATACCTAATCATTCTTAATAATTAATGTAAAACTCACAACACAGAACACTGATTAAAAATGTAATGAAACTTAACAAGTTTAACACAACCACTCGTGGCGAAAGCATTTCCACAACACACAATTTTAGCACGTGGTGTGAGAAATGGCGCGAAAGCGGTAATCTAGTGCATCTAGTGCATTAAAATATGAACGGTATGGGATATACGGAATTGTCATCGCTTGCAAAAAAACGGAAAAGATCCGTGCGCTCTTTTAAGAACTCAATTACTTAACCCATAATAAAGATGTATAATTATTTGTACGTAGAGATTAAGACGAATCTGCGGATCTTTTCTGTTTTTCCCAGATACTACAATTCCGTATATCCCGTAATACCTTCATTTTGATTGGTACTAAGCCCATTCTTGCGTTTACCTGAGCAAACTCTAAAAACATTTGTTCTAATACTGAATTCAAATTAAATACAAAACTCTTTAAAACAAATTTAAAGACTCCCGACTCCTTGTATTAAGTCTTTTAAAGTTTACTAAAATTAAGGTTTCTTTTTCATACACATGTTATTTCAATTTATTTTTATAGCAATTAACATTAAAAGTGCTAACTGAAGATAGACACACCATACATTTGCGGTTAGGTGGGGTAATTATAAACGGAAAATGGATTGAAACATTTTGATTGATTAAAAATTGTGTATAAAATTCAAATAACTGCAAATAATAGTTATTTCAACCTTTGTTATTATGTTGCGTACAAAAAATTGTTTAAATATAAATAATAAATACAGCTCTAAAATTCAATTTACAATTATCCTTGAAATCTTAGAGGTAATTGTAAACAAGTGTTTTCTTTATCTTTTGAAATATTGAAACAAAAATAGTGACACCTGTAAACTAGTTGACATTGTACTATTTCATGTGTTTATAATCCTAACTGCATGTTTACAATTACCCTGTCTTCGTCTATATGGAAAATAAATGGAAACAAGTTAATTCAAATACTATGTATATTAAAAATCATAAATAAATAATAAAGAAATGTAGTTCTGTTACATACTGTAACAAGTAAATGAGAGAATAAAAGTTTATCATTTTTCAAACACTTCCAGGGAACTCGTAGACAATTTGTCTGTCAATTTCCTTCATTTCTGTATTGGGCAAAATTGTCGATATTTGTTAAAAGCTAACAGTACTTTCATCATTTTCTTTTAATGTAAACTTTGTAGAAATTACATTTTTGCTATGTGTACATAGTTCTGGAAAAATTAGATAGGCATAAAATTTTGTTTATTGTAAACTGAATTATGTTTGGAAGTATCCCAAAGTTAATTTAACATTAATAATGTCAATAAATGGGCCCAGTCTAGTTTTTTAAGGCTTGGAGAATCCTTAAATGTTTGGAGCATCACTAGGTCATGATGGATCTAATAGTCAAACTTCAGTTAGCTGTGACAAAATTTCATTGTTTCAATTTTTGTCATTTTTTGTGCTACTGTAAAGTGTTCACTTTTTATTTACACTTAAGTCATGCCGTTTGTATTTTACATTTTTACACTTTCTGTCAAGCTACTGTAAAGCTACAGAAAAATTTAAAATTTAATTAAAAAAAATGATTAAACCAAGCACTTGTCTGTAATGAACAGAACACTGTGTAATAACTGAAATATATGAGAGTTTTATTTAAGGTTATTGCTGGCTCTCACATCCTACCTTCCAGTATTTGCTTATCATCCATCAGAACAGTGAATAACTCAACAGGATACTAAGTCATTCTTACTACTGTTTAGGTGCATTTAGCATGTACACCAGAGGCAGATTTATGCATAGGCAAAGTATAGGCAACTGGCTACGGGCGGCAAATTTTGTAAAGGTCGTTATGTTGTTTTTATACCTAAGAGATGTTTCAAATGCCGCACCATTTTGTCTCAATATGACAAGAAGCTTTTAAAAATATATATTGTTTAGTAACTAGGCTTATTACATAAAGAGAATAGTTCATCATTTACTTCTGATCTGTATATGAAGTAGGCCCTACATCGCTTTTTCACAATTACATTTAGATACATTATATATGTGATACTTCCACTATATTGATTATTTAACTATTAATTTGTTTACATTCAAATTTCGAAAATCTTTACCGACTCTGTAATTTGACATGAGTGAATGTCAATAGATGCCACTAGCTGCTAACAGACAGACAATGAGCATAGCATAATTTCATACCCAACTCTAGTCCCAATTGAGCTTCGACCTGCCTAGGAGGGAAATAAGAGGTCTACTCATAGTACATGTCCGTTAAACACCTGTTGTATTTTACATAAATCGTTAAATATATATTCATCAAATAAATTAATAGGCAAAAAGTGATAAGTGAAAGGATGATTATGTCAAAAGGTAATGTATTTTCATTTATTATGTTAGGGTAATATTAGTGGAATGATAATATTCTACCACTACTGTATTATAGTATACAAATGTAGAGATATATCTTGGCACAATACTATGTAATAAATTTGGATAAAAGGCTCATTTCAAATAGAAAGGATAGCTGGTGTGATCATACATAACAGATTTGTATTAGTTTTTTGAGAATTTATTCCTATCAAACTGCAATAAGCATATTTTCAAACCTTTGTGGATGTTTGTCAGGTAATTTACAGATTGCACCAAAAGAAACAATAAAAATATATCTTTTCAATTAAACAAAAATTGGTCTTGTAATATGAGTCGGTAATACAGCAGGAACTAATAAGTTAATTGCTATTACAAAATGCCTTATTCCTTTTTCATGATGATCAGATTTTGCTATACGCCTGCATAAATAGAAATTATTAAAATGCTTAACTCACAATGCAAAGTATTTAAACTATTTCACATGAAAAGTTCATCATGTCACATATTCTAGTAACAAGGTAAGTTTTTGGAATAGGGTTTTAGCTGAATTTATACACTAGGAGGACACTCAACATTTAGTTTGTGTGTCTAACTCTGGTTAATCAAAGAGAATTATTTGTGTAAATTCAAATTTAATAATAAAATCTACTACCATAAAGGCCTGTAATGCTATGCATTAAAGAATTTTAACTAACTTCATATGGGGGAAAACTGGTTTACATACATTATTTCTGAAAATAATAATCCTGAAATGTAATCAGTACTTATATCAAGTTAAGTGCAATAATTAAATAGATTCTTCAACTTGGACGTTGCAAACTTCAAGTGCTAAGCCTTTACTTTATTTTTAATTTAACATCAGTTTATGTTCGGCAACGTTAAAAAAAACATGTTATGGCCTCTGAGAAAGTACACAGTGAGTGGAAGCTGGCTTAAATGAAGGTAACCATTTTATCTAATAATTAGTGTCCCATGGTAGAAAACAAGTGCAATACATATTATAAAAAGAAGGATATTGTTTTTACTTCCATGTTCCATAAGGAAATGGATGGAAAAAAAATCGCGTTCGAGATAAGGGTTGATTCTGATTGTACTACCCTCAAAACATGAAGAAAAGTCATTTTTTGAAAGATGTCTGTGTGTAGAATTTTTTCTATGGCGAACGATAATTGCCGCAAATTCAAATAATTTTTTGCATATTGTAGAGGACTCAAGGTCTGTTGATTTTGGTGAAGATCGGTTAAGGAGAAGGGGTAGTTTACCTGCAACGTTTTATGTTTTAATAAGAGTAAAGTACTTACTTTTGATAAATAAAGTATCCTGAAAAGAAGGTCATAATTATACCACTGTAGAAAGGTAGATGAAATATCTATAAATGAAAAGGGGTAGGGGGAAGTTGAAGGGAGAGGGGATCATTTTCTATAAATGAAAATGATAGGTGAAGGAGAGGGGATAATTTTTTATATGTGTACTACATTATCGGCAACAAAGATGTAGTTTGTTGATAAAATTCCTTCACGGGCTGTTTGGTCGTGGTCCAATGTTTTCTACAAAACCAGACGTTTCGGAAGTGCCATCGACTGCCATCATCAGTGAAAATCGAGTGCGCTAACGTGAAGTGGTATATGTTAGTGACCACAATGCTGTGGTTGAGGCTGAAGATAGAAGTAGTTTCTGTGGAAATATTTCATTTCTAAAATGATTTTAAATATAAATCTTAAAACATGGAAGTCATGGATGGTTCTTCATACCGATATTTTATTTATTTGCATCGAATAGTATTATTGTTTAATTAATGTTCTATCCAGATCAAATTATGTGTATGGAGTTCTGGAAAAATTAGACAGGCATAAAGTTTTGTTTGTTTATTGTAAACTGTATTATGTTTGGAAGTATCCCAAAGTAAATTTAACATTAGTCACTCAATGACGCCAGTCCAGTTTTTTAAGGCCAGGAGAATCCTTGAAATGTTTGGACCATCACTAGGTCATGATGGATCAAATCATCAACTTCAGTTTGCTATGAAAAACCGGCAGATTTGAGTAGTCACTTGATAAAGGATGGTGTTGTAAAAACAACAATTCTTTCAGAATTATTTTATGGCCCTGTCAGTCTGGAAATAACTATCACTCGTTTAGACCTTCAGCAGATTTAAACTTTTCTTATTCGTGTTAGCAATATATCATGTAAAACTGCTAGAAGTATGGAATACAAAGACAAGTCGAGGATTGTACATTTTTAGGTTAGGTACACTTTACAAAACCTTTTCATCAGATGTTCAAAAGAGCAAGCGTGTAATTGTTGTTTCCTTTTTTTTTTATAAGTCCCTTAGTAAGGTTTCTCAGCAACTGGATGTAAAAGTTTGCTTCCAGGATATGTTTTATGAAGTAGTGGAAACTTGCTACTTGAACACAATACACTTGCACACAACATTCCAGAAGTCTGTTATAAAAACAATTATAATCAACCTGCTGTTTCAACAGTACCTACTAATAATGCAGCATGGCAACATTTAAACCATTTTTGTTGGCCTGAACGTTTGTTTCAAGCTGAGTATACCAAATATGTTTGTAATAGGTTTATAATTTAAGATGTGAAGTATATGAAGCCATTACTAGTACCTGCTCATTAGACAAGAAATTATAACTATAATTTCCATTAATTTTGTTAATGTTCTTTGCTATTCATTATTTAGTTATTTTTTTACTATCAGGAAAAGTTCTGATGAAATTTCTGTACGTGTCATTTTTGGTCTCTCTCTCTCTCTCTCTCTCTCTCTCTCTCTCTCTCTCTCTCTCTCTCTCTCTCCTCCCTCTCATTTTTATTTATTGAAAAAACATAAAAACTGACACTCCTCTGTATGTGTCCACATTGCATAAAAATAAAAAAAATTAATCCAAGAAATTAAAAAAAGAAAAAAATTTGTAAACTCTGAAATTCTAATACAGAATTCAAATTAAATAAAGAAGAAAAGGAATTGTGTGCATGCTAGTGTGTGTGTGTGTGTGTGTGTGTTTTAATGGAGACATCTTCCCCCTTGTTCCTCAACCCCTTTCAGAAAGTGAATGGACAGAACAATACCTGACCTGCAAATGGTCTTGAAACATACTTGTGATCTTGCAAAAGAGGATCAGTCCTCTGTGTGTTTTAATGATAATTAGTATAACCAATGGTCATGTCATGGACAACAAAATCCAAGAATTTACAAATGAATAATGAAAACACAAAGATTAAAAACTAATAAGAAATTATTCAATAGACATAAAGAAACAAATTAATAAAATTTATTAATGAATCAAAGGAATTCAGAAATTCAACTGATAATCACACATTAGTACATAGTGTCACTAATTTCACAATTCCACAAAATTTTTAACTATTGGATAGTGAACACTGGATTTCAATATAGTAAGCGTACACATATTAATGTACGTTGTTTCACAAAACGTGAATGGAAAAGAAAAGAATACACAATTTCAACTTTTTTAAACTGAAAACAAGAAATTCTTTACAGTTAGTGTAACGTATTGTGTTACTGTAAGACACAGCAGTTCTGTTAATGTGCTAATTAAGATGCATTAAATGTATAAATAAAGCTAAATGACCAAATAAGATATTCTTAGTTGTAGTGTAGTAATTCAGGTTAGGTCTAATTGCTCATTAGACTTTGTCTAAATTTTAAAGATGTTTAGGACCGACCATTAAAAACATTGTTTGAGATATGAGTAGGGAGTAGATGTATTAATATAATGTTACCCAACAAGATCAGGAACAATTATGTATATTAAATTAAGTAGTCAGTGGACTTAAAAACCTGCAGTAGAAACTCCAGTTTTTATAAAATAAATAGGGAGAGAATTGAAGATTTCTTGTTTGGAAATGTTACATCTGTTTTCTTCACAAGTAACTAAAATGTTGTTAATGACCTTTTTTTAAGAGTATAAAAATACAATAGATACTGTACTTGAAAAAAGGTGAATTTTATTGGTACAAACTAAAGTATTGAGTCCTATTTGGGATTCCCCTATTTGTTTCTATTCATTAACAAAGGTCTGAACTGTAATAATTTTGTGTGTAATATACAAGCATTCTTTAATATGTTTACGAGATTCTCCAATTTTATTTGCATTAATTCAGACCGTAGTAACATTAAATTCCACTGTAACCCATTATTAATACTTAATCATTTGCGTGTGAACAGAAACTGCACACTGCTTTTTATTGCATTATGTTGAAAAAAGGATTTGAATGTACTTGTTTGGTTATATGTTAGATTGTACTTGGCTATAGGTTCTAAATTGGAAGTAGGTTTTAATTCCGGTACCTCGATTAAATACAGCCTTTAATGTAATGTTATATACAGCCTTTTATCCATACAATAACTACAGCCTTTGAACGTACACTAACTAAGGAAAATGTTTTTAAGTCTAATTAATTTTAAAAATCTAAAGGGTCAAGTTAGATTGTTAAACGTAGGCACAACCTCCAAAAATCGTCTCTGTACCGTAATTATGTGCGATAAATGGAAACTAATTTCTGTACTTCCAGTAAATACAGCCTTTTAATAAAATATCTATCAATAAACCCCAATAAAATATGTACCAATAACGTACTAGGTTATACGTTCTAAATTGGAAATAGGTTTCAATTCCGGTACTTCGAATAAATACAGCCTTTTATCCACACAATAAAACAGCCTTTTAATGTACACTACCTAAGGAAATGTTTGTTAAGTCTAATTAACTTTAAAAATCTAATAGGTTGTTACATTGTTAAACGTAGACACAACTTCCAAAAATCGTCTCTGTACCGTAATTATGTGCGGTAAATGGAAACTAATTTCTGTACTTCCAATAAATACTACCCACCTTTTAAATGTACACAAACAAAGTAAATTTTTATGAAGTTACATTGTCGTACATAACCTCCATAATCTGCCATTAGTTACTTGTGAATAATACACATCCAGTAGAAATCTGGTCACGGTAAATAAGTACAAACGAGGAGACGTAAGTTTAAGTTTGCCGTACCATCGTAAGCTAGATCCTTAAAATTAATTAGATTTAACAAAAATTTCCTTTGTTAGTGTACATAAAATTATTGTATGGATAAAACGCTGTACATAACATTAAAGGCTGTATTTATTCGAAGTACCGGAATTAAAACCTACTTCCAATTTAGAACGTAGGCCTACGACCTATTTGCATATTTTATTGGCGTTTATTGGCACATATTTTATTAAAAGGGTGTATTTATTGGAAGTACAGAAATTAGTTTCCATTTATCGCACATAATTACGGTACAGAGACGATTTTGGGAGGTTGTGTCTACGTTTAATTATCTAACTTAAACCTTTTAGAATTTTAAAATTAATTAGACTTAACAAACATTTCCTTACTAAGTGTACATTCAAAGGCTGTATTTATTGTATGGATAAAAGGCTGTATATACATTAAAGGCTGTATTTATTCGAAGTACCAGAATTAAAACCTACTTCCAACTTGGAACGTATAACCTAGTAGGCTACGTTATTCGTACATATTTTATTGGAGTTTATTGGTACATATTTAATTAAAAAGGTGTATTTATTGGAAGTACAGAAATTAGTTTCCATTTATCGCACATAATTACGGTACAGAGACGATTTTGGGAGGTTATGTCTACGTTTAATTATCTAACTTAACCTTATAGATTTTTAAAATTAATTAGACTTGTAGGGGTGTGCATGGCAGAACTACTTGTAGGGGTGTGCACCCACTTTATAATCATATTTTTGGTAACACTGAGAACTTTAAGCCTTCTTTTATGCTTAAACAAATTACATATACACTTAATTATAGAAAAGCAAAAAGCAAATATGTAATTCAAAAGACTAATTTGCTCTAATAAACACATGCTGAAGTTAAAAACAAAAGAGTTTTTACCTGCCTAACTAATCATTAGTTACTAATGTGACAGTTGGGGCTGCTTTTTCTGCAAAAGCTGGGGTATGTTGGATTCAAGAGTGGTTAAATTAAATCATACATCTGAGTGTGCGTCAAGTCTATTTCTCTGCTTGCTTTTCACTTGAGATGAAAATCCCATTTCACTCAAGAATGAGGTGGTGAATGGGATGAGCAACTCCGAAAGTTCAGGATATTCATCTCTTAAAGATATCCAGAACTTTGTTAAGTCAGAATCTAAAGGTTCATGGATTTTGTTGTCCATGACATGTCTCATGTTATCACTAACTATACAAAATAATTTATTAAAAATTCTGTTTTAATCCCAGCATCACAGATGATATCACACAATTGCTCATTTAGTTTTACTGAGAACATGTTAGAACTTTCAAAATACAAGAATGGGTCTTGAATCCAATTGAATTCACTGTATCCCTCTGGGAAGCAACTTTCAATCTGGTTATTGAGAGTTAAACATCAGAGCTGGTAAAAAGCAATGGTAGAGCATGAATAACAAAAATGTACAGTTCAGATTATGTACAAAACAGGTTGAATTTAAATTGTTAAAATGATATATCTTAGTTATTTACATGTAGTAGGTTTTTAGGACACAGTAAATAAATTTCCGAACCTGACTTTGCAACCCTCCAAATGCCCTCTCGGGACCCAGCAGTGGCTCATGCCCAATAGGTTAAGAAATGCTGAACTAAAGGCATGTTTGTGGAGTGAAGCATAAAAGATAACCCAGACTTCTAAAATGCTCTTAGTGAAATGGGATTTTCAGGAGTAACAACACACTATTTGGTTAACAAGCACATTTTACTAATATTGTAATACCAAGTCAATTAGATAAATGTGTAGTAGTCTATGTGATGCTGATGACATACTGTTAATCAGCAGCACTGCACAATATTCTAGAGCCACACTCTTGGCATTCATCTGGAACTTTCTCACATTAGCCTGATAATTAGGCTGTTGCCACCAGCTGAGTTTTAGAAAGTTGGTGTAGTAGGTTGTGCATTCATATAGGATGATATTAGACAGCAATTTTTAATGAAAGTGACAAATGATCAATTGTTTGTGTTGTAAACTATTGTGATTTTTTTATTACTGTTTGTAGGCTATACAATGTGTCCTGGATAATTATATAAAGAGAACTGTTGTAATATAAGTGTGTTTGTTTTAGCAATTGAGTGTATCTGGTATTCAATAATTCATTCCACTGTTTTAAGTTCATAATTCTTGTCACTGGTTGTAAGAATATTATTTTCATTAATTTTCCAATTCTATGAAGTCTTCAGTAGTTTTACCACGATGAGACTCAACTTTATCACTGAAGATGCCACATCACTGAATGAGCAAAACGTTTCGTTAATAATCTCAATAAAGCATGGTTATCAGCTGAAAAAAAGTTTTAGTATTAAAAGTTTTGATCACGCAAATCTATAAGGGATACTAAATGAGTACTGATATTATGTATGTATATATATATATATTCAATCACTTTCTGCAACAGTTCGTTTCTTGATATATATAAAGTATTTAAATTTTATAATTATATTACCTCAAGATGTTCTTTTCCTTATTTGGACTAAATAAGGAAAAGAACATCTTGAGGCTGTCGCAGATTTTACCCAGAGTATGTTCAACAAATTTGATGAACTTATATATGTACATCTTTAGGAGATGAAGTTACGGTGACGAAGTTATGGGGTGTCAGCGTGCGAAAAACTTATACAAAACTTTATACATTGTATTTTTGCTGTACGCTGAAGCATCACAACTTGATCGAAATATACACATGTATATATTGAAATATGGGTAGTTAGTCGGCCATATTGGCATTTCTAATAAATTATTCTATTAAATTTTTAACATGTGTACAAAAGACAGACACTACAGGGAAGTGTGTTTTTACCATGTGTTTACTCTGTTCAGTTGGTGCAACGAAAAAAAGGCGCCATTATTTTTAGTTCGTGCTGCGTTCAGTGTGTTTGCGGTAATTTGCTTTCGTTTGTTGAGGTGTGTGGGACAGAATTTTGTTGTTCGTATTGAAGTGTTTGCGATGGCAAGTCGAAGTAAAAAGATGTTGGAGGCGCTAAGAATAATAATGAAAGGTAAGATGATCATTTATTTAGTGTATCTTGTCCGTTGTTTGTAGCAAATTAGGTGTGTTAGGTTATGTTTGCATGTCTAAATTACTTTGTCGAACACTACCTGTTACAGACCCAACTAAATATGCCTAATATCACTGTGTTCTGTCCAAAATTTAATAATGGAGCAAATTAGCATCCTAATTTAATTAATACAATATACCTAGGCTAACACAAGATGGTAGGCCTTACCATAATATATTTAATTTGAACTCTGCTCGTATTTAACTAGTTACATATTCCATTTAATTCTTCAGTCCAGCTATATTACTCTAAATATACTTTCAAATTCAGCATTTTTCAGATAAACGTAATTACTTAATAAGATATGACTTAGTAAGTTAAGGTTAATTTTAAGACCTAATATAACAAAATTTATAATATAGGCCTATGGCTACTGTATCCTCACTGAAGCAAACTGTTGTAATTTTTTGTACACATAGTTACTTTCATACCATTAAGTCCATTAAATTGGAATATATTTGTCATAAAAATTTTGTTTTAACACAGCTCTGCTTTAAAAATTAAGGGGTAACATTTGTCAGGTAAAAGAAAAAGTGAAAAGAGAATTTGAACTGTGACTTCTTTAATTTTTGATTTAAACATGCATTTTAATCTCGATTAAATTTTTTAATAAAATTGTGCTGTTTTTAAATTTTATAATATTAACTTGCAGACAGAAAAGATTTTGCTGGTGACTAAAGAAAGCATCGTTCTTTTATCTTATGTAAAATTTATTATTGCATGCAAGTCTGATTAAAGCTCACTAAACTAAAAATATCGGTATGGAGAACCATACATGACTTCCATGTTCTAAGATTTATATTTAAAATCATATTCGAAATGAAATATTTCCACAGAAAATACTTCTTTCTACTTATTGCTTCAACATTAACCACAGTACTGTGGTCACTAACGTATACCACCTCACGTTTTCGCACTCGATTTTCACCGATGATGGCAGTCGATGCCACTGCCGAAAAGTCTGGTTTTGTAGAAAACATTGGACTACGGCTAAAGAGCCCGGGAAGCAGTTTTAACAAAGAACTACTTCTTTGTTGCCAATAACGTAGTACACATATAAAAAATTCTCCCCTCCAACTTCAACTATAATTTTTAATAATAGAAAATTACCCCCACCCCGTTCACCTAACTTCTTCATTTATAGATATTTCATGCGTTTCTGCAGTGGATTACTATGAGCTTCTTGTCAGGATACTTTATTTATAAAAATTAAGTACTTTACTCTTGTTAAATCATAAAATGTTTCAGGTAAACTACCCCTTTCTCTTAACCGATCTTTTTCAGAATCAACAGACCTTCCGTCCTCTACAATTCAGGGAAGCATGCAAAAAAATATTTGATTCTGTCTGAATGTGCGGCAGTTATCGTTCGCCATGGAAACATTTCTCTTGTTACAACATAAAATGTTGCTGGTAAACTACCCCTTTCCCTTAACTGATCTTCACGAAAATCAATAGACCTTGAGCTCTCTGCAACTCAGGAAAAGGTGCAAAAACTTATTTGATTCTCATTGAATTTTCGGCAGTTATAGTTCGTCATAAAAAATTACCCTTTTTAAAACATAAAAAGTTGCTGATTAACTACCCCTTCCCTTAACCGATCTTCAACAAAATCAACAGACCTTGAGTTCTCTTTAGTTCAAAAAGGTATGCAAAAATCAAGCCGATTCTGTTTGAATTTACGGCAGTTATCGTTCGTCATATAAAAAATTACCCTTGTTAAAACATAAAATGTTGCTGGTAAACTACCCCTTTCCCTTAACCGATCTTCACCAACACCAATAGGTATTGAGAACTCTACAATACAGGGCTGTATGCAAAACATCATTTGATTCTGTTTGAATTTGCGGCTGTTACCGTTTACTATAGAAAAAAATTACCCTTGATAAAAAACCGTTGCAGGTAAACTACTCCTTTCCCTTAACCGATCTTCACCAAAAACGACAGGTCTTGGGTACTCTACAATTCAGGCCTGTATGCAAACAATTATTTGATTCTGTTGGAATTTGCAGCTGTTATCATTTGCCATAGAAAACACCCTTGATAAAACATAAAACGTTGCTGGTAAACTACCCTATTCCATTAACCGATCTTCACCAAAAACAATAAGTCTTGAGAACTCTACAATTCAGGACTGTATGCAAAACATTGGTTGATTCTCTTTGAATTTACGGCAGTTATCGTTCATCATAGAAAAAACACCCTTGTTAAAACATAAAACGTTGCAGGTAAACTACACCTTTCCCTTAACCGATCTTCAACAAAATCAACAGACCTTGAGTTCTGTATAATTCAAACTGGTATGTAGAAGAGTAGTTGATTCTGTTTTAATGTACGGCAGTTATCGTTCGTCATAAAAAAAATTACCCTTGATAAAACATAAAATGTTGCTGGTAAACAACCCTATTCCTTTAACCGATATTCACCAAAACCAACAGGTCTTGAGAACTCTACATTTCAGTGCTGTATGCAAAATATTATATGATTCTGTTTGAATTTGCGGCTGTTATCGTTTGCCATATAAAATACCCTTGATAAAACAAAAAACGTGTCTGGTAAACTACCCCTTTCCCTTAACCGATCTTCACCAAAAACAATAGGTCTTTAGTACTCAACAAAACAGGGCTGTATGCAAAAACGTATTTGATTCTGTTTGAATTTGCGACTCTTATCGTTTGCCATAGAAAATACCCTTTTAAAATATAAAACGTTGCTGGTAAACTACCCCTTTCCCTTAACCGATCTTCACCAACACCAATAGGTATTGAGAACTCTACAATACAGGGCTGTATGCAAAACATCATTTGATTCTGTTTGAATTTGCGGCTGTTATCGTTTACCATAGAAAAATATCGGTATGGAGAACCATACATGACTTCCATATTCTAAGATTTATATTTAAATCTTAATATCGCCTGCCAAGCGCGATATATTTTCTCTTATACATGATTTACATTAAAATGAAAAAATTTTAATTTTATTGCCTGGCAACAAAATTATTTTATTTTTAACAATTACCATTGTTTGAAAAAGTTTAAATAAATTTTCAAGTACTTTACTCTTGTTAAAACGTAAAAGGTTGCAGGTAAACTACCCCTTCCCCTTAACCGATCTTCACCAAAATCGAAAGTCCTTGAGACCTCTACAATTCAGGGACGTATGCAAAAAATTATTTGATTCTGTTTGAATTTGCGGCAGTTATCGTTTGCCATAGAAAATACGCTTGATAAAAAAAGTTGCAGGTAAACTTCCCCTTAACCGATCTTCACCAAAAACAATAGGTGTTGAGTACTCTACAAATCAGGGCTGTATGCAAAACATTATTTGATTCTGTTTGAATTTGCGGCTGTTATCGTTTGCCATAGAAAATACCCTTGTTACAAAAACGTTGCAGGTAAACTACCCCTTTCCCTCAACCGATCTTCACCAAAAACAATAGGTCTTGAGAACTCTACAATTTGGGGCTGTATGCAAATAATCGTTTGATTCTGTTTGAATTTGCGGCTGTTATCGTTTGCCATAGGAAATACCCTTGTTAAGACATAAAACGCTACAGGTAAACTACCCCTTTCCCTTAACCGATCTTCACCAAAAACAATATGTCTTGAGAACTCTACAATTCAGGGCTGTATACGAAACATTATTTAATTCTGTTTGAATTTGCGGCTGTTATCGTTTGCCAAAAAAAAAAAACCCTTGATAAAAAAAACGTTGCAGGTAAACTACCCCTTTCCCTCAACCGATCTTCACCAAAAACAATAGGTCGCGAGTACTCTACAAATCAGGGCTGTATGCAAAAAATTATTTGATTCTGTTTGAATTTGCGGCAGTTATCGTTTGCCATAGAAAAAAAATCTACAGACACACACACAGACACTTTTTTGGAAAACGACTTTTTTTCATGTTTTGAGCGTAGTAGAATCAGAATCTGCAATAATCTCGAACACGATTTTTTTTTGCCATCACCATACTTCCATTCCTTAAGGAATATGGAAGTAAATATCGGTATGGAGAACCATACATGACTTCCATATTCTAAGATTTATATTTAAAATCATTTTCAGCCAAACAGCCAGGCTGTGTCTTACCTGCCTTTTTATTGCTGTATTAAATGAAAAATATTATATTACATTAAAATGAAAAAATTATAATTTTATTGCCTGGCAACAAAATTATTTTATTTTTAACAATTACCATTGTTTCAAAAAGTTTAAATAAATTTTCAAGTACTTTACTCTTGTTAAAACGTAAAAGGTTGCAGGTAAACTACCCCTTCCCCTTAACCGATCTTCACCAAAATCGAAAGTCATCGAGACCTCTACAATTCAGGGACGTATGCAAAAAATTATTTGATTCTGTTTGAATTTGCGGCTGTTATCGTTTGCCATAGAAAATACGCTTGATAAAAAAACGTTGCAGGTAAACTACCCCTTCCCCTTAACCGATCTTCACCAAAAACAATAGGTCTTGAGTACTCTACAAATCAGGGCTGTATGCAAAACATTATTTGATTCTGTTTGAATTTGCGGCTGTTATCGTTTGCCATATAAAATAAAACGTAAAAGGTTGCAGGTAAACTACCCCTTCCCCGTAACCGATCTTCACCAAAAACAATAGGTCTTGAGTACTCTACAAATCAGGACTGTATGCAAAACATTATTTGATTCTGTTTGAATTTGCGGCTGTTATCGTTTGCCATAGGAAATACCCTTGTTAAAAAAACGTTGCAGGTAAACTACCCCTTTCCCTCAACCGATCTTCACCAAAAACAATAGGTCTTGAGAAATCTACAATTCAGGGCTGTATGCGAAACATTATTTGATTCTGTTTGAATTTGCGGCTGTTATCGTTTGCCAAAAAAAAAAAAAATTTCCCTTGATAAAAAAAACCGTTGCAGGTAAACTACCCCTTCCCCTCAACCGATCTTCACCAAAAACAATAGGTCGCGAGTACTCTACAAATCAGGGCTGTATGCAAAAAATTATTTGATTCTGTTTGAATTTGCGGCAGTTGTCGTTTGCCATAGAAAATACGCATGTTAAAAAACGTTGCTGGTAAACTACCCCTTCCCCTCAACCGATCTTCACCAAAAACAATAGGTCTTGAGTACTCTACAAATCAGGGCTGTATGCAGAAAATTATTTGATTCTGTTTGAATTTGCGGCTGTTATCGTTTGCCATAGAAAATACCCTTGTTAAAAAAACGTTGTAGGTAAACTACCCCTTTCCCTTAACCGATCTTCACCAAAAACAAAAGGTATTGAGAACTCTACAATTTAGGGCTGTATGCAAATAATCTTTTCATTCTGTTTGAATTTGCGGCTGTTATCGTGTGCCATAGGAAATACCCTTGTTAAAACATAAAACGTTACAGGTAAACTACCCCTTTCCCTTAACCGATCTTCACCAAAAACAATAGGTCTTGAGAACTCTACAATTCAGGGCTGTATGCGAAACATTATTTGATTCTGTTTGAATTTGCGGCTGTTATCGTTTGCCAAACAAACAAAATTTCCCTTGCTAAAAAAAAACCGTTGCAGGTAAACTACCCCTTTCCCTCAACCGATCTTCACCAAAAACAATAGGTCGCGAGAACTCTGCAAAACCGGGCTGTATGCAAAAAATTATTTGATTCTGTTTGAATTTGCGGCAGTTATCGTTTGCCATAGAAAAAAAATCTACAGACAGACAGACAGACAGACAGACACACAGACACACAGACACACAGACACTTTTCGGAAAACGACTTTTTTTCATGTTTTGAGTGTTGTAGAATCAGAATCTGCAATAATCTCGAACACGATTTTTTTTGCCATCACCATACTTCCATTCCTTAAGGAATATGGAAGTAAAAATTACCCTTGATAAAAAACCGTTGCAGGTAAACTACCCCTTTCCCTTAACCGATCTTCACCAAAAACGATAGATCTTGCGACTTCTGCAATTCAGGGCTGTATGCAAAATATTATATGATTTTGTTTGAATTTGCGGCTGTTATCGTTTGTCATACAAAATACCCTTGATAAAAAAAAAACGTGGCAGGTAAACTACCCCTTTCCCTTAAACGATCTTCACCAAAAACAATAGGTCTTTAGTACTCAAGAAATCAGGGCTGTATGCAAAAACGTATTTGATTCTGTTTGAATTTGCGGCTCTTATCGTTTGCCATAGAAAATACCCTTTTAATACATAAAACGTTGCAGGTAAACTACCCCTTTCACTTAACCGATCTTCACCAAAAACAAAAGGTCTTGAGAACTCTACTATTCAGGGCTGTATGCGAAACATTATTTGATACTGTTTGAATTTGCGGCTGTTATCGTTTGCCAAACAAACAAAATTACCCTTGATAAAAAAAAAACCGTTGCAGGTAAACTACCCCTTTCCCTCAACCGATCTTCACCAAAAACAATAGGTCGCGAGTACTCTACAAATCAGGACTGCATGCAAAAAATTATTTGATTCTGTTTGAATTTACGGCTGTTATCGTTTGCCATAGAAAAAAATCTACAGACACACAGACAGACAGACAGACACACACACAGACACTTTTCGAAAAACGACTTTTTTTCATGTTTTGAGTGTAGTACAATCAGAATCTGCAATAATCTCGAACACGATTTTTTTTGCCATTACCATACTTCCATTTCCTTAAGGAACATGGAAGTAAAACGTGTCTGGTAAACTACCCCTTTCCCTTAACCGATCTTCACCAAAAACAATAGGTCTTTAGTACTCAACAAAACAGGACTGTATGCAAAAACGTATTTGATTCTGTTTGAATTTGCGACTCTGATCGTTTGCCATAGAAAATACCCTTTTAAAACATAAAACGTTGCTGGTAAACTACCCCTTTCCCTTAACCGATCATCACCAACACCAATAGGTATTGAGAACTCTACAATACAGGGCTGTATGCAAAACATCATTTGATTCTGTTTGAATTTGCGGCTGTTATCGTTTACCATAGAAAAAAATTACCCTTGATAAAAAACCGTTGCAGGTAAACTACCCCTTTCCCTTAACCGATCTTCACCAAAAACGGTAGGTCTTGCGACCTCTGCAATTCAGGGCTGTATGCAAAATATTATATGATTTTGTTTGAATTTGCGGCTGTTATCGTTTGTCATACAAAATACCCTTGATAAAACAAAAAACGTGGCAGGTAAACTACCCCTTTCCCTTAAACGATCTTCACCAAAAACAATAGGTCTTTAGTACTCAAGAAATCAGGACTGTATGCAAAAACGTATTTGATTCTGTTTGAATTTGCGGCTCTTGACGTTTGCCATAGAAAATACCCTTTTAAAACATAAAACGTTGCAGGTAAACTACCCCTTTCCCGTAACCGATCTTCACCAACACCAATAGGTATTGAGAACTCTACAATACAGGGCTGTATGCAAAACATCATTTGATTCTGTTTGAATTTGCGGCTGTTATCGTTTACCATAGAAAAATATCGGTATGGAGAACCATACATGACTTCCATATTCTAAGATTTATATTTAAAATCATTTTCAGCCAAACAGCCAGGGAAGGAATTTTAACAAAAAAATACTTCTTTGTTGCCAATAACGACGTACACATATAAAAAAAATTATTCCCTCCCCCTTCAACTATAATTTTGATTTATAGAAAATTACCCCCAGCCCGTTCAACTAGCCTCTTCATTTATAGATATTTCATCTACGTTTCTACAGTGGATTATTAAGATCTTATCAGGATACTTTATCAAAATTAAGTACTTTACTCATGTTACAACAAAAAATGTTTCTGGTAAACTGCCCTTTCCCCATAACCGTACTTCACCAAAATCAACAGACATTGAGTTCTCTATAGCTCAGGCACATATGTAAAAAATTATTTGATTCTGTTTGAATTTACGGCAGTTATGGTTCGTCATATAAAAAATTACCCATGTTAAAACATAAAACATGAGATTTATAAAACATATCTAAGATTTATATTTAAAATCATTTTTGAAATAAAATATTTTCATAGAACCTACTAACGCTGGGGAAATCTGAGGAGCCAATCAGAGTTGGGCCTACCTGTCACTCTGCTGAATTTGGTGGAAATCCCTGTCACTGTCGTCAAAGTATCAGCCTTGACAGGGTCCTCTTTTTCTGCAAAATGGGAGAGGCTTGAGATGGAGTGAGTGACATGGTCCCCACCTCAATGAAGAACCCATTGTTTTATAAAAATATATTTAAATTTTGAAAACTGAAAATTCTTTTCTTGTTGTAAATATTTATATTTTATAATCAAAATGACTTTATCAAAAAACAAACATTATTTTTTTATAATAAGTACTTACATATGTTTCTTAATATGCTTACTTTTTCTTCAATGTTGATGATCATTTCCAAACATTCTGACAAAATTGTATCTACAGAACAGTTAACATTCCCCAGGTTTCCATTTCTGCTAATTTCTCATTACACCTTCCACTGACGTATTATTAACCATTTCACAAACTATCGTATAATCTTTTCAGATTTTGTGGTACAAAATCTGAAATTTTCAGATTGCCTGGCAACAAAATTATTTTATTTTCAACAATTACCATTGTTTGAAAAAGTTTAAATGAATTTTCAAGTACTTTACTCTTGTTAAAACGTAAAAGGTTGCAGGTAAACTACCCCTTCCCCTTAACCGATCTTCACCAAAATCTAAAGGCCTTGAGTCCTCTACAATTCGCTGACGTATGCAAAAAATTATTTGATTCTGTTTGAATTTGCGGCAGTTATCGTTTGCCATAGAAAATACGCTTGATAAAAAACGTTGCAGGTAAACTACCCCTTCCCCTCAACCGATCTTCACCAAAAACAATAGATCTTGAGTACTCTACAAATCAGGGCCGTATGCAGAAAATTATTTGATTCTGTTTGAATTTGCGGCTGTTATCGTTTGCCATAGAAAATACCCTTGTTAAAAAAACGTTGTAGGTAAACTACCCCTTTCCCTTAACCGATCTTCACCAAAAACAACAGATCTTGAGAACTCTAGAATTTAGGGCTGTATGCAAATAATCTTTTGATTCTGTTTGAATTTGCGGCTGTTATCGTTTGCCATAGGGAATACCCTTGTTAAAACAAAACGTTACAGGTAAACTACCCCTTTCCCTTAACCGTTCTTCACCAAAAACAACAGGTCTTGAGAACTCTACAATTCAGGGCTGTATGCGAAACATTATTTGATTCTGTTTGAATTTGCGGCTGTTATCGTTTGCCAAAAAAAAAATTTCCCTTGAAAAAAAACCGTTGCTGGTAAACTACCCCTTTCCCTCAACCGATCTTCACCAAAAACAAAAGGTCGCGAGTACTCTACAAATCAGGGCTGTATGCAGAAAATTATTTGATTCTGTTTGAATTTGCGGCAGTTATCGTTTGCCATAAAAAATACCCTTGTTAAAAAAACGTTGTAGGTAAACTACCCCTTTCCCTTAACCGATCTTCACCAAAAACGATAGGTCTCGAGAACACTACAATTTATGGCTGTATGCAAATAATCTTTTGATTCTGTTTGAATTTGCGGCTGTTATCGTTTGCCATAGGAAATACCCTTGTTAAAACATAAAACGTTACAGGTAAACTACCCATTTCCCTTAACCGATCTTCACCAAAAACAATAGGTCTTGAGAACTCTACACTTTAGGGCTGTATGCGAAACATTATTTGATTCTGTTTGAATTTGCAGCTGTTATCGTTTGCCAAAAAAAAAAATTTCCCTTGATAAAAAAAAACCGTTGCAGGTAAACTACCCCTTCCCCTCAACCGATCTTCACCAAAAACAATAGGTCGCGAGTACTCTACAAATCAGGGCTGTATGCAAAAAATTATTTGATTCTGTTTGAATTTGCGGGAGTTATCGTTTGCCATAGAAAAAAAATCTATAGACAGACAGACAGATAGACAGACAGACACACAGACACTTTTCGGAAAACGACTTTTTTTCATGTTTTGAGTGTAGTAGAATCAGAATCTGCAATAATCTCGAACACGATTTTTTTTGCCATCACCATACTTCCATTCCTTAAGGAATATGGAAGTAAAAAAATTACCCTTGATAAGAAACCGTTGCAGGTAAACTACCCCTTTCCCTTAACCGATCTTCACCAGAAACGATAGGTCTTGCGACCTCTACAATTCAGGGCTGTATGCAAAATATTATATGATTTTGTTTGAATTTGCGGCTGTTATCGTTTGCCATACAAAATACCCTTGATAAAACAAAAAACGTGGCAGGTAAACTACCCCTTTCCCTTAAACGATCTTCACCAAAATCAATAGGTCTTTAGTACTCAAGAAATCAGGGCTGTATCCAAAAACGTATTTGATTCTGTTTGAATTTGCGGCTCTTATCGTTTGCCATAGAAAATACCCTTTTAATATATAAAACGTTGCAGGTAAACTACCCCTTTCACTTAACCGATCTTCACCAAAAACAAAAGGTCTTGAGAACTCTACTATTCAGGGCTGTATGCGAAACATTATTTGATTCTGTTTGAATTTGCGGCTGTTATCGTTTGCCAAACAAACAAAATTACCCTTGATAAAAAAAAACCGTTGCAGGTAAACTACCCCTTTCCCTCAACCGATCTTCACCAAAAACAATAGGTCGCGAGTACTCTACAAATCAGGGCTGCATACAAAAAATTATTTGATTCTGTTTGAATTTACGGCTGTTATCGTTTGCCATAGAAAAAAATCTACAGACACAGACAGACACACAGACAGACAGACACACTCACAGACACTTTTCGAAAAACGACTTTTTTTCATGTTTTGAGTGTAGTACAATCAGAATCTGCAATAATCTCGAACACGATTTTTTTTGCCATCACCATACTTCCATTTCCTTAAGGAACATGGAAGTAATTATCACTGCTTGCAGCAGGTTCTTAAACCCGATAATTGATGTAGGCCTATAGTGTTATTTTTATTTAATGTCTTATTATCTGTATTTATAATCTGTAACTTAATGTGTAGAATTGTATTTATATTGTTTAACCTCCTAAATGATACTCAACAAATATCACATGAAATTTTAAAAAATTAATGTCTTAATATTCTAAAAAATTTTATGGAGTGCGTTATACTTAATAGTAGATTTAAATGATACAGAGTATGGATGAATTATCCGTAATGTATTTGCTAGTTATAATCAGGATTATATCATTCAATGTTAATCATTTGAACAGATTTTTGTTTTTCGAGTTTGTATGATTATATTAGAAATCTTTTTCAGGAATCTTCAGTGCAGGGATGTAACCAACCAATAGTGCTAGCTGAACAACAAGAGGATCTGCAGTATGTAAGTTTGTTTTTAACTTTTAGAATTGAGTTCATTTAAATTAAAATAGATTACTATAAAATAACTACTAGATTATGCTGTAAATTTAATTTTTTTAGAAATTTACACAAAATCCATTAACTTTTTGTAAATTCATAGTGCTAACCTACAAATATTGTGCTAGGTTAAGAAAATTAATTATTCTCTTAATTATTAGCTTAACATTCTTAATTATTAAGTTAGTGAAAAATTATGTATGAGTTTTGTAATGATCTTTCAGGTTTCTCCTGAACGTTCCAGAATTGACTGGGAAAAAATGACTATTATTGCACCATCAGTAGTATCGACATCAGATGATATTGATGTGGAAAACATATCAAGTGGAGAAGGTAATATAATCAAAGCAATTAAGCCTATAGATAATTTCAAATTTTATTTTTTTCTATTTGTGAATTTTGTAACATTAGCATATTTGATTTAATGTTTGTTTCATAAGTAGTGTTAGGTTTACCTAAATTATCTTTACTTGACAAACTAGACTTGTATACTTTAAATCAATTAAGAAAATCAGCTTTGAATGTAGCACAATGAATTCATACCATATTTCATTAATGTTTTGTTTTCAAAGCATTTTTTTGTTTGGGTGTTATTTAATTTGTGTTATGGCAAACTTAATTTTCTGCATCAGGAATGTCCTATTTCATTGAGCAAGCTTTATGGAGATTTTGAAGTTTGTGATAAAATAGCCATTAATGATTGTGTTTTGTCTTGTTAATGACAACAATATAAAGTTATTAACAGTCCCATTTACATTTTAAATGAGAAAATTTAGTAACATAGTAGTTGGAATCATTTTTAATTAGTAGTATTATAGGGTGTCAATGCTTTCAAATCAGGGGCTTCCTTTGGAAAGTATAATCATATGATAATTGTAAGATAAGTATTGTTTGAAGCTCTAAATATGTTTGTTCATATTATTTTTTATGTAAAGAGTTTTGGAAGCTGCTGGCAAAACAAAAGTTCTTAATAAAGTACATAATTAGTTTAATAACGTTATTTCCCATAAAATTGCAATTATTTCATTTAGTAATTTGCACTTTTGTTGATACTGGCAATGATAATTACTTTTTTTCTGTTAGCTAAAATTCTTTCTTTGTTACAGAGTGTATTGTTGTAGAACCTCTTATATCGCCAGATGGTTGTGCAAGATTTATAAGTTTGGAGGTAAATTTCTCCTTATAGAACTGCTGTATACTTATATCGTCAACTCTGTGTGTGTGTGTGTGTGTGTGTGTGTGTGTGTGTGTGTGTGTGCACACACGAGAGAGAGAGAGAGAGAGAGAGAGAGAGAGAGAGGGGGGGGGTGAAATATTAATGCACCATATTAAAAAGGTGTAGTTTAAATGTAACTTGAAGATTTCATTTTGTTGTAAACATACCAGTCTAGTTTTTCTATTTATAGTTTATGCTATTTTTTTTTTAATAATTTGAACTAATTGAACCCCTAATCAATCCTACATTCCCTCGCAGAAAAACCTATATTTAGTTCATTTATATTGTCATCTGAGTTTAGTTATGTTTGATGTAATAAATAAAATGTTTATTTCATCAAAGGTGTTTTTACTTTTTGTAATTATGTTCTTGTAAATAAATATTCTATGTACTTTATTAATGTAATCTTATAGTTACTGATAAAGTAACAAAGCCCAAATGTCTGTGTGGTATTTTTGTTGTAATAATATTTGTCTGATGTGTATTATTTTTGCAATGTTTTTATGTATCTTCTCTGAAGAAATAAATTGTTCATTATCCTTAATATTTATGAATTATTCACACCATAGAATTGAAACTGTTTTGTATAAATTTTGTAATAAAAATCAATGTACTTGTAAGTCATTTTTTATCACTAACCTAGTGACCATAACACATTCCTTGTGCAATGCAAGTAGGCCTACCAACTACCAACCAAAAATGTATATCCCCAATTTTTGATAGAATATTTGATTTTTGTTGCCACCAGAATTTTACTTTGATTTGACTTTCATGTTCCATAAGGAAATGGAAGTATGGTGATGGCAAAAAAATCGTGTTAGAGATTTTTGCAGATTCTGATTTTACTACCCTCAAAACACGAAAAAAATAATTTTTCGAAAAGTGTCTGTGTGTCTGTCTGTAGATTTTTTACGGCAAACGATAAGAGCCGCAAATTCAAACAGAATCAAATAATTTTTTGCATACAGCCCTGAATTGTAGAGTATTCAAGACCTATTGTTTTTTGTGAAGGTCGGTTAAGACAAAGGGGTAGTTTACCTGCATTATTTTATGTTGTAACGACACATTTTTTCATGACGAACGATAACTGCCGTAAATTCAAACAGAATCAGATAATTTTTTACATACGTGCCTGGGTTATAGAGGACTCAAGGCCTATTGATTTTGGTGAAGATCGGTTACGGGGAAAGGGTAGTTTACCTGAAACATTCTTTGTTGTAACGTAATAGTTTACCTGATTAATTTTTTTATATATGTACTACGTTATCCTGATAAGAAGATCTTAATAATCCACTGTAGAAATGTAGATGAAATATCTATAAATGAAGAGGCTAGTTGAACAGGGTGGGGGTAATTTTCTATAAATGAAAATTATAGTTGAAGAGGGAGGGGATAATTTTTATGTGTACTACGTTATCGGCAACAAAGTAGTAGTTTGTTGTTAAAATTCCTTCCCGGGCTGATTGACCGTAGTCCAATGTTTTCTGCAAAACCAGACGTTTCGGCAGTGCCAACGACTTCCATCATCAGTGAAAATCAAGTGCGATAACATGAGGTGGTATACGTTAGTGACCACAGTAAGTGGCTGAAGCAGTAAGTAGAAAGAAGTAGTTTCAATGGAAATATTTCATTTTGAAAATGATTTTAAATATAAATCTTAGAACATGGAAGTCGTGTATGATTCTCCATACCAACATTTTGTTCTTAAGTGTGCTATTAAGTATTATGAATCTTCTTCTCCATGTCAAGGTATAGGATTACAGCCTGTTCTGCCTTCACTGAAGGCATCTCTTTTCCTTGCCCTACCTATGTCTCGTCTTCCCTGAGGTCTGTATCTTATTACTTGTTTAGGTAGTTTCATGTTTTCCATTCTCTTGATATCCTGCCTCTATTTTATTTGTCCTTCCCTTATTCTGCCGGCTATAGAATATACATTTAACTTGGTTCTTATATTTTCATTTCATATTTGATATTTAAGGGTTTGTATTATGAATACTCTACACAATATTTTTCTTGTTAGATTCGAAGTTTTAAGTAATTTTCTCTTCAAAAGTGTGTATGAACATACAAAAATTTGACAGATATTTTTGTCACAAAAAACGTTTATGATATATTGTGTATAAATACACATATAAAGCTATTTTTGCCACAAAAAACTTTTATGATATATTGTGTATAAATACACATATAAGGTATACAATACATTTGATTTGTTTAACAGTCATTATAAGACAGTATTACCATATAGGGGAGAGCAGAGAGACATAAGTTGATACTTTGTACTTCTTCAAGTGTCCCTTAGTCGCAGCACCTCTGCAACTGTATAACGTTTTTGTTATAGCTTGTAGTACGTGCTCCTCCAGTCTGATTATAGCAGTGTACAGTAAAATGAGTCTTTGTCCCCTTTTGTATTTTAGAACGTGTAAAGCAACCTTTTTGTCACTAATTTGCTATGGGTGTTTACAGCTATGTACTTTGTTGGATCTATGGTAAGTGTACAATTGAATCATACTAATACAAAAGCAATGTGGCAGCATGAGGGCAAGTTATGTTTCTCTATAACTCTTAAAAGAAAACTAATTCATAACCTAACAGATCTCAGAATTAATTATGTGTCAGTTACTTGTGATCCTATAATAAAGATTACATGTTTATTAAATCCTAAAAAACTAAAATTTTTAAAATGATAATAGTAATAATGGCTCCTTTTTATGCCGCCTAGGAAATTTAGGAGATAGAATAGGTTGCGTAAAGCAACCCTCGAAAATTGTTGGCGTTTCCCACTTGCCAGATACCGTTTCTGGGGGGGGGGGAATAAAACTTTATTATTTAATATTTACCATGTACCGCTACATTATTCATTAGCCCAGTTTATATTCTGATAGTCCCTTATCGAGTTGAAGATGAAAAATAATTGATTAAAAATAATCAAGCTGGACTAGGCTGAGTGTTTCCTCTTGTGGCCACTAACATGGCGAAGTCCCGACGAGAAATACCATTTGTCTATTGCTACACCAGGGTTGAAATCTTCTAAGGGTGGTCCATTTACTGCCAGCTGCATTAGATCTCCTAATGAAGTGATGTCCAGGGAAAGTCTCTGTTTCACTTTTATCCTGTTAACGAAGCTAAATCCTTGTTCACAAGATGCTGTTGTTACTGCCATGCATGCAACGCCGTAAAATACTTTCTTTAGCTCACCAAAATGCTCAGGAAACTTGTACAGAGTTTTTAATAGCTCACCCAGTCCTTTTGAAGTTATTTGCTCTTCTTTAACCATCATTTTTAATTGAAGCCATTCCGATAGCAAAACATCCTCATTTATATCACCAGTAATAAAAACATGCGCCAATTGAAGAATCTCCTCATTGCCATATGCAGTTAGGGTGTCATCTTGAGGAAGGCACAAGAAATCCAGAACGTGGCACTTGGTGCCTACTACAGTCTCAAGTGTATCAAGACGGCACTTCAAGTAATGAACTGTGCTTTCGATCAGCTTATTACGGATTGATTTGTATTCTTCCTCCCCTTGAGACGTGTTTGTGAGAACAATTCCTTGGTCACCTTTGTATTTTGAGCAATTCAGTTTCTCTGAGTCTGAAGTGTCAGAAAGGAATTGTTTCACACTGGATCCTTCAGATGAAAGCAAGAACTGAACCATTTCCACCGTTACCATCATTGACGATCGTACCTGTGAGACCAGTAACTGTTTCAACTGTAAAACTTTACAAAATGGCTCTAGTTTCCCATACAGGTCAATCAAAAAGTTTAGTGTTTTTACAAACTTGTATGATGTAAGGATTTTTAGATAGCCTTTTGCTCTAGCTGCATCCGTAGCTTCTCCTGTTGTAGCTTTCCGGTTCGTTATATCCTCAAGATGGATGACCAGAGGTACGAGATCACGCCGCAAAGCTTTCAAAGCGTCAGATTTACTACATAGCCACCGTACATTGTGAATATTTCTGAGTTTTACTATCTCACTTTCTAAAGTTTTCGCGGTGTTTTTAAGCTCATGGAGGCGTTTTGAGGATCGTTTGTAAAATTTGTATATGTTCTTCACAGTTTCGTCAAGCTTTTCTAGGTAAGGGATGGAATTGGCAGCATCAAGTATGGCCAATTGTAGACGATGTGCGGCGCAGTGAATGCTAATTAAATGCGGAGCTTCTTCTTTCAAACGAAGTACGAAACCTGACTTTGAGCCAATCATAGACGACGTCCCGTCAGTTCCCACACTAACCATGTACTTTTCTCTTCTCCAATCAAGCCCTAAGTTATCCAAGAGCCCAGTAACAGCAGTGAAATACGACTCTGCCCTACCGCTCTCGAGAGGCACAAGGCCTAAAAGGTCTTCTCTTATCTCCCCTTCACACACATAATGAGCATAAACAATCACATGTTCCTCAGCACTTCGGTCCGTGGAACCATCAATCAAAATACTGAAACACTGAGCTTTTTTTAGTTTTTGAACCACATCTTCTTGTAACTGTTTAGCAATAAAATTAATGAAAACTTGGCAGTTTTTATCGTTTACATATTGTTTTGTCTCCACATTTACACCTAATTTAGTTGCAAGGGCAACTTGCTTAGGGAAGTCAGTGAATGGTTTTTCATTGATGCCTATAAAATAGGCTATGTTGAATAAAGTTGTTAGATGCTCAAACATAGAAGACTCTATTTTCTTAATACATTTGGCAAGAGGAGCTTTTCCTGGTTCTGACTCTACTTCAAGACGCATTAAATTGTCCATATGTACTAGGCTTTTACCATGAAACACAAAAGTTTCCTTTTTCATGGAACCAGAAAATCCTGCTACCCATTTTGGGTCACTATTTTGAGGGTATTTAGCGCATATAGTACATTTTGCGCGGTCGGAATCGTAAGCTAGCCAGGGGAAGATATGCAGCCAAGCTCTTTGAAATTTTCGTTTCCCAGAGGAACCGTGAGTAGGCCTAAGTCCACTAGAACTCGCGTTTTCCATAGTAGGCATTTCAGTTTCCCTACTAGGCCCGGCACTTAAATCTCTAGCAATAAACGTCGCACTCGCAGACTCACTAGGCGTCGTCGTACTGACAGTAGAACTTTTTTTAAATAAATAATTAAGTTTAATCTGTTTCATTATGAATAAAATAACACACGAAAAATAAAATACATGCTGAACACGATCTTAGAAATTGAGAATACTCTTAGTACACGAAACAATAAATCACACCCGTAACACATCCGGTCAACTCAACAATAATTAGCAGACTGTACAACTTGGAAGGAGTGACAAAGGCCGGCGGCCCGCACAGAACGGCGTGAAATTTCCGCTCCCCTCGCTCAACAACACTATTTTGTTCGACGTGTTTTAAGATGTTTATATCCAACAGAGCAGTTTTGTTTATAAAATTCACACGGTGACAGCTAACTGACGGCCTATGACTTCAACACGCGCCTTTACTAAAACAAAAACATGACGTGTTTTGGTTTCTTTTTTCCATTTTTCATTCTTTCTCTCCTCTTTTCTCCTTTTTTTCACAGTCAAAACAGTAGGCGAGTGCAATTTTTGAGGGTTGGCGTAAAGTGAGTGTTCGACACACACACTAAAGGTAGAGTGGCCAGCAGCACTACACTTCAGCCACTAATTTTAAAATTAAAGGTGTACCTTCAATTTCACCACAAGGAAAGGGGTATGTTGGTACAATGTAAGTAAAACATTTTGTTCTGTTTTCATTTTTTCATATTTGGTTCAAACTTCAAGTGAAAAACTTTCTGGGGCAATGTAGCTCACAAACCCTACAAAGACTCGGCGTTTTCCACAACTTGTATTTAGGAAAGAACAAAAAGAAAGATTTCTGTGTTATGATCTGCACTATTCTGTTAGTTATTATGGTTTGTACCTTAAGAATATTCGTATGTTAGCCTCTGATACGTGTTTGCAAATAATGTCAATTTTCCGGTGAACTGGGCCGGTAAAAGATTGTTTTACTGGCTTCATGCAGCGACATTCAAGGTTGTCTTTTAGAGAGGCTGAAGCAACAAGTTTTGCAATAACATTTAGTTTTAATAAACATAACATAAAACTTTCTTCAATATTCGAATTCTGTGATGTCGCCTTCATCTTTATTGTCACAATATTTGGAATGTGAAGGAAACCAGGCAGCGTAACAACAGTGCACTGTCCCAACAAAGTTGTCAGTTTGAAGGGAAATAAACAAGTCAGTAGGGTTATGCCTTGGAAAAGGGTGAAACCAGTGGTATTTTCATAGATGGCAGCTGGAAACCACCACTTACCGTTATCCCCAGAGTGTTATGTAGAGATCACTTTGATTATTTGTGGACCAGCAGGTTGTATTGGAGTAGCACATCCATCAAGATAAATTACAGCCTCTCTTTTTTTACTATTTATGAAACAGTTTATACCTCATACCCGTTACAATCTGACTTCAGCCATTAGACAAGAGTGTTTATATGGCCTGTTTCGGTGCAGCCGCTGAGAGCTGGATGACAATAAACCCAGGTAAAACCATGACATTATATGACATACCTGGGCTAGCAAAAGATACTCTTTCAAAGGCAGCTACACCATCTAACTGACAGCAGGTTTTAGTTCAACTGGAATTTGGCCATTAAATGAAAATATATTTAGTATCGAAGAGTTTCTGTGTTCACCTGTAATTGACAGAGAGATAGGAGACAAAAGTAATTATGAAGAAAGATTAACACCAACAAAAGATTGTCAAGAGACCACAGAAGCCGGACCTCCCACGTCGGGAATAAACGAGACATCTGCTAATACCTTAGCACAATTGACACCAGAATAAATTCACCCTTATCCGAAAGCGACTGTAAAAATAAAAAAAAAATGCGCTAAGAAGAAAAAGTCAAGTATTCTCACTGACTCCTGTTAAAAAAGCAATTCGTATTGAAGAGGAGGCATGACAAAAGAAAGAGCGATCAAAACGGAAACTAATCATGAACGATAAAACGAAGGCGATTTGTGGACCATATAGAAACGGTCAATCAAACTCTCCAAGACTTAAGAAATTGTAACAAATTAGTGGATAGCGTCTTTTGTTATTTCAGAGAATTCTCGCTAGAGATTACCGGTAACTGCAAGAGGAACCCGCGCTGATATTGTCTAAGTGTGTTTAAAGTCCTCGGCAATGTGGAATGCTATTCAGACTAAATTTGCAAAGCAATATGAGAGCCCATTAAGGAGGATGATATGGTGATTTTTCTACAAACTTACTGCACCTCGGTGACGGTAGTGTTCCTAATTACGATAGCTTCACAGAAATTGACGAAAAACTGGGAAATAGTAAATAGTACAACTGTATTAATTGCTAAAATCTGTGCAAAACGTCAAGTGTTTACTTGATAAAAATTACAAGTGGTTATTCCCAAAGAATCGAATCTGTGAAGGAAAATAATGATACAAGTTTGGACAAATTTTCTGGGGATAATAAAAGTACGAAGAATCTATTAACACCGTATTTAATATTGAAAATATAGTGTACTATCTCCAAGAATTTTTGAATTCTTTAAATGAATCTTGCATTCCGCCACAACGGTTCATTCTGAAGGTTGGCACTCCAACAATGTTGAAAAATTTACATCCTCCGAACGTTTGCATAATACAGATTGCAGGTGACATACGCGAATTTCTGTGTCAAGTAGGTAATAGCGTTATTATCGACTCAAAAGCCCTCTTCACACACACATTCGAATCAGTAAGCTACTGGTTGTTAGTATTACCTGTTTAAGCCTACCTGGTGTAATTACCAACTTATAAATTGTAACATTCTTTACTTTAGTACACACTTGAAGGAAATTAACAGTTTCGAAATTACATCCGTTGCATTTACATAATTTTCATTAAACCTACTTAATATGTAGTAGTGGACGATAAGCTTTTCCAGGTTTTACTAGTACTTGACCTACAACGGTCTGATCTCCTACACTCAGTGCCTCTGTCTTTAATCACTGCTTCTTTTACATAATAATTTTCTCATTCCTGCATAGGATTTACCCGCTCCCACAGAAGGCAACAGAATTTAGTGAATCCAAGCTGCAATCGAAGTAAAACTACGTTACTTTCACATCTCCGTAGGTATGCCATATCCGTCATACTGAATTCTGCTCAATACAAGTTTCATACTGTCACATGACTCCGACATGTAAGCAGTATAAACTGAAGGGATTGGTGACCATTTATTTTCAGTGTGAAGTAGTACTGCTTGCAAATTAACCTGTGAGAGTCAGGGCCGCATTTACGCGCAGGCTATCTAGGCTGCAGCCTATGGGCCCACACCACAAATAAAACTGTTTAAAAATTTTAATTTTGAATAGACTAAAATAAAAAATGTCTTTGTTTTAATATCTTGGTGCGGGCTCTCTTATAATCATAAAAGACGTCGACGCAGTTATTTCGTGTGGACTAATTCGGCTGAACTCTTCAGTGGTCAACTGATATGAGTGAGTCAGCATTCAGGAAACTCGATCGCTTGGCGTCGCGTGGGAACTGGAGGGGGTTTCTCTTGGACCTGCTTTAAGTGAAAATGTTTGCTTGGAAAATGACATTGGATTGTGGCCGGAGTTTATGACACAAGGTAATATAGATTACTGCATAAAAATGGGCGCCACAGCACTTCAAAATTGTGACGGTGATCTATTTGACTGTAAATCTGTACACAGTATTTTGGGATGATATCTTGGGACAAGTAAACAAAACTAGTGAAACTCTGCAGAACCCTAGATTGGACGTGAACACAGCCGCCTCAGCACTGACATCGCTAACAAGCTTCATAGGAACAAAACGGGATAGCTTTGAAGAATATGAGGTGAAAGCTGCTGAGTTAACTGATTGCACTGAGTATGAGAGTGAAACACGGCGCAACCGCAAAATAAACGTGTGTTTGGCACCTCTTGACTGTGTCCCAGTCCAAGCACCAGAAGGTTAAGCTGACGCCATCAGAAAAATTTCGAACCCAGAGTTTCCTTCCTGTCATAGATCAATTTGAATGTTCATTGCGGCAGAGCTTGATGCATACAAACTAGTTGATACCCGTTTTGGGTTTCTCAACAAGTTGGATACACTTACTAATGAAGAGATAATTGCAGCAGCTCAAAACTTAGTAGAAACATATAACAATGACTTAGACGATCAATTGGGAAATGAACTGATTCAGTTCAAGGCTTTTTACCATGAGTTTCAAAAAGATGATGAGGAAAATGAAAAAGTCATTAGTCAGTTGAGGTGGATGTATAAACTCCTCCTAGAAAGAAACGTCAAAGATTGTTTTCCTAATATTGAGGTCGCTCTAAGAATGCACCTGTCACTTATGGTCACTAACTGCAGTGGAGAAAGGTCATTTTCAAAATTGAAGTTGATTAAAAACAGGCTTCGAACCTCCATGTTAGAAGACAGGCTCAACGTTTTGGCTTTGCTCAGCATTGAAAGTGAGATTTTAAGACAACTAATTTATGAATATATTATAAGTAGATTCATTAGTATGAAGTGTAGGCGCAAACCAATTAGCCACTAAGCCATTTCCAAGTTAAGTTATATGTAGTAACTACAATTTAGTAGTAAATTGTACACACAGTATTTTCATACATATTAGTGTCATAGTATTGTATAGTACTGTAATATTACTCTACTCACTACTGTAGTAATGTAACTTACTGTAGTATAGTATCGTCTTTTAACACACTGCTAATAAATTCATTTCACACCCAAACTTTGTGTTCTTTTTTTAATATAGTTGTTCATAGCCATGTTAATAAATCGTGTTGAATATCTTAATGATTTTCAATTCTTTTCATTTTTATGTCATCAATTCATTAACTTCTAAATACTGTACAGTAACATTTTCTACAATGTAGTAATAAACTTTAAATGTTTCTGTTTAGGTTTTTAGTTAGAAAATTGCTCTAAAATTAGATTTTTGCAGGTTAATTTTCAAAAAATCTCCGGACCCCCCGTTTTACTGGGGGGTATGGAATACTCCCCAGACCCACGGTAGGGCCTGCACCACAGGTTCAGCCTAGGGGTCTACAGATCCTAAATACGGCCCTGGTGAGAGTCTATAAAAAACTAAGTTACCAAAAACTGCTTGGTAATTTTCAGTTACCAAATCTAGCTTGTGTACAGTGAAATCAAGTTAATATTTAGATTATATAATGAAAAACAAAAAGGGTGAGAAGGGTTGACTTTTTTGTAAAAAGAAATTAATTATTTGTAACAATAAAAAAGAGGCCTAAATATATAAAATAAATAAAATCACTACCAGGACTTACCTGCACGCAATTACAACACTTACCTGTTATTGAAATTTTACCAGAAGACCAAGGTCGCCACGATTATTTTTTTATAGGATAAAATATCGAAAACCTTTACACTCCACCCTAAATAAAACGGACAATTTAGCAATCTGACCCACCCAATTAATAACTCAGAAAGATTCCGGAACGTTAGACAAATTTTTAACACAGAAATGAGAATATGGTAATGACGAAATAACTTAAACTAACACATGGTTATTAAATGAACACTTTACTTACTGAAACAGCTCCTCCTTACTCCACGACACACAAGAACAAAACAGGTATTGATAAGGTTAAATACATCTTACATTGATAATATACTTCTTATATTTATAAGGTAGCCCAGCTTTTGCTCGCACACGCATACACACAATTTAGAACCATTTAATTGAAACACCCCATTTTACTTTAAAACTGTATGTATCTCGAGACACCAACCGGGTACACGTTGCTTCGTTCGTTAGTTCGCGTCACTTTGAATAATTTGCCCGCAGTTCACTACACTTCTCCTGTATAACCTCCTTATTTCCTTGGGTCCCGGTCGGTAATACGTCGGTGTTACACTGAGTTATTCATATTTAGAAAGTTTCGACCGACCGGGGCCCGCAGCTCACTAACTACATCTACACACTGTTGTACAATCTGCTGCTTAGCGTCTCTGACTAATGTCGACTGTGTGGTTGTGAACATAACAGGTACATCTACCTGTTCCTGCATGGAAGTTGTTCTTCCATGCCACGATGTTTTCGTCGTCGCTCCTTGTTCCTTTGCTGTCGTGTAACCATTTTATATAGGGAATGGAGCTGACATATGTGGATGACCAGAGCTTAATATTGGGCTTGGCTCTGCTGATGTCATTTAAGTGGGCGTGGTCTAAACGACACTTCCGTAGTGAACCCAACGGAACGATGAAAATTTCACTATATGGCCATCTTACTTTTTTGCCAACGCTTGGGTAGGCGCCCATGCTTGGTGTGCGCATGGGAGCGCAATGCCACACTCTCGCATAGTTCTTGGAATTTTGTGGAGGTGCAAATGCTCTGCCGCATTCCTCAACAACAACTGCGTCTTATAGCGTTGTTTCACTGTTCTGTTACACTGACACATACGTTGCACAATACAATTACAGTTTTTTCCAATTTATTATACCAGTCCGCCCGGAAACGAAATAAGTAACAATATAATAATGCCCCAAATGGTTAAAAATAAAAACACACAAAATTTGACCCGCTACAATACCCCCTCGATGAGAATTCTGCTGTCCACGACAGAAGAAATCTCATCGATGACCCCAAAGAGGACCGGTGAGGAACTGGTGCCAACAACCCCCTGGTTCTTAATCTGCACGGGTACACGACCCCCCTGGCTCAGTGACCATGGACTCATCTGAACGAGATCACTGGACTTCTCCGTAAGAGATCCCAACACCGAGAAATCGATCAGACTCGCACCATAGCCCACCTCGCCCTTCAACATACTACCCCCAAAAGTCCTCAATCCCTGGCTAAAATCGTTCCAGCTCCTCCGCCGATGTGGATCCCCTTTTTGCAAGCTGGGCTGCCTTTGGCAAATACTGGGCTCACACACTCTAACATTACATATTACCATAACACATAAGAATAAAACTTTCTTTTAAAATTTATCAAAAATTTAAAAAATTCAAAATTCAAAAAATAATCGTTTATCAAAAAATTCTCTTCCTCTTTTTTCTAATTTTTGTTTCAATGACTTAACCTAAACATTCCTATTAATACAAATACATCCTTACTCTAGCATGAGAACAATTTATAGCCTACCAATATAAAGCAATACAATAAAAGAAACATCATTAATACATACACAATAAAATGATCATTACTCAAAATATTCACTCGCTGGCAGGCGAAAAATCAAAAAAATTTTTTTTTTTTTTTTCAAAAAAATTTAAAATTTTCAAAATTTTACAATTCAAAAAAATTATTCATTAAATATTTATTAAATTTATTTATTAAATAACATTTATTAAAATTATTCAAATATTGGTTTGAATTAATTAAACAAACAAATCACAATTGGCTTCCTACTATACACAAGCTTAGTAGGTGTATGAACTCATCAGCTGATCATAACTAGGTCAAGTCCAAAACCCTTGACCTACATATGTTATGTATGATTTCTGAAAACACTTTAAACATCTGTAATATCCTACCTTGAAATACAAACATAGTAACATAAAATATTTATAATAAACAAAATATTAATATAATCAATCATCAACTTGACATTTAAATTATTTAAAACAAACAATTCTTAACTTTACATTATTTTCAATTCTATTAAAATTTCTGTCACTGGTTGAAACAAAAAAATAAACAATTATATATTCTTTATTATAAATTCCTCTTTCTTTTCAACAATCTTATTTTAATATACTGTGGGTGATGTAAATTATTTATTCTCGTTTTTCTGTATGAGATTTCTATACATATATAAACTTTCTCCCCCTGACTCTAATATTTATCAACTGCAACTCCCAAGACACCCAACTCTATCAAAAATATCTACTAATCAGGACATTCTAAACCCCAACTTATCATTTAACACAATTCGCCGCCTTCTCCCCATATATAAAAAAAAATACTCTCCGACCCTTTGTATAGGATACGTGTTTCCTTCCCAAAACTCATTCCCTTATGTTGGTCCCTGGACTCCCCCTAGGTAACCCTTTCCGGCGCCAATCGGTCCCTATCCCGTCCCAACCCTTGTTGCGGACTCCCCAAATACACTACCCTCTAATACAAAATTGCCTTCCCCAAAAATCTCAATCTCATTACATTACTACAAATACACAAAATAACCTCATTAACTATAAAAACAACAATATATCATTCAAAATCTACATAAAGTCTCCATTACCACTGTGTCAACATCTATATTTCACAAAATCCTGTTATATCACATCAACTCAAAAACAGCATTACATTATATTCATCTCCATCATTTCACATTCAACTTTTAATTCAACTTGGACAGGTCTACATGTCCCATAAAACACTTATCACCCATGAATTATCTTTTATTAATTTGCATACTCTTTTTATCTTTACTTCAAAATACCTGTAGTACACTAAACATTAATTACTTGTAACATTTACAAACCAATATACCAGTGACATGGTATTGTTGATCAGCTGATATCCTAACATAATTAAAACACCATGAATACCTTTCAAAATTGAACAATTACATGTAATACATTATCAACACTTACTTCTATTATGTTGATTGCCTGCCAGGCGTCTAATGCTTGGCTTAGAAAAAAATTACACACATAATGAAAATACATTTTATCAACAACTATATCTAACACACAACAATAAAATGATTGCACAAATAGCAATAAACCTGGATTATTAGCATACATCAAACAAACAATTCTCTTTTAAATAATTTATATAAAAATTTATAAACATTATTATTTAAAATTTTTCATTAACTCTTTTTATTTATCATCATGATGAATTTATCCTGTGTTGTAATCAGATTTTCAAAAATTCTAAATTTATTATTAATATATATTTTTAACCATTATTTTTATTTAGCACAATTATTTCAAAATATTTCATTACTGAATTAACATATCAATCACTCCTGTCAACCTTTTTGTTATACATTATTCATATTGTAAAATTTCAATACTTACAGCCCATTTCTCAAAACATATACAACATACCACAATACTCTCACCTCACCACTGAAACATTTCACAACATATTAGTTCACCTCAAATAATTCAGCCATCTATTATCAAAATGATTTAAATTCCTTAAAAAGTTAATTATACAATATTGAAATAGTCAAACAAAATATTTAACATGTATTAAATTGTTTAATTAAATTAATTATTAACAATATAGAATTCATTACCATCCAAACAGTTATAATTCTCTGATTACTTGTTTTCAAAATTAATTTGGTTTATTTATTTAAATTGCAAATATTTCAATATTATTCTTACAACAATTAATTACCTACATACACTGGTCACTTAACCACAACACATACCATTGGCTTTACTACATATTTATTTACAAATTTACTTCAGTATTTACTCAGTTATCACATCTCAATTTCCAAATCAGCCAAGTCAAATAGCTTAAAACAAAATATTTAACTGTCTTTTCTGTTTTATATTTTAGCCACCATCGTCAAAAATATACCTCACATATTTGTATACTAAATGATTTTTATTTACATCCAGTTTATTATTATTATTTTTATCATAAACCATTACCTCTATGTCATTCATTTTCCCTTTTATTATCTCATAAGACTTGTCACTATTATTTGTTTTTATCCCGCCTCCGTGAATATTTGTTGTTACACCCAGGTAATTTATTTTCTCATCATATTCCTCCACTACAAGTACACTAATTCTTCCTACAGGTACACATTTATCATCAATATAATCATTGTCTACTACTACACAAGGTATGTCTACATTATTTATCATAATTCTCTTAATCTTCATCTTCTCTATCAGCTCTGCATAACCTCTATTTATTTTGAACCACTCCAACTCTTTCTCTCTCTCATAATCACTTTCATCACAATACCTGTCACCACACCACTGACCTACTTCACTCCATGCAAAGGGCACAACAAACTTACTATACCATTTCCTGGCTTTTCCAGGTTTACAAAAAATTAGGGGACTGCTTGAAGACACCTTGTCTTCCACATAATTAACGGAGGAAACTCTGTCCTCAAAATTCACTGCTAGCGGAGTCCTTACTCCACTTATATCACGGGGAAAATTTGCCCTTTGACACCCTAACCTTTCATCACACTCTCTCTCAATTTCATCAACACTCGCTAACATTTTGTTATTAAATTCTACTTCACCACAAACTTCATCATCACTATTTGTTTTCACCACATCATTCTTAAATAGCTCGTTTTCAACTATTTTATCACTATTATTTATTAATTCAGTTTTACAACTGTAACTTACCTTGTTAGTTATTTCTTCGCTATTATCAAAGACATCATTACCACTTACCTGTGTTAACTCAACTTTTAATTGACATCTATCTTCCTCCCACTTCTCGTCTGGTTTATCAATAGCATTTTTTATTGTATTACAACCCTTACTCATTATTTCCTTTGTTTTGTTTAATTCTATATGCAACTCATCAAAACCCTTAATCATATTATCAAAATGCTTATCCCTCCTTTCCTGTAATTCATCAAAACCCTTATTCATATTATCATACACTGTTCTCAAAAGATTCATCACATCCTCCAATGTATGCTCCTTTTTCTCTACCCCCACTCTGTCGTTATCATTATCATTAGGCCTATTCACTGTCTTATTTTCTACCAGTTTTACTTCAGCTATCTTACCTTTACCATTGGTCATCTCACTATGTTTATTGATTTCCGCAAATATTCCTTCCTCTTGTTCTTCCATTCGGGTTAATCTATTGTCTAAATTACCCCATTCCTCGTCTGTCATCTCACCCACAACACCTCGAAATTCACTCTCCCACTCGTCCCAAACAAAATCACTCTCATTACTTTGTATTATAGACATTTTTTAAAGTTCGTTTGTATAACACTCATATATAAAACTACTATTTTTCTATACTCAAAACGCCTAATCACTACTGTGAATATGTGCAATACAATTTTTATACATTCGTCATTACCACATCCTATTTTCTGTGTATTAAAATAGGTCTATCTCGTATAAAATTATAATTAAACGAAAATCCTGGCAGCGCGTCGACATTTGTAACAATAAAAAAGAGGCCTAAATATATAAAATAAATAAAATCACTACCAGGACTTACCTGCACGCAATTACAACACTTACCTGTTATTGAAATTTTACCAGAAGACCAAGGTCGCCACGATTATTTTTTTATAGGATAAAATATCGAAAACCTTTACACTCCACCCTAAATAAAACGGACAATTTAGCAATCTGACCCACCCAATTAATAACTCAGAAAGATTCCGGAACGTTAGACAAATTTTTAACACAGAAATGAGAATATGGTAATGACGAAATAACTTAAACTAACACATGGTTATTAAATGAACACTTTACTTACTGAAACAGCTCCTCCTTACTCCACGACACACAAGAACAAAACAGGTATTGATAAGGTTAAATACATCTTACATTGATAATATACTTCTTATATTTATAAGGTAGCCCAGCTTTTGCTCGCACACGCATACACACAATTTAGAACCATTTAATTGAAACACCCCATTTTACTTTAAAACTGTATGTATCTCGAGACACCAACCGGGTACACGTTGCTTCGTTCGTTAGTTCGCGTCACTTTGAATAATTTGCCCGCAGTTCACTACACTTCTCCTGTATAACCTCCTTATTTCCTTGGGTCCTGGTCGGTAATACGTCGGTGTTACACTGAGTTATTCATATTTAGAAAGTTTCGACCGACCGGGGCCCGCGGCTCACTAACTACATCTACACACTGTTGTACAATCTGCTGCTTAGCGTCTCTGACTAATGTCGACTGTGTGGTTGTGAACGTAACAGGTACATCTACCTGTTCCTGCATGGAAGTTGTTCTTCCATGCCACGATGTTTTCGTCGTCGCTCCTTGTTCCTTTGCTGTCGTGTAACCATTTTATATAGGGAATGGAGCTGACATATGTGGATGACCAGAGCTTAATATTGGGCTTGGCTCTGCTGATGTCATTTAAGTGGGCGTGGTCTAAACGACACTTCCGTAGTGAACCCAACGGAACGATGAAAATTTCACTACAGTAGAGTCTCGGTAATTCGAGTTAATTGGGGCTGAGGCAACCTCGAATTTGGAAAAACTCGGATTATACGGATGAAGAAAAAAACAAAGAGTAATGTATAAACAAACGTTTATTGCTTACGGATAAGAAAACACAAACAATGTAGTACATACCTGAACTAGTTTAAACTTAAAAGATAAAAGGCACACAAATTTATTTTTTAAAGAAATTGTCCAGAGTCTTTTGTTTTAAAATAGAGCCTCGTTTTTTGGCAGCAATGTCACGCCATCTTCTAAGCAGCATCGTGTCGGTCGGTGTAGCTTCTGCTTGCTGTTCGACATAACGCAATGCAGTGTCTAGCGCTGCCAACCCCTCGGCGTGAGTCATCACGAGTACAGTCTCTGCAGTCATGTCTTCATCACTATTTTCTTCTGCCGCTTCATTCAGCATTTCAACGATTGAATCATCGGTCACTTCAAACTGTTCATCACTATTCAACCATTCTGAAACATCATTTTCATTTGACTGTTCACAACCAGGAAGTTTTTTTATCAGTCGTGCTAAGACTAAGTCATGTTCATCTGTGGTGTTACAACTGTTATTTTCTTCTTTTAAAATCTTGTTCCAAGACTTCTTTAGTGTTTCTGTCTTTATGTCATCCCATGATTCCGCCACCCAGTAAACTACGTCTTTCATTGTAGTATTCTTTAGAAATTCCACTATGGTTCCCTCGCCTTCTGTAGTTTGTAGGAGCCTCTGCAGCAGACGACGACGATATTTCTTTTTCAAGCACTCAAAAACGCCTTGGTCCATCGGCTGTATTAAACTCGTCACGTTTGGGGGTAAGAACAATGCTCTAATTTCGCCACATTTCAGTTCTTCTTCGCCAGGGTGTGATCCAGCATTGTCAAGGGTTAATATTGCTTTGGGAGGCAAGTTCTTTTCCTTTAGGTACTTTTTGGTCTCAGGAACAAAACTTTCAAAAAACCACTTCTTAAAAATATTTTTATCCATCCAAGCAGATTTCTGGTTAATGTATGTAACAGGAAGCGCAGACGGAGTGATGTTTTTTAAAGCTCTAGGCTTTGCAGACTTGCCTATTAACATTAGCTTCAGTTTATGTTCTCCACTTGCATTCGATGCAGCAAGAACTGTCACCCTTTCTTTAGATTTTTTGTGGCCTGGCGCAGCATTTTCTTCCCTTGAAGCTAAAGTTTTAGTAGGCAACATTTTAAAATTTAGTCCTGTCTCATCACAGTTGTACAACTGATCGAGAGTAAGTTTTTCTTCTTCTATAATTTTTTTAAATCTCTCACAGAACTGTGTGACAGCCTCAGAATCCGCAGATAGCTTTTCACCACACATTTCAAGCTGCCTTACGCCGTATCGTTTTTTCCATCTATCCAACCATCCTGAACTTGCTGTAAAATCATCCTCGCCTTCCTTAAACTGGTTCCTGAAAAACATTGCTTTTTCTTGCAACATTGGGCCTGAAATAGGACTTCCTTTTTGCCTCTGTTGACTAAACCAAGTAAACAAAGCTGCACTCGTTTTTTCATAATCAGATTTCTTCATCGATTTGCGTTCACAGGTTAAAATCCCCATACACTTTTTAGAAGAATAGTTTTCAATCTTGTCTCTGTTCCTACGCCAGTCACCAACAGTCACTTCGCCGACTCCATAATCAGCAGCAAGTTTTTTTAGCGTTTCACCTTTGTCTAATCTTTTTAAGGCTTCCAATTTAACACTTAGCGGCACAAACTTCTTCTTAGGCCTACTCTTGTAACTCATTATATACAGTATAAATAACAATTTACTGTAGTGAAAAACTAAACGTTGAATATACTGTACAGTAAAATAACTAAAACAACAAGCAAACACTAGTAACGAAGCTTAGTAGTAACGCACAGGTACAACACTTGTATCAGCTGAGGCGGTCAGTCCGCTACTGATTTATTTACGTATTTATTTTTAGCGTTTCATGCTGTAGACACGTGGTCTGGCATGAGTCACGATATGGCGGGAATGTTGTTTACATTTATTGACTGTATTTATTATTTTTTTCCAGCTCGAATTACACGGAACCTCGAAATACCGGGGCTCGAATTACCGAGACTCTACTGTATATGGCCATCTTACTTTTTTGCCAACGCTTGGGTAGGCGCCCATGCTTGGTGTGCGCATGGGAGCGCAATGCCACACTCTCGCATAGTTCTTGGAATTTTGTGGAGGTGCAAATGCTCTGCCGCATTCCTCAACAACAACTGTGTCTTATAGCGTTGTTTCACTGTTCTGTTACACTGACACATACGTTGCACAATACAATTACAGTTTTTTCCAATTTATTATACCAGTCCGCCCGGAAACGAAATAAGTAACAATATAATAATGCCCCAAATGGTTAAAAATAAAAACACACAAAATTTGACCCGCTACATATTTAATTATAAAAATTATGTATACAGATAATTATGGAATTATTAAAAATGGAGTAAAATCAATAGGTTAAAAAAAGTTCGTAGAAGTCTTGAGAGGAGGGAACGTTAGAAAACTGTTTATGTTATGAATGCTTAAGCCTACAAATCGTGATAGTTATTATTATTATATTATTACTATAAAACAACATTTGTATTATTTTAATACAGACAGGAGTGAATACAGCCTTCGAATGAATTAGTAGTACGAACACGTCAGCCTGCCAACAGACATTATATCTGTATATTTATATGTGTCAGCCAAAATAGTAGTACTTTTGTAAACATAGACTGTTTTGTCATTACGACATTAAGAATGTTGTTGGCGTGAATTTGATTAATGAGACAGATTTCTTTATCTCTGCCATTGTTTCTCTCTCTCTCTCTCTCTCTCTCTCTCTCTCTCTCTCTCTCTCTCTCTCTCTCTCTCTCTCTCTCTCTCTCTCTCTCACACACACACACACACATACACACACACACACACACACACACACATGCACGCGATCGCCACTCATACAGTTTCTTCTTTTTCTTGTCACAATTTCAGTGTTACACACAATCCCTCACTGTCCTTTTCCTGCCCCCTCGCACTTTGTTAACTTCTCCATCAAATCCTAACCTATACATCAAATTAGATCGAAACTAGACACATTTTGTAATAGTTTAATCGATGCGCCTAAACCAGAAAAATTATTGGGTCACTTGTATGAAAGAAGAAACTTAAATTTATTTACCTTATAACAATTCCCCCTAAATAAAAGGGAAATCCCCAAATTCATATTTCGAAGCCACCTGTTGTAGATAAAACGGTATTTCTCTTGGATACATACATTTAATCTCATACAAACGTTTTTATGTGTGTTCCCATCAGCACCGACACACCTGTACAGGCTTCTCCATATTTTTCTACACCTGTCCAAATATGACTATACTGATTACAATAGTAATTTCTTCTGCGGTTTGTTTATGACCATAAGATATGTCTTTAAGGTTCCATTATTTTCTGCTCATTCGTACAAAACTTTTAATTGTTGAATGTGCCAATTATGATAATCTTTGCCAAACCCAAATATTAATGTTATACGGCGTCACCTTATTATGTATCAAACAAAATTAGAACAAAGCACTCTTATTTTAGCAGTAGCTTTTTTAAGGAGCCCAGAGTAGGCCTATACCTACCCGACACACACACATTTGAAGGATCAGTATTTTGTCTTGGAGTTCACTCTCCCAGCTGAGATACCCATGTTTTTAGGGACCAGGAACTCGCATTTGAACTTCTATCATCAGCTACATAATGTAAATCCACTTAGTGTAAATCCTAGATAAATGTTGTTACAACACAAATAAGCCACCCCAATACCGGGGATAAAAAAGATGATTCTGAGTATAAAAAAGTAATTCGTATAAAATAAAATGTTTAATATAAAGAAAATAAAAAGACAATGACACGACAAACGACGACATGACCTAACCCAAGTGATTGACCCAACAAAAGGAAACAAAACAAGAAGGGAAGAAACAAACCAAATGAAAATAAAAAGAACCAAAAGAAGAAGGGAAGAAACAAACAAGAATAAAATCAAATAAGAAAGTGATTGACCCAACAAAAGGAAACAAAACAAGGAATTGAATGACTCAATGGAACAAAATAAAATAAAACCAAAGGAGAAGGTGGAGAACCAAGATATAAATCAAAAATACCCTGAAGGTGAAGAAGGAGGAAAATGAAAAAGAAACAAACACAAGATAAAGGGAAATAAATAAAAAGGAAATCGAATGATAAGACACAAACAAGTAATAAAGAATAAAAGCAGGAGAAATGGTACACTCAATGTAATATTGACAAGAAACCAATAACTAACCTAAGTAATAAATAAATATTATTATCAATTAAATAATAAAAGTAAATGATATTTGATGAAACTCAATTAAAGAATGTTAAATATAAAAGCAAACTAACCCACAAATTAGAGTTAGATGTAATGATAAAATCAATAGAGACATAAAATTGTTAATATTATTAATGATATTTGTAATGAAAGAGATAGTACGATAGTGAGAAAGTAATTATAGGGATTACCCATTTAGAAACACTTAAAACAAAAACATTTAAGAAGTGCAAAAGTGGAAGTGTAAAAACCCCAAAGTAAAGTGATAAAGAAAAACACTAAATAAATTATAATAAACAATAATTTAAAAGTGAAGGTAGTGGATAAATAAGAATAGTGTAAATGATAGTATTAGGAAAAATAGTGAAGGATAAAAAAATAAACACTTAATAAATTAATAAGAAACACTAAAGGATTAACAGTGAAAAATATTAGTAATTAAGAAAGTTGTTAAGAATAGTATTAAGTATAAACAATTAATTAAGAAGTAATGAACACTGAAGAGTGATAATAACAATATTAATTAAAAAAGGATCTTATTGTTAAGTTTAATTGAATTCAGTTGTAGTTAAAAGGGAGAATCCCATGAAAGAGAAAACAGATAGTGTTATCATGGAGGGAAAGTAAAGATTATGTAAAAAAGACTAATAAGTTAAAAAACAAAATCAATAAACACCCCATGTTATAAGGGATAATTATCTAAGTAAATTCAAAAGTGTGATGTTGTTTATCACCCAAAGAATAATATAAAATGAAATGAACTGTAAACAAATATTACTTAATAATTGTTAAATGATTGTTTAAGCAAGTTTATGAATAGGATATGGCTGGAGAAATTATACAGACCATAGGCCTAGATGTTGTATTTTATGTGAACAAAAATAGTAAATAATAGCCACCTTGTTATTATTGGCAAATTAAATAAGTAAGAAAGTAAAGCAATGTATGACTTAGAAAACGAGAAAACCAGATAGTAAATAATTAGCAATTCATGATGTATAAAATAATAGTAACGTACTAATAACACAAAAACAGATCCAAAACACACCAAAAAATAATACAACCAATTATAATAACAAAACTAAGCTCATTAAGCTAAAATGAGGTGTAATTTGTACGAAATAAGTAAATACCCATAATGGCTACTTAGGCGTAGGAAATGCCTAACTGTCAAAACAAACAACTACAAATTGTAATGAATTAACAAAGAAATTAGCAAATCCAAGGCGACTAACTAACCAAGGATAATTTGTAACTCATTTTAAAAGAAAAATATTAGAATAAGGATTTAAATTAAAAGAGAAATGTAATTAGCAAATATTAAAATAATTATAAAATTATAAAACATAAAATAACCCAAACTTGTGGGATATCAAAATAATCTTTGAAAGGAAATGCAAATAACAGTGATAATAGTTAATACTTAGGAGGGAAGAATAAAAGCAATCAGAAGATGTACAAGGATTTTGAAAAGAATTCGAATATGATAACAATGGTTTTTTGTCAATCTAAGCCAATCAGATTTAACTAGTAACCTTGACAACCACCGTTAGCTACAAAATTTCGGTTGAATATCGTTACTCGTAAAGTGACGCTCTTGCAGAACAGAAGTCAAATTTTGAACGGCCAAATTTTTAATTTAACATGTCAAAAAAGTAAACAAAATTCCAAACGATGATCCAATAAGACGCAGACGAACCACCAGAACAATTAACTGATGCCAAGGACCATTTTACCAGGAAATTAAATGAAAATATGACTCCATCCAACATGAAAAGGACGCAAGACATACTTAAGCCCCAAGATTAACGAAAATTGAATACGATTGCAGCCCCATCCAATTTTGACTGACAACTATTTATACCAAGTCATCTGAAGTATCCTTGATTTACCCAAATTCCAAAAATAAACTCACTTTGAATATTTCTAAAAGTAATTTGAACACTCACTATAAACCGAATATTCTCTTTCAAAGATTAATTAAGGAAAACAAAACACTGAAAATTTGTTAACTTAGAATATAACCTGTTGATCGAATACGAACTTTAGAAACACACTTAACTACACCACAGAACAAATTATAACCAAACACTATATTATTTAAGTACATAATATTATAAGGTAATGTACTTTTTATTGTAATCATAGAAAATATTCGTCTTGTAATCAAAAGAACTCCAGATTTTGAACGATACAATTGTTAACTAACAAAACGGCAGCCATGTTGGATTTATTCACTCGTTACAAAATCCATTCGTCAACCCTAGAGAAAGACGTCTCAAAACTAATGTCGGTGCAAATTTATTAATCAACAAGTATAATATTATTGTCAAACTGAAACATTGCAAATCAACCATTAAAATAACTAGTACAGAGTGGAACCATTGTTTTTATCTCATAGGGAGTGTATCATATAATTTGTGTTTATTAGCGAACTATATTTGACAGCCAGCGCTCACGGTGCGACTCGACAAACTAGCTGGTCGCCTAGCTGGGCGGGAAGTATTTGAATGCCCCGGCCGTCATCGCTGAGAACTTCTTTATAACATATTATTTAATAATTTTAATTGTTTTCCAAAAACAATTTGGCGCCACCCGGGATTCACAAACTCCTATTTAAGAACAGGTAAGGTTACTACCGCGTTGTGCTGGTAATTATAGCATCGCTACGGACTTTGTTACCGCAAGAATTGATGTAACGACTCCAGTGTGAGGCGAACACACTACACATTACCAATACACGTTTAACAGAGACGACTATGGCGATTCGTTACAGATTGGCTTCCATCGCGGGGCTTGAGTGAGACGGACGGACAACAGAGATTCGTTACAATGTACAAGCCTATGCTCTAAAAGCCTAAGCTATGGTACCCACAATCATCTACGTTTTACTAAAATAATGGTTGCAAGTTAAATTTTTTTATTCATGTTGATGCTTTTGTCTGAAACCAGGTAAATTAATCTGCTTTTCGTATCCGGCCGACGATGGTGTGCTCCCACTTACGAACAGTGGCACTTGCAACTCGTTTCACTTGCGAACACTCAAGTAGATAAGACACGTAACACATAATTAATTTTTGATACGTGAGAGTACGTCCCACTTGCGAACACACAAACAACGATGTATGTACATCCACCCTGTACATGAAGGGGGATTATCTGTTTATTCGTGAAGTTGTGAAACTGTTGAAATTGCGCTTCTTAAACGATAGATGAAAACAGTACAATTTACATTTTCTCCTGTACAAGTACAAAAAACCAATTTAAAAACTGATATCGCCTATCATAACAGCTGACGTAAAGCATCTATATTGTCTTCTAACTTCGATATTCTTTTGTTTTTTTATTATTTTTAAATTTGTATTTAATTTAACTTTTATTAATTATTTTTATGATTTCAATTATTTTTTAATGATTCAATTGTGTTTGTTTTTATAATTCGTTAAATGCATTTTTTGTTACCAACTACGTTTACCAAGTTACTATTTTTATAAAACGCTCGTGCGCGCGCGCCCACACACACACACGCACTCACGCACACGCACACACATGCATAGCCCCTCTCTCACTCTCTCTCTCCCTCCCTCCCTCTCTTACTCTCTCACTCTAAATTAAAAAGGAAGGTTATTTTTTATTTATTTTTGTTAGTCAACTTGTAGAACGGACGACGTGATCTTGAGAAACATCCCAACATCAGAATCTTTTTCATATCTTTTAGTTTATCCAATTCAGTATACTTTTTCGTCCTTTTCATAGCTTAAAAATTTCACTCCATCGTTACATCGTGTTCTGAATAGATTTCTCTGCCTCAGATTATAAACATTTGATAATGTTTTTTATTCTTGGATGTGGTCTTCCAACGTGGCTGTTTAGTTTCTGATGTGTGCTTGTACGGTATTATTCATTCTATGACATCGGAAGTAGCAGTTCCATAACTCCTGTGGCACTAATCATTGTCTATCTATTGTTCTACGAAATAATTAAAGAACTAATCGAGTTTCTCTTCCTCTGGAACTTGACCATGAATATACTGCCAGCCACATTCTACATCTTTTCGAAGGAAAGCAAGTATAGCACACATTAGGATTTTTGTGCTCCCTAAGTCATTTGAATGTGTATACTCGTGCAAAGTGACTACTGCAGCTTTTGAATTTTCCATTCATGAAAAGTTACTTTTAATCTTTCAAACTCTCTTTTCTATTGATTTAACCAAAAATCGGGAGCTTAGCTTGCACAACGTCTTCGCCCGGATGGAAACTACTCTCGTCGGACATTTGTGAAGTTCGTCTCGAAGAACAACATTGTCTGAACACATAAGTTCTTCCTGCACTTACTATGTTCGGTTTCTATCTAGGTATATTAATGATGATTTCAAATTACTTTTTAGTTAAAAGGGAGAGAGAGAGATTTGGCTATTCGCGCGCCTGTTGTGCATGTGTGTTTTTACCACACGCGGGCGCATACAAACAGCCACCCCCATCACTCTCTCTCACTCTCTCTCTCTCTCTCTCTCTCTTTCTCTCTCTCTCTCTCTCTCTCTCTCTCTCTCCCTCCCTGAATTAGATACTATTAAACCGTAAAGTCATTTCCTGGGTACCCAGATCACGTGCTAAGTCATGACGGTGACCGAACAAATTGACGGCACTTCTAACATATTCAGAAATATAGGTATAACAGTTTTTATGTAAGTAGTACTTATCATTAAATACTGCAGGAGTGAAAATGATACTATAGTCACAAATTGAATACAAAGTTTGTTAAGCGTTTTGTGAAACAAAAACTGTGCAGATCTGGCTTAATGATTTGGACTACTGTTATGCTTTTACGGTGTTCGCAACTGGTATTCAAAATACTGAATTTTGTAAGATAACCATGTTGTTAGGGTGATCGCAAGTGGGATGAATTTACGGTGTTCGCAACTGGAAGGCTACTGGTTGCAAGTGGGAAGGCCACCCTCCAATGGCAGCCTCTATGTTTGTGGTCAAAATAAGCAACAGGTCAAACCTGTTCTCTGTCATGGGCAGACCCCGGGCTTTAAATTGGCTGACTGGGCAAATGCCCAGGGCGCCTAGTCCAAGGGGGCGCCAAGGAACGAAAAACAATACGCGTTAATACTATAAGACAGTTGAGTGTTATTGTTAAAATTCTAGGAATGAAGGAAACTACGTTCGAATGCACGCCGGCACGCGCCAAGGAATATGTAATGAATAATATTATATTACGCATAGTTTCCTCTGTGCGTGTGTGTGTGTGTGTGATGTTTGCCTTATAGCCTTTTGCTTATATGTTTGACGTATAGCCTTTTGATAAACGATCAGCGGCGGATGTCGCCTGATATCGTTACTCAATATCAGTAACTTGCAACTCTTACTGACAACAAACTTGTTTACACTGCGGTAAAAAAAAAAATTAATACAGTCATTTCCTCTTTCATGTTTGATGTTTCCTTTCAGTATACGCTTTCAATGTTATCGCGTTTACTTCGTTGTGCAAAAAAATGTGTTCTCTTAGTAGTGAAATATGTATAATTTCAGTTATTTCATCACAGATAAAAACTGTCAAACGTTTATCTTCATTATAGTTTGTTGTTTCCCTAGTGTAAGGTGGTGGTGGGTGGGGGAGAAAAGTAAAAAATGAAAGGGGCGGCTATAAGAATGCTTTGCCCAGGGTGCAAGGTACCTGAAATCGGGGCCTGGTCATGGGCTGGATCTGTAGATGTGTGGGGCGCCTCAAACCTATGATTTACATTTAATTATGCTGTTTGTTTCATACATTTTTCGAATTCATTTTACGTTTCATCTGTTTCCCAGTATTGTCTGTAGTCTACAGTAGGTCTTACTCTGATTATAAATTCGACTTTTAATTTCCCTTTTGTAATTAAATTAATAATGTATCAACCAGCCCTGCTCAGTGCGTCAACTTGCCTCATACGGTAGTACATTGATACACTTTACACTTCATACAAAAACATTACGTATTTCTTTAATAGTTAACTCACAGCTTACCAAATGGTGCCAATGATTTGACAATGAATTAGGCTTCAAAAAAATTTAAAATTAACTTTATTGTTTAGTTCTCAAAAATAATAAAAATTAAAAACAAAAACGTTTAGGCCCGCTTTTTATAATATTTATAATATTGTAAAGGTACATATAATCACCATACAGGTAAATACCCACATAAGATGTATTTAAAATAAAGAAGTAACACTGAAGAGAAGAAAGGATGAAAAAGGTATAAAGAAAAGTGTATTTTAATATGATTATCCAGTCAACTAAAGAAAAGTAATAATAAAAGCAACAGTTGAAAGTAGAACAAGAGACGTAGAGAGCAAAACTTATAAAATCACAGTACAATACGATTTAACTCCAATGACCCAATAGATGGTAAGTGAGAGGATACAAACACCAAATACTATAATCCCAACAAGGACCCAAGAACACCAATTATTATGATCCCACATGGACTAAGAAGACAGAAGAAGAGGATAGAAGAAAATGAAGAAAGAAGAACCAGTAGTGCCAGAACAATAAGTGTACATATATAAGTCAAGAAAAGTGTTTACAAAGGAGTACCTTAAAACATAGTGAAACACATAACAATCTATGACTAGTGACTTGACACTGACCTCTAAATATAAAAAGATGCTCAATAATAATGAAAGAAGAGAAAGACATAATGATTGTATAAAACCTAACTAATAGTAGGGTAATAGAGTCAAAATAAACTTAATGCATAATACCCCAAATGACATGCTAAGTAGACCAGCATTAATAGCTGATTATTCTATAAATAAACAAGATAAGAATGAGTAAGATAATAAATAATGATCAGATAAGACTAATGTGCAAATACCTGTGGGTGAAACTTGATAACTGTAGCAAAATATAGAAATAACAGTAAATTTGCATGAATGCATTGTTGTCAACATACAGGGGTTCCAACTAACCTTACATATGGTACAGAACCATGTGCAAATACTAATAAGTGGTAGTAAAAGCCTGAAGTTTAGTAAGTAAATTACCATAATGAGAAAAGGCATTACAGAGGTAATCCCAATACAAAATGTAATTAGATTAAGAGTGTTATTAGTGCATATAAAGTGTAAATACATAGGACTGACAGAGACAGCAAAAGTGTACACACACAAAACCACTTTAATTTAATTATCCAGGAAAAACCTATTGTATAGAAAGATCAAATAACTCCTGTTACTACTATTACTGGGTAATACTAATGATATAAGATGACAAGCAAGTCAGAATAAATATGAATTCATGCAAGTGTCTGATCACACTAACTGTAAGAAGTAAAAACACTTCAATCAAGGTAAAACCTTGATATTATAAAAATTTCAACATAAAACAACAATCAGTCTTATCCAATAACGATAACTATCAAGTATGAGGCATTAAAACATAAAACTAAATTAATTATATGCAAATTTTGAGAAGGACCGGGGTATATCAGGCCAATGACCAACTTAGCTAAAAACATTCAAAATAAGAAATATATACAGTGTACACAAAATCTGAGGTGTACAAAACATATAAAAGACATGTCATAAGATTTATTTAACAAAATAAATAATCAGAGTGGGCGAATGGTAGGAATAAATATGTAATTAAAACAATCCCAAACATAGGCCATAAGAGCTTAAACCTAAAACTGACAAATCATTGTATTAAGACAAAAATAACAATTATAATTGTAATGTTGTAATGCAAGTACATCTAAGGTTAAAGATGATCAATGTACAGCATATACAAACCGAATAATGACAAAAAAATGCTTATTTTAAATAAAGTAAGTAAAAACAATAACAAAAAACTAATTCGTTAAAATAACACACAGACATGCCTTGTAAGGACTTAAAATAATCAGTAATGTAAATGCAAGTGCATGGTCTGGTCATATCTTTTGTAAATAGTAGTATAAGATGTTAAATTAGTTTTAAGGAATCATGTGTAAATTATGAAAAATAGTAACGCCAGTGAAAAAGATACATTACAATATGTACACATGCCTTTTAATAATAAATGGTTTTATAATAATTATGTTCAATACATATAGGCCTAAGTGTGTAAAACGAATTCCCTACAAGAGTTTTAAAGAGTTAATGAAGATTTGTCTTAAATTTTTTCAGAATTACATAGTTATTATTTGTTCAGATAATAATAATTTGAAGGCTACATGTTACTGAAAATAGTGATTCGTTTACAATGTCATTTCGTAAATGTACCTGAAAAATATGGCACAGAAGATATTTACAAATAATAAATTTAAGAAAAAATATACACATACTTTATTCAGAAAATATTAGATATTTGTATTTAATCTTTTATTTTATTTTATTTTTATTTTACCGAGAATAGTTACTATTTATAGAAAACCGTAGCAAAAAATATTTGTAATAAACGTCTATCTGTATTCATACTTTTACCAGTACTTTTTAACTACATATTATACTAATGTACAATGAAGATATACTTATTATATCTTTATTTAGTATATAGTTATTTACGCGTCAAGAAAAGAACGTGTGAAAAAAGTGATCACATTTTATGCCTTATATGTTTTCTGTCATTGAATGATTAACCCACTTTTTTGAAAAATAGTTGATTACGTCTTTCAAAGATTATTTTTACTACGGTACTGAAATTAAAAATAGCTAAGATCGTATACAGGAATTAAACGTAGGCGGCTGGAACCAGGTATAAACATCCTTGACTTGACACACCAGCTGCTTTTGTAATATATTGCAATTGCTTATGTTCAGTAGACTTGGCAATGTTGTGACCTTATGACTTTATATACATTTTGTGGAAACAGTGTGCATATTTTTCATCACTAGAAGCTAAACGAATTCCGTGATAAATTTGTAATGGATTTTGATAAACGTGTGATTGGGTTGTAACAACTAACTTAACAGGGTAATTATTATTCAATTTATTTCAACAAACTATCTTGAAACGGATATATATTTTTACGGTTTTTTATGCTGATTACGAATATGTAAGAATAAAATGTCTAAGCTTACTCATAACTTTTATATATGGGGTCTCAAAAAGATGCAGAACTATTGTTAAAAGTAGCGTGTTAAGGTTATGATGCTTAACTGTGATTTTATATATTGTAACATAACAAAATGTTACCTAACCTAAACTTATATTATCAGATTTTATAAGGACAGAACAATAATGTAAATAGGGAAGATAGTGATAAGAATAAACAAGAAGAGAAGAATCAAGAAAGAAGAATGAAGCAGAAGTGCCACAAGGAACAGTAAACCCAAATACTGTTTGACACTACAACCAGACAATGACTAACACAAACTGATGGACAGAGTAAATTTACATTAAGCTGTCAATCAAGTCAGTAGATAATGTAAACAGAATATGATATGTAAATAAAAAAGTGAATCACTAAGAATCTGAATACTGTGAAATCAGAATTAGCATTTTGCTGATAACAAATTTAACCATGACTAGTAAATTATGAATGCCAAAAACTAAAATTAGCAATGGCTACAAAGTGAGAACAAAGATATATTTCAATATCAAATATACTTATGAGAGATAAAAACCATTTGTGAGAGGGAATCTTATACGAATAAGGTACCTCAACAATTTACCGAATTGTGAACCAATAAATGTTGTTAAGGCAAAATTCCAGTCTAGACGGTATGTCTTAACAAGGCCTAGACAAAGCAATAATCAGTGAGTTGATTATTGGGAGGTAACGTAAGTGTAAATTAAATACACAGAACAATTGTTATGCTCCAACATAACAAAAAACATTATTAAAATGATATATTTAATCATAATTCAATTGTTAAGTAGTAGAATAGAACAGTTAGCGTAAAACGAAATGTCATAGTAATAAGAATCGTTCATTACAATGTATAAAGTTAGTGTGTATTCATAATGTTCAGAAATTGAAGGTCAGTACAGAGTTAATAGTGTTCCCACATAAACGTTTGAGTAATAAAATGCTATGTGAACACAAACAATATTAATCCAAGTGTAAAATCGTCGATTCAGGTAAACAGACAACAGTGCAAAATAGTGTACCTGAACATTGATTAGATAGCAGTGTCAGGAAAAGTGAAATTAACTCGGTATCAAGTGATATCAAATTAAAGAGGACAAAATAATCTTTAATTTGATGATGATATCGACCCAATCGCAACTGTATTAAGTGCGGGAAAGGTGTTAGCATCATTTACCAAAATATGCATCAGAAGTTTGTTTGCTAATACCAACAACAATGAAAGCTATCTGTCACCTCAGAGCTTGGCGGTTAAAAAACCGTTATTAACGGCTATACAATCAATACGTCATACTCATCACACCTGCCAGAACCAATCACAAAATTAGTTAGTAATTAACATTTTTGCCTAACACCGATCGACGGGCGGGGTATATAAGAGAATGTAACCGATTCTCGACAGACACTTATCAACTATACACAGCACGGAACGTGTGCTCGCCATCTCAACATTTTTAATAACGGTTAGCGTCATCAACATAATACATCGAAGGAAATAGCTCAACACCAAGAAACAACTACTTCAAATCATTCTACAGAAAACAATAGTGATCATGTGCAGTATTATTTCATTTTTGTGCGGGAAATACTGAACAGAAGTAATTAACCTCAGTTATTTATGATCCATTAAGTTAGAAGAGGATCGAAATACTCTGTTCTTGTGCGAGTGCAGTGAAAAATGATAATCATTATAATCCAATTATCAAGGTGCAAAAATGAGTTTTAATTAAATAATTAAAACCAAAAGGTAACAGTGCAACCATTATTCATTTTCACTACGAGCGCTATAACCTGTACGTCTTTATACACTGATCTGTACTGACGCAAAACACAGAAACATTTCAATGTTACACCATGTCTCAATTTATTTTATGAATTTGTCATTAGTAATTAAGCTGAATGTTGGTTATAAGTGTTCTCAATTTATAAACTTTGTAATTCAGAAATCAAGCGTAACGAACGCACAGCCTATCAAATAGGTTATTGTATTTGTTTACTTTATGAAAGTAACGTCAAAACATTGTTGATTAATTTTATATCAGAAAATTATTAGATATTGTGTAGGCATAACTTTCTTTTTCGTGTCTCAAAGAATTCACTCCTGAGATTTCAATAATTTTAATGTTAAAAATAATAAAAATCTGGACTTAGCCAGATTTACCAAATATGATCTGAGCAAGCCTTATAGGGTTTATAAGAACTTATTTACGATTGTACATCATTACATGTTTTTAATTGTATTTGTTTTGAATTCTCTACCAAGGGTATTAATAAAACCCATAATTAACAGCATAACTCGACTTAATTTATTTCTAACAGATAGTTAAATATTTTATTCAGGAAAGCTTAAACAACCTTCAGTTGTGTTTGAATATATGGAATAGCATTGCCATAAAGGTAACAAACAATTATTTTAAACTTTTTTAACTCATTAATTGATTCAATACATGGCTTTTACACGGGATTTTCCCAAAATAAATCCGTGTGGCGCCCACTAACAAACAAGGCAATCTAACCTTGCAACTAAAGTGAGTTGGTTTTCTGTAAACTGAGTTGACAGCTTACTGAACTTCTAGAAAACACAACCAGGTACGTGAAAGTATATTATATTTATTATATTGTCCAGACATTACTAGACATAACGTACTTAGACTATTATCGACCTGGAGGAGAAGTTTCACAGCCAGTATCAACAAAACGATCATCATCAAGCGACCAACTATTATACTTTACTGTTAAGCTTAAGCAAACCTGGTATTTAAATATTACCTACACAACTATTTTATTTGTTTGAGTTAAGGGAATTCTTTTCAGACAATTATAATTACACAATTGTAAACACACTTTGAGTAACTTTGAATGTTACATTTTAAATCGGTTTACAAAATTAGTAACCTTCATCAACAACAAACTCTAAATAATATTTTGAACATAAACATAATTTTAAATAACAACCGTAAATCTTTTATTGTATTACAACTACGACGCATACACCGTATTCGATCGATTTATTTACAATATAAACCTAATTTTAAACCCCGATATTTGTTTCGTTTACTTACAAATTGGTGCCCAACGTGGCGTATATATATATATACATATATATATTGCGACAACACAAATTACTAAACGATTGGCGCATAGGATATGGTAGTATGTGTATCTTAAAGCACAAGTCTATATTGGAGGGTTTAAGATTATTTATTGCACAAGACAAATGTAATTGTTTATATGGTATATTTGATAAGTATAATAATGGTAGTGTTTGATATATAGTCTTATAAAGTGTTAATCACTGTTCATACACATGATGTGATACGTTACATAAGTGATGATTCCCACGATGATGTTGCTGAAGAGAAGGGGGGGCTTTGCTGCGTTGTTGAGTCGTCAGGCGTGGCTTATTGATGATAGACGGTTCACCCTGGAAACGCTTTCAGCTGGGCTGGTGTCCTGTAGTTCCAACGATGACTCTGACGCTTCGCACACCACAACGGTTCTATGGATCTTACTATTCGTTAAATTTCATATAGAGTTTATAATTTACAAGTATCTCAGGTAACAGTGAGTTTTATATAACAACGGTATATTAAACTTATACCACTCCGGACTCTTCAAGTGTTCAAGCGAATCACAGAGTCTACCGCGATCAGCAGACCTCCCTATGCGGAAATCTTCCACTAACGCGGAAACTTCTTGATGCTAAAATTTACTATTACGTAATTACTAAATTTTACTAGCACTGCAGAAAATCTCACACAGTGACACAGTTCAAGCTCACTTATTACATACTTAATGCTTTAGTAATAATGCCGTGTGTAACGAGGTAATATTCAACTGTTCTGAGTCTTCGCACGCATTACTACCGCCGAATAGTCTTTACAAATTCTTGCAAGCGGAAAAATCTTGAACAAGAATTGCACGTTCCGATCGTGATAGCTGCCAGAGAAGAACTCTCGTAATTATGCACGCAATGCTGTAATAATAATACTGTGGGTAGATGTAAAACACGAATAACTCTGAGTCTTCACACGCGTTACTACCGCCGAATAGTCTTTACAGATTCTTGCAAGCGGAAAATTCTTGAACAAGAACTGCGCGACCTGATCGTGATAGCTGGTAAAGAAGAACTGCCTGTGTAACAACAGGCTTAAGAAAATTACCGACTACCTTCCAGCATTTAATTGGTGGAAGGAAGTCACATGGTTACATACAACATGACATGCAACTTTTCAAGATGTAAAGTGCATCAACTTTGTAAGAGCATGCATAGCTGGTAATCACAGAATACATAACTCATGCATAACTCATGGTTATCTCATGCATAACTGCATACTTTAATAAGATCATATATGAATGTCAACTAATAGCCAGAAATATACAGGGATTGTAGCGAATACATTTGTCTATGTTCAGTTCAGTGTCATAACACAACGATAATTTATTCACGCACAGCCGGGGAAACGTTTATCACTCGCGCACGCGCGCACATTTCCACAGACATAGTACATGAATAAACAACAAATAAATAATACACAGTTTTACTAAACTTAACTCCTTATCCTTACTAAAATACAACTGATATCACAACCAAATCTAACAAACTACCAATTTAAACATGAATGTTCATAGTCTGTGTATTATATAAGCTTGCCCTGCTTATCAGGATCCTGTGTTTCATTGCAATATATATATGTGTGTGTGTGTGTGTATATATATATAAATATAAAATCACGTTTATCCATCATTAGCTAAACATGCAAGTTCTGACCAGAGAAGTTCATCTTTTTGAGACCCCATATATAAAAGTTACAAGTAAGCTTAGACATTTTATTCTTACATATTCGTAATCAGCATAAAAAACCGTAAAAATATATATCCGTTTCAAGATAGTTTGTTGAAAAAAGTTGAATAATAATTACCCTGTTAACATAATCGTTACAAACGACTCACACGTGTAAAAAAATGCATTACTATTTTATCACGGATATCGGTTTAGCTTTTAGTGATGAAAAATATGCACAGTGTTGCCACAAAATATATATAAAGTCACGAAGGTCACAACGTTGCCAAGTCTACTGAATGTAAGCAATTCCTGCAATATTAGCAGGTGGTGTGTCTCGGCTGTTTATACAATTACTGCTTCCAGTCGCCTACGTTTAATTCCTGTATACGATCTTAGTTATTTTTAATTTCAGTACCGTAGTAAAAATAATCTTTGAAAGACGTAATCAACTATTTTTCAACGCTGTTATTAAAAAGTGGGTTAATCATTCAATGACAGAAAACATATAAGGTATAAAATGTTGTGATCACTTTATTCACACGTTCTTTTCTTGACACGTAAATAACTATATACTAAATAAAGATATAATAAGTATATCTTCATTGTACATTAGTATAATATGTAGTTAAAAAGTACAGTACAACCTGTCACATCTGGACCTGTGATATCCGGAACCTCCCATATCCTGACGTATCTCCAAACTAATTTTTGCAATTTTGGTTAGCGAAATGGTTAGGGATGTAAAGATACTACTCAAAAAACACGTTCTTCTTCTGTGTATCTTCTGTAATTGTTAATTATATTAATTGAGATTTTGGCTACTTATAGAGATTTAATTACTGAACACAATGCAGTTTTCAGAATTGCTGTATATTTATTGGTTTTGAAGTTATCGCAGGTTGAACTGCAAAAATGAATTGAATAAAATTCACTCATCCGCCCGCGAGCTTCACTGACGAAGTTAGAGTGAGATAGTTGTTTATTATACGCTCTCTGTCTAGCGTACGGCGCAGCGCACAGTGTGTCCCTTTCAATACAGTATATTTAATGTATCTTTTAAATGTCAATAAATTTCAAATGAAATTTGGGTATATCTGAAATCCTTGAATAATTTATGCACCCGAAATTTTCGCTGGTATTTTTTGTCAAAAAAGTGCGTTAATTATGCGAGAAAATACGGTATTTATAAATGACCTTGTGATATCCGGATTTTTCCATATCCGGATCGGCCGGTCGCCATATTAGTCCGGATATGATAGGTTGTACCTGTACTGGTAAAAGTATGAATACGGTACAGATAGACTTTTATTACAAATATTTTTTGCTACGGTTTTCTATAAATAGTAACTATTCTCGGTAAAATAAAAATAAAATAAAATAAAATATTAAATACAAATATCTAATATTTTCTGAATAAAATATATGTATATTTTAACAAATAATAATTATGTAACTCTGAAAAAATTTAAGACAAATCTTCATTAACTCTTGTAGGGAATTAATTAAATCTTCATTAATCTTTAAAACTCTTGTAGGGAATTCGTTTTACACACTTAGGCCTATATGTATTGAACATAATTATTATAAAACCATTTATTATTAAAAGGGATTGTTTAAATTACATATTTATTCCTACCATTCGCCCACTCCGATTATTTCTTTTGTTAAATAAATCTTATGACATGTCTTTTATATGTTTTGTACACCTCAGATTTTGTGTACATTGTATATATTTCATATTTTTAATGTTTTTAGCTAAGTTTTCATTGGCCTAGGACACCGGTCCTTCTCAAAATTTGCATATAATTTTACCCTGATTAACGAAACAGCTCCTCTGTCTGTGTACCTCTGTCTCACTTTCTTGCTCTCTCTCTCTCTCTCTCTCTCTCTCTCTCTCTCTCTCTCTCTCTCTCTCTCTCTCTCTCTCTCTCTCTCTCTCTCTCTCTCTCTCTCTCTCTCTCTCTCTCTCTCCTTATTCGTTCTATTTCTTTCCCTTATTTTTATTAAAGAATGAGCCAAGGAGGTTATGTACATTTACACCTGCCGGACACCTCTAAGGTTGCCTCTGTAAGAAAGAATAAAATTTCTCAAGTGTTTATGAAATAAGGAGGACACTGGAACATGGTAAACGCATAGTAATGTTTATTTGGCTGAGACAAGATAAACGAAAAACGTGACACATTTCTGGCGGGAACGATTATGCATTTTGCAAACTGGCGTCTACGTCACACACGTCCGTATTTTCTACAAACATTGTGCACAGTTTAATCTGAGTTGTGGTATCTCGAACTCAGAAATGGTTAATATACGTCAGCCACTGCTATGTACAGTGATATGTGGTGTGTCTATTCAGCGCTAACACCACAGGTCTCCAGCACAGAGACAAGATTTCTCATTCCCGTCAACATGAGTACCTACTCAAGGTCAAATAACATTCTTAATGTTGTAATGACAGACGTGTACGTTTACAAAACACTGTTTTGGCTGACACATATACACATCTACGTCTGAACTCGCAACCTCTTATTTATCAGCTGGCCGGTTTTACGTTTCCACCAAACGTGTTCCAGAAAATCATATTAAAATAATGTGAATATTTTATAGTAAAAACATAATAAAAATAATAATAATATACAATTTAAAAAGTTAATACACTACCTCTTGCTTATCCTAAGTTTTGTGCGGAGAAATACCTGACCCAGTCAGTTTTCCAAGGATTCATAAAATTGTTATCTCGAATGATACATGGATCTTGTAGAGCTCGTAATCCTAATGTTCCTTGCATGATTGATGGAATATGTACACATAATAACCGAGCAACATTTTACGTTAAACTATTGAAAATAACAATGGTTTTCCAAAGTACCGGAGACGAGATGACGGAATTGTTTAACTAAAAGGAATACCGTATATCATTTGATAATCGTGATTTGTTCAATACAATCGCTTCCTAATTCTACAGTACAATGCTCACATCAATATTGAAAACCGATAAATACATGTATAAATAGGCTTACCATACGTCCCGGTTTGACCGGGATTGTCCCGGTTTGACGACCTGATCCCGGGGTCCCGGCCAGTTTGTCAATTGCCCCGGTTTGAAAATTGACGAGAGTAGTTTCCGTCCAGGCGAAGACGTTGTGCAAGCTAAGCTCCCGATTTTTGGTTAAATCAATAGAAAAGAGAGTTTGAAAGATTAAAAGTAATTTTTCATGAATGGAAAATTCAAAAGCTGCAGTAGTCACTTTGCACGAGTATACACATTCAAATGACTTAGGGAGCACAAAAATCCTAATGTGTGCTATACTTGCTTTCCTTCGAAAAGATGTAGAATGTGGCTGGCAGTATATCCATGGTCAAGTTCCAGAGGAAGAGAAACTCGATTAATTCTTTAATTGTTTCGTAGAACAATAGCTAGACAATGATTAGTGCCACAGGAGTTACGGAACTGCTACTTCCGACGTCATACAATGAATAATACCGTACAAGCACGCATCAGAAACTAAACAGCCACGTTGGAAGACCACATCCAAGAATAAAAAACATTATCAAATGTTTATAATCTGAGGCAGAGAAATCTATTCAGAACACGATGTAACGATGGAGTGAAATTTTTAAGCTATGAAAAGGACGAAAAAGTATACTGAATTGGATAAACTAAAAGATATGAAAAAGATTCTGAAGTTGGGATGTTTCTCAAGATCACGTTGTCCGTTCTACAAGTTGACTAATAAAAATAAATAAAAAATAACCTTCCTTTTTAATTTAGAGAGAGAGAGAGAGAGAGAGAGAGGGAGAGAGAGAGAGAGAGAGAGAGAGAGAGAGAGAGAGAGAGAGAGAGAGAGAGGGAGCGGCTATGCAAGTGTGTGTGTGTGTGCATTTTATAAAAATTGTAACTTGGTAAACGTAGTTGGTAACAAAAAATACATTTAACGAATTATAAAAACATAAACACAATACAGGGTGGATGTACATACATCGTTGTTTGTGTGTTCGCAAGTGGGAGGTACTCTCACGTATCAAAAATTAATTACGTGTCTTATCTACTTGAGTGTTCGCAAGTGAAACGAGTTGCAAGTGCCACTGTTCGTAAGTGGGAGCACACCATCATCGGCCGGATAAGAAAAGCAGATTAATTTACCTGGTTTCTTCGAGACAAAAGCATCAACATTGATCAAAAAATTTAACTTGCAACCATTATTTTAGTAAAACGTAGATGATTGTGGGTACCATAGCTTAGGCTTTTAGAGCATAGGCTTGTACATTTATCTAGGATTTACATTATGTAGCTGATGATAGAAGTTCAAATGCGAGTTCCTGGTCCCTAAAAACATGGGTATCTCAGCTGGGAGAGTGAACTCCAAGACAAAATACTGATCCTTCAAATGTGTGTGTGTCGGGTAGGTATAGGCCTACTAGTAGGCCTACTCTGGGCTCCTTAAAAAAGCTACTGCTAAAATAACAGTGATTTGTTCTAATTTTGTTTGCTACATAATAAGGTGACGCCGTATAACATTAAAATTTGGGTTTGGCAAAGATTATCAGAATTGGCACATTCAACAATTAAAAGTTTTGTACGAATGAGCAGAAAATAATGGTATTTAAAAGGAACTATAAAGACATATCTTATGGTCATAAACAAACCGTAGAAGAAATTACTATTGTAATCAGTATAGTCATATTTGGACAGGTGTAGAAAAATATGGAGAAGCCTGTACAGGTGTGTCGGTGCTGATGGGAACACACATAAAAACGTTTGTATGAGATTAAACGTATGTATCCAAGATAAATACCGTTTTATCTACAACAGGTGGCTTCGAAATATGAATTTGGGGATTTCCCTTTTATTTAGGGGGAATTGTTATAAGGTAAATACAGTACAACCTATCACATCCGGACCTGTGATATCCGGAACCTCCCATATCCGGACGTATCTCCAAACTAATTTTTGCAATTTTGGTTAGCGAATGGTTAGGGATGTAAAGATACTACTCTTGATGTTTTGGCTGATCACCCCTTTTTCTTCACTACACTTACGTCATTCTGCGATATGGTTCACTATTTTTGAATATTTAAGTTTTTACAATTGAAATACTTTATTTGGGGCAACTGAGTCTGGGGCAGCGGCGTTAGGTCGACTCACTTTGGCTTCATGGCTTCCAAAAAACGTGTGCATTGTATGAAGCAGCCGAATCACAAACTTTTTCAAAAACTGATGTAGGCGTACTGTAAGTAAAACTTTTTAACCAATTTTACTTTTTGTATTTTAAAGAGTACAGTGTACAAATGCAAATGCTAAACCAATAGAAACGTCTAAAAAAACACGTTCTTCTTCTGTGTATCTTCTGTAATTGTTAATTATATTAATTGAGATTTTGGCTACTTATAGAGATTTAATTACTGAACACAATGCAGTTTTCAGAATTGCTGTATATTTATTGGTTTTGAAGTTATCGCAGGTTGAACTGCAAAAATGAATTGAATAAAATTCGTCTAAAATCATCCGCCCGCGAGCTTCACTGTGAGGAAGTTAGAGTGAGATAGTTGTTTATTATACGCTCTCTGTCTAGCTTACGGCGCAGCGTCTGTCCCTTTAATTAACGCTCAGATATGGCGACATATTGTGAATCGTTATATATGTAAGATAATCAATTTTTGTGAAACCTATAATATACCCATTAAATAGTGTAGACTAGACAAGTATGATAGTAGCTTAATACAGTCTTTTTTCCGGGATGAAAGGGAAATTATAATATTGTGCGCTTAAGAATGAAACTTTTTTTGTTACTAGACCAACGTTTATGAAAATCTATTTGTCTTCATTTCTCAGATTGTAATAAAATTGGAATCAATTATAGCCTATATCAAATTAAAAATTTTTGCCAAAATTATTTGTTACTAACCAAGTTTACTTTATTTTCTTAACCGATGGATTTTTGCATATCAAATTCCGTTTATTAGACATCGATTTTTCAATATAAAATTGGTCTCTAGATTACTGATTTGCGTTAATGCGTCCAAGAAAAATAGTAGTTTGATAAACCTTATTACTAAGTTTTAATGTTTGTTTACATACGGTGTTTTCAAGAAACTGTAACAGTGTTAGAATAAATAGGCCTACTTAAAAATTTGATTACATACCTGCACCTAGTTTCGTATACAGAAGCAGTGTAAAAAGTATTTTGTAAAGCTTTCTTACAAAATTATAACATAACTGAAGCCCAAATGATGTTTAAGATTTTGCACGTTAAGTCATATGAAGTTTACTTAAGAACCTGTTACGTTCAGACTTCCTGAGATACAGTTATTGAGAAGAACAAGAGTAACAGAAAGAAAGAGAGAGAGAGAGTGAGAGAGAGGTCAAAGTACATGATGTTTACTACAGTTGGCTACTTATAAGGAACTTGAAAATAATTAAACTTATTGTAATGTAGAAAGTTAACGAAACATGAACCAAAAGCGAGGATTATGTGCAGCAGACTCAAGAGTTTTATTAACAGGATCCAAACAGCCTTTGGTGAAACGATTATTACGTTAAATAATTTATTCGCAATTAAGAAGTGGTACATTTTGAAGAAAGGAAAAAACCAAGGATGAGGAACTTATAAGTTGCTATTAAAATATGTAACTTACCTTTTGGATACCTAATTATTTTACAAGCAAGTTACGGAAACTATAAAAAAAAAATTAATTCTTAATATATAAGCCTTCACGTATTATTTCAAAAAAATTAGATTACTGCTCACTGTGATATACGAAAAGCAAAAATATAATTAATGTAACATTACAACTCTTCAACTCTGTAAGATATAAACTCTTCTGCTTCTGCAGGTTGTTATTTATATTATTGGTACTTGTAGAAATTTTTATTAATCAGAATGGTGAATAAATTTCCAACGGATGGGAGTCAACTTGAAACATGTTGCTTCGGTACTACTGTATACCAATAACTGCATAACTATATTCTTACAAATGATATTCGGTATGAATGAGAATAATTAAAAATTCGTAATTCTCTCTCCCCCGTCTCTCTTCTCCCCCTCACTCTTTCTCTGTCAATTTTCCCCATCTACCTCACTAATAGGGACAAACCTCACTACTACCTTTAATTAAACATGGCTACCTCACTATTAATTTCCTTTTATTTTCATTAAGTTAGCACGGCAGGTCCTTCTGCGACTGCACCCAAAGCGCGCCTCTTTAAGTGTTTGTTGAAATGTTACACTGCTACAAACAGATTACTCAAGTTTGAATGTGTAGTCTATACGAACACAATGAATGATTAAACAAACAAGCACACCACACTACCTTGGACAGGCATATGTACATATGACTGTCATCTCACGTTTCTTATTTAATTTTTATTTTAACTTTTTAATACTTTTATATGTTTAATTATTATGTAATCGTTAAGGATAAATAGGAGAAATAACTCTTTTTAATTGGCTTCATTATATCAAAAAGTAATTCCTTGCTGGATCGTGAAATATTTACAATTCATCTTTATTTACGTAGGTCTTGAATGTTGTGACACCGATCCTTTGAAGTATTCTCCGATCTTTATATGTACGGTATTCTTTTCCGGATGTCTCTCTTTGACTATGATCCCAGGCATTCAAAGTTTTGTGTTTGGACTCCCATGATTTTCTGGCCTACTATTATTATACATTTTTATGTGCAAGAAAGTGGCTGAAGTTTCCATTTATAAACTACCTGATTCCTCTCGAACAGTCAGTGATTACTATAGACCGGGGTGACACGAGTTCTGGAAAGACACTCTAGAGAGTATCGCTGTATCTCTTCTGTACCGTTTTGCTTCTTCCATTCACTTTATGCCCACTCTATTTTTGTTAGTCTACGACAAACAATCTTTGGTATTAGATTTCTAACGACCAAAAATACTTCCAAAAAATTTGATCTTCTTGCCTGTCCTTTCAAACGGAGCACTGTTTCTATTTTAACAGGACGCACAATACCCTACAGTTTAAGAATATATAGACGAAGAAGTGTATGTAGCTGCAGTGAGGCGAACGAACCCGACAGTATCATACCGAGGTTATCTAAACGAATACCGGAGAGATGCGGACACGGAGATTTGCGAACACAAGCTATTTCCGGAGATTTGCGGACACTAGGCCTTTTGCTACCTGAGAGAGGGATGACAAAATTCCAAAAGTATTTCTATACCGGAGGCTTGCGGACAGGCCGTATCTGAGGTGCGCCCGCTTGAATAGCAACAAACTTTCGTCAATTACTAAATTTTCAAATGGATTAAAGGCCTCTCTAAATTTTTTTCTTGTGTGTTCGACAATAAGCCGTATTTTTACAAGGCTATCTTGAGTAGGGGTAGAATTGTCACAAAAATGTAAAAGTCGCAGAATTAGTTTGAATCGGTCCCTAGACATAATTTGGGGAAATATCGGCGTCAGTAATAGCAAATCCTTTGCCCAATATTCGTCTATTTCTAATTTGTTTACTCTTGGCATCAGCAGTGAACACGCCAAGAAGAAATTAAATTCTGCAGGCTCTATATCTTTCCATCGGGACAATCGGGATATTAATGTCAATTTTGCGGTAACAAATTTGTAATAATTATTTAATTCTGTGCAAATGACAAAAATAAATTCTAAGGGGAAAAATATTTTAAAAAATCTAAGTGAGTTGCCGTGTCTTCGAAAGTAATTCGTAATCCGCTAACTGCTTTATCAAAAGAGTGACGTTTTGTCGCAGGACTGTTGGCCGACCAATCGTAAATTCTTTTTCGCTTCTGAAGATTTCTTACCTCTTCTTCTTCTTCTTCATCATCATCTTCTCCTGCTGATGTTTCATTTTCTGATGAAGCTGCACGTGGTGTTGAACGATTATGAGAAGGCCCGGGAGCATCCATATCTTTGTCTGAGAAAATGTTGTCTTCCTCGTCACTACTCTTCATCAATAATTCCATAACTTCCTTCTCGGATTCTGTGACATTGTAAACACAATATTCACACCTACTGTTTGCTAAAGAGAATCACAAACAAGACTGAACAGATGTTCTACAGACAGAAAGTAATTATACCTTGCACCCAATGTTGAGAACAATAGCCGTGGTAAGGAATTTGAACAAAGAAAATGATTTTTCTTCATGTTTTGAGGGTAGTACAATCAGAATCTGCCCTTATCTCGAACACGATGTTTTTCGCGATAACCATACTTCCATTCCTTACGAAACATGGAAGTAAAAAAGTTGCTAGCTGAAAAAATAATAGAAGAACCTAAACATTAAGATATTAACACCATTCGTCAATTTTGTCAACCCTCTGGGGGTCCGGTCTAGTTCATCCCTCCCGTAAATACGCCTCTAACCACGAGATGACATTGTTTACATTCTAACCGCATTAAAGTTTTGTTATTACAGTTTTCCAGTAAGCTACATTTTTCAGATTTACAGTAAATTATTTAATAATATATATAATACTTTCACTTATGAACTTACTATTGTCACTTCCCAAACGTTTCAAGATGTTGTTTCTCTTCTTCGTCAGTGCCAACCCCTTCCCACCATCAACCCCCACCACACACTCCATTCCGTAACGGTTATTCTGTAATCGACAGTTAGTACTCAACCCACTGAAGAAGAGAAACAACATCTTGAAACGTTTGGGAAGTGACAATAGTAAGTTCATAAGTGAAAGTATTATATATATTATTATATTAATAAGTGAACGAAGAGGATGCAACAACAAGATAAGTAAATTATTATATTTACTGACAAGATGTACAAAGTGCTTTGTTTATTTATGGTCAACCATTCGTCGAGCAGGACGTAGTATGTGCCTACGCTTGGTCTGCATCTGCAATGTTTATGGGTTTTGTCAAGTCGCAGTTATTATTTTCAGCCCAACGATCCATAAATCAATCGTAAATTTGCATCGTCGTAACAAAGGCTATTCAATTTTGGTTTATTACTGTGCTCTTTTTCTTATATATGCTCGCGGGCGTGCCGAAGAAGAGGACAGAGTTATACACGTTGCGAGCGAAGAGGATGCCGCACCGTTTCTGGTTTCGCACAGTACTGCCTCTGAAACGGGGAATTACACGACATTAACCTGTCCTAGCTCCTTACAAACCTGAATAATGTGTTAAACACTAACATTTGCATTTACAATTAATATGTATATATAATATTTCTGTATTAATATTATAAAAATTCTGTATAATATTTACCTTATTTCTTCCGTCGTGTGACTTCGTGTTGCGTTCGATTGAATATCTTTACGCGTTTCGAAACGTGTTTTGTCTTCAGAATAAAAAAATCACTCAAAGTGAGGTCGTTAAACATCAAAATTGCAAATATTAAAACAGTTCTACACATGTCCGCATTACATGAGTGCGCACTCGAGTCTCTCGGTATTTTCCTGTTGCTTTCCTCTACTATTGGGGAGTCAAAACTGGAACCCTTGCGCTGCCAGCTCTTATCGCAATGTGGACTGTGTAAATACCCGCTTACGCTACGCAATTACTGTACGCAATAATTTTCCCATCTATATTTTTATCGTCAGTAATTAGGACCAACTGTCTGGGGAGGTGTGGTTTGTATTAGTTTACTTGCGAACAGATTTTAATACTAAACAAAATAAATGTATTTAATTATGGCAAGGAAAAAACAAAATCGTTTTAATTTTTTCCAAACCTAATGTCTATTAATCCCAAAATTGGTGGAACAGGGAAATGAAGAAACAGATCAACGATACATGGGATCTAGTCGGCGAAATAACTGACCTTTTTTCCTTTCGTTGTAAACAGAACGAAAACGTTATAGGCCTAACATACTGTTACGACATTGCAGAACAATCTACGTGTTTCTCGGCTATTCCAGTGGAATCCGGCTGTAATGCGTATGTGCGTACACATTGCTGCTACTTTGAGATGGACAATTACGTGGCACGTGTCATGAATCCGCAACGAGACCATACCGATCCGCGCGTGCTGTGTTCAAGGCCGCAATCAATTACGTTCTAGTGTTTTGTAGTAGACGCCTATTAGCGAATATTCTGGAACCTTATCAGGTACTCAGCGACGCTCAGTTCAGTTTGAGTTGCGATTGAATGGAGTGCTGTTCGAAGTAATTGTAGCGAAGTGTTTTATAATTGTGCGGGACAATTGTAATACAATACAGTAATTGTCATTTATATTAGTTGACATTTTTATTGCGTGTGAACAATTTTTAATTGATTTGTTGCAAGAGACTATCTTGTTGATTACAAACTGTATAATTGTGATAATTTAAGCTGGTGATTAGTGATTTAATTGGTGTCTTGTATTTTGTTTTCCACTGTACCATACGACGATCAGTAGACCGTCGTAACAATACGATGTTCAATATTCTACATTTAATTTTTAGACTGTACTTTTTTTACTTGTACTTACAATTACTTTCTATTTTTAGTAGGACCAAGAAAACGCTGATAATAGCACAAGCTGGACTGAGATAATAATATTAACACTTTAATTACCAACGAAACTAAAACGCGACATTTATGTTGCCAACACCTTAAGTTGACGCGACACCAGCAGTGATTACATGTTAACAGCTGATTTTTCATTTCCCTCCCCCCGCTCAGAATTTCAAAGTAGACGTGCCCTTAGCTCTTAATACTACTATACGTAAATCGATAAATGGAGAAATTAAACATATGGTACTAGAAGAGCATGACCCCACGTGTCGAAGACGAAACATGATATAAATACACCTTGATTATTATTATTATTACGTATTATATAGTAGTATTAGATATTATATGGGAGAAATTAACAAAGTGCGAGGGGGCAGATAAAGGACAGTGAAGGATTGTGTGTAACACTGAAATTGTTGACAAGAAAAAGAAGAAACTGTACGAGTTGGCGCGCGTGCGTGTGCGCGCGCGCGAGAGAGAGAGTGAGTGAGTGAGTGAGTGAGAGGACTGAAAGAGAGAAACATGGGCAGAGGTAAAAAAAATCTGTCGCATTAAATTCACGCCAACAACATTCTTAATGTCGTAATGACACAACAGTCTATGTTTACAAAAATTACTACCGTTGTGACGACACAAATATACAGATCTAATGTGTGTTGGCAGGCTGACGCGTTTGTACTACTAATTCATTCGAAGGCTGTATTCACTCCTGTCTGTATTAAAATAATACAAATGTTGTTTTATAGTAATAATATAATAATAATAATAACAGCTATCACGATTTGTAGGCTTAAGCATTCATAACATAAACAGTTTTCTAACGTTCCCTCCTCTCAAGACTTCTACGAACTTTTTTTAACCTATTGATTTTACTCCATTTTTAATAATTCACCAATCCCTTCAGTTTATAACTTACTGCTTACATGTCAGAGTCATGTGATAGTATGAAACTTTTATTGAGCAGAATTCAGTATGACGGATATTCGAGGCATACCTACGGAGATGTGAAAGTAACGTAGTTTTACTTCGATTGCAGCTTGGATTCACTAAATTCTGTTGCCTTCTGTACGAGCGGGTAAATTCTATGCAGGAATGGGAAAATTATTATGTAAAAAAAAGCAGTGATCATTAAAGACAGAGGCACTGAGTGTAGGAGATCAGACCGTTGTAGGTCAAGTACTAGTAAAACCTGGAAAAGCTTATCGTCCACTACTACATATTAAGTAGGTTTAATGAAAATTATGTAAATGGAACGGATGTAATTTCGAAACTGTTAATTTCCTTCAAGTGTGTACTAAAGTAAAGAATGTTACAATTTATAAGTTGGTAATTACACCAGGTAGGCTTAAACAGGTAATGCTAACAACCAGTAGCCTACTGATTCGAATGTGTGTGTGAAGAGGGCTTTTGAGTCGATAATAACTCTATTACCTACTTGACACAGAAATTCCCGTGTCACCTGCATTTTGTATTATGCAAATGTTCGGAGGATGTAAATTTTTCAACAACATTGTTGGAGTGCCAACCTTTAGAATGAACCGTTGTGGCGGAATGCAAGATTGATTTAAAGAATTCAAAAATTCTTGGAGATAGTACACTATATTTGCAATATTAAATACGGTGTTAATAGATTCTTCGGACTTTTTATTATCCCCAGAAAATTTTTCCAAACTTGTATCATTATTTTCCTTCACAGATTCGATTCTTTGGGAATAACCACTTGTAATTTTTATCAAGTAAACACTTGACGTTTTGCACAGAATTTAGCAATTAATACAGTGTTGTACTATTTACTATGTCCCAGTTTTTCGTCAATTTCTGTGAAGCTATCGTCATTAGGAACACTACCGTCACCGAGGTGCAGTAAGTTTGTACAAAAATCACCATCTCCTCCTCCTCCTAAATGGGCTCTCATATTGCTTTGCAAATTTAGTCTGAATAGCATTCCACATCGCCGAGGACTTTAAACACACTGAGACAATATCAGCGCGGGTTCCTCTTGCAGTTACCGGTAATCTCTAGCGAGAATCCTCTGAAATAACAAATGTTACGCTACCCACTAATTTGTTACAATTTCTTAAGTCTTGGAGAGTTTGATTGACCGTTTCTATACAGTCCACAAATCGCCTTCGTTTTACCGTTCATGATTAGTTTCCGTTTTGATCGCTCTTTCTTTTGTCATGCCTCCTCTTCAATACGAATTGCTTTTTTAATAGGAGTCAGTGAGAATACTTGACTTTTTCTTCTTGGCGCATTTTTTTTTAATTTTTGCAGTCGCTTTCGGATAAGGGCTAATTTATTCTGGTGTCAATTGTGATAAGGTATTAGCAGATGTCTCGTTTATTCCCGACGTGGGAGGTCCGGCTACTGTGGTCTCTTGACAATCTTTTGTTGGTGTTAATCTTCCTTCATAATTACTTTTGTCTCCTATCTCTCTGTCAATTACAGGTGAACACAGAAACTCTTTGATACTGAATATATTTTCATTTAATGGCCAAATTCCAGTTGAACTAAAACCTGCTGTCAGTTAGATGGTGTAGCTGCCTTTGAAAGAGTATCTTTTGCTAGCCCAGGTATGTCATGGTTTTACCTGGGTTTATTGTCATCCAGCTCTCAGCGGGTGCACCGAAACAGGCCATATAAACACTTGTCTAATGGCTGAAGTCAGATTGTAACGGGTATGAGGTATAAACTGTTTCATAAATAGTAAAAAAAGAGAGGCTGTAATTTATCTTGATGGATGTGCTACTCCAATACAACCTGCTGGTCCATAAATAATCAAAGTGATATCTACATAACACTCTGTGGATATAATGATAAGTGGTGGTTTCCAGCTGCCATCTATGAAAATACCACTGGTTTCACCCTTTTCCAAAGGGGTAACCCTGCTGACTTGTTTATTTCCCTTCAAACTGACAACTTTGTTAGGACAGTGCACTGTTGTTATGCTGCCTGGTTTCCTTCACATTCCAAATATTGTGACAATAAAAATGAAGGCGACTTATCACAGAATTCCAATATTGAAGAAAGTTTTATGTTATGTTTATTAAAACTAAATGCTATTGCAAAACTTGTTGCTTCAGCCTCTCTAAAAGACAACCTTGAATGTCGCTGCATGAAGCCAGTAAAACAATCTTTTACCGGCCCAGTTCACCAGAAAAACGACATTATTTGCAAACACGTATTCGGAGGCTAACATACGAATATTCTTAGGGTACAAACCATAATAAATAACAGAATAGTGCAGATCATAACACAGAAATCTGATTTTTCTTTTTGTTCTTTCCTAAATACAAGTTGTGGAAAACGCTGAGTCTTTGTAGGGTTTGTGAGCTACATCGCCCCAGAAAGTTTTTCACTTGTACGTTTGAACCAAATATGAAAAAAAGAAAACAGAACAAAATGTTTTACTTACATTGTACCAACATACCACTTTCCTTCTGGTGAAATTAAAGGTACACCTTTAATTTTAAAAGTAGTGGCTGAAGTGTAGTGCTGCTGGCCACTCTACCTTTAGTGCGTGTGTCGAACACTCACTTTAGGCAACCTATTCTACCTCCTAAATTTCCTAGGCGGCATAAAAAGGAGCCATTATTACTATTATCATTTTAAAAATTTTAGTTTTTTAGGATTTAATAAACACGTAATCTTCATTATAGGATCACAAGTAACTGACACATAATTAATTCTGAGATCTGTTAGGTTATGAATTAATTTTCTTTTAAAAGTTATAGAGAAACATAACTTGCCTTCATGTTGCCACATTGCTTTTGTATTAGTATGATTCAATTGTACACTTACCATGGATCCAACAAAGTACGTAGCTGTAAACACCCATAGCAAATTAGTGACAAAAAGGTTGCTTTACACGTTCTAAAATACAAAAGGGAACAAAGACTCATTTTACTGTACACTGCTATAATCAGACTGGAGGAGCATGTACTACAAGCTATAACAAAAACGTTATACAGTTGCAGAGGTGCTGCGACTAAGGGACACTTGAAGAAGTACAAAGTATCAACTTATGTCTCTCTGCTCTCCCCTATATGGTAATACTGTCTTATAACGACTGTTAAACAAATCAAATGTATTGTATACCTTTATATGTGTATTTATACACAATATATCATAAACGTTTTTTGTGGCAAAAATACCTTTATATGTGTATTTATACACAATATATCATAAAAGTTTTTTGCGACAAAAATATCTGTCAAATTTTTGTATGTTGTAATGGTACATATAACACTACCAACACCAGCGTACCACAAATAAGTTGAAAGCCACTACAATTAAGAATACCTACAAGGTCAAGCATACGATCATGGATAAAAAAGGAAGTATCATAAGCCAAAACCAAGTGAATTAAAATGAAGAAGGAATTACCAGTAAATGTGCAACTAAAGAAGATAAAGCAAGACTAACGACGAGACGACATACATAATTACCCAATAGATCAAACAGTGAGAAGGAAACCCATTAAAGACAAAATCAAGAAGAAACCTATTAACCGTGAGAAGGAAACCAGTGAAAACAACGCCATGAAGAAACTTATTAAGAGGTAGGAAGGAATCGGTGAAGAGAAGAAGAAAATACCCAGATCAAACACAAAAAAGGGAGATAACATGAATTATAATGAACTAACATATGGCAATAAAAGAATTATTATAAAAGAAGAAAGAATAAATGGAATAAACAACATGATTTAAACCCCTAAGCTGTAAAACAAATTGACACTGACCAAAACTTATTAAGTGAATACCTTCCTTGACAATGTAATACAAACAATAATCAATAAGAATGAATTATTGAACATAAAAAGTAACAAAGAGAATGAATAATAATAAGTTCTTAGCTAAATTATGTGTAGACATGTAAAGAGGGCTATGTCCAAAACACCAATGACCAATTGTAAAGTGGAATTGATATTAGAAATAACCACTAATTACCAATAGTAAAGACTGTAAAAGATAAACAAAATGTAATCTAATAATAACCAATAGATATACCAGTACTACATAAAGTCAAATAAATAAAATGTAATACATAAACACAAAACCGACAATAATCCATTGTTGTATATTATAACTATATGCTTGCCATAGAATGGATGCATGATGAACAAAATTATCTTGTAAACTTATCATAAAAAGTAGGAACTAAACCAACAACATTGAATGAGGCAGAATACTATTCGAATAAGTAAATTCAAGGATTATAGCCACCCAAATACTAATAATAACAATAATAATAAATAAACCATGTTGACAGCTAGATGCAAGTAATCTTGGTTACTTTAAACCAAAGCAATTTTCAGTATAAATGCAGAATGAACTACTGCAAAATAATAACAGTGCTATCAAAACAATGATAAGAGATATTCAAGCAATAATGAGAATAATTTGATAGGATTACAACCCATATAAAAAGGTAACTTCCTAAAGTATAGTAAACTCACTTAACAAACTATAGTTAAGGTAATAAAACCACAAGATGAAGAAAAAGGACACTATCAGAAGTGACAATGACCAATGCAGTATGCATAGGCCATAATAAAATGTTATTTAACTATTAATGTTAGTATAATAGTAAGTATCATGTACATGTTGTGTTTATGTTAGTGTCTATACAGGAAAGTACAGAGCAACTCACCGCAGCTAATAATAGAAGAGTCAACGCAACTTCTTCAGAATCGAACTCATGAAATGGAACAAAAAACATTCTAAACTATTTAAACAAAATTAATAAACGATGTCAAAGAGTAAGTAAACCGATTTATTCATATCGGATTCAATAATAGATTGAATTGGGTAGAATAAATCAATAAACCAAAAATTAATAATAAAAACCAAAACGTTAAGAATAATAATAAAACAGACAATCTCGTCGTGCTAAAATGTTCATACACACTTTTTAAGAGAAAATTACTTAAAACTTCGAATCTAACAAGAAAAATATTGTGTCGAGTATTCATAATACAAACCCTTAGATATCAAATATGAAATGAAAATATAAGAACCAAGTAAAATGTATATTCTATAGCCGGCAGAATAAGGGAAGGACAAATAAAATAGAGGCAGGATATCAAGAGAATGGAAAACATGGGACTATCTAAACAAGTAATAAGATACAGACCTCAGGGAAGACGAGATATAGGTAGGGCAAGGAAAAGAGATGCCTTCAGTGAAGGCAAAACAGGCTGTAATCCTATACCTTGACATGGAGAAGATTCCTAATACTTAATAGCACACTTAAGAACAAAATATTGGTATGGAGAATCATACACGACTTCCATGTTCTAAGATTTATATTTAAAATCATTTTCGAAATGAAATATTTCCATTGAAACTACTTCTTTCTACTTACTGCTTCAGCCACTTACTGTGGGCACTAACGTATACCACCTCACGTTATCGCACTTGATTTTCACTGATGATGGAAGTCGATGGCACTGGCGAAACGTCTGGTTTTGCAGAAAACATTGGTCTACGGCCAAACAGGCAGGGAAGGAATTTTAAAAACAAACTGCTTCTTTGTTGTCAATAACGTAGTACATATATACAAAAAATTATCAGGTAAACTATTATGTTACAACAACAAAATGTTTCAGGTAAACTACCCTTTCCCCGTAACCGATCTTCACCAAAACCAATAGGCCTTGAGTCCTCTATAACTCGGGCACATATGTAAAAAAATATCTGATTCTGTTTGAATTTACGGCAGTTATCGTTCGTCATGAAAAAATTTCTCTTGTTACAACATAAAATATTGCAGGTAAACTACCCCTTTATCTTAACCGATCTTCACAAAAAACAATAGGTCTTGAATACTCTACAATTCAGGGCTGTATGCAAAAAATTATTTGATTCTGTTTGAATTTGCGGCTCTTATCGTTTGCCATAAAAAATCTAGACAGACACACAGACACTTTTCGAAAAATTACTTTTTTTTCATGTTTTGAGGGTAGTATAATCAGAATCTGCAAAAATCTCTAACACGATTTTTTTTGCCATCACCATACTTCCATTTCCTTATGGAACATGAAAGTAAAATCAAAGTAAAATTCTGATGGCAACAAAAATCAAATATTCTATCAAAAATTGGGGATATACATTTTTGGTAGGTATTTGGTAGGCCTACTTGCATTGCACAAGGAATGTGTTATTTTCAATAGGTTATTGATAAAAAATGACTTACAAGTACATTGATTTTTATTACAAAATTTATACAAAACAGTTTCAATTCTAAGGTATCAATAATTAATAAATATTAAGGATAATGAACAAATTATTTCTTCAGAGAAGATACATAAAAACATTGCAAAAATAATACATATCAGACAAATATTATTACAACAAAAATACCACACAGACATTTGGGCTTTGTTACTTTATCAGTAACTATAAGATTACATTAATAAAGTACATAGAATATTTATTTACAAGAACATAATTACAAAAAGTGAAAACACCTTTGATGAAATAAACATTTTATTTATTACATCAAACATAACTAAACTCAGATGACAATATAAATAAACTAAATATAGGTTTTTCTGCGAGGGAATGTAGGATTGATTAGGGGTTCAATTAGTTCAAATTATTAAAAAAAAAAAATAGCATAAACTATAAATAGAAAAACTAGACTGGTATGTTTACAACAAAATGAAAACTTCAAGTTACATTTAAGAGATATTCCGTGTCAAATCAACAAGTGCTAAAACCTGACCCTCTTAGATTTATTTGAAATTAAGTATGCATGTAGTATTCATGAATAGTAACACAAATCAATTTTTTCACATTTTTCTGACGAAAGGTTACTGAGTAATGGGTGCTCAAAAATGAAAAAAAAATAAAATTTTTGACTTGCGCAACAATATTGATTTGTTCACAACTTGTGTTCTCATTAAGCTAGAACAATGACATCGAGTTCATTTGAAAGCTCTTTTAAAGGGCTTTCATATGATATAAAACATAATTAGTTGAAAATATATATATTTTTTATAAACACATCATTATTGCATTTACTGAATTTTGAAAAACTGTATTTTTAAAATTCTCAAAAAAATATATGTGAAAGATATTGTTTTCCTCTACATATTCTGAAAGTTTCAACTTAGGATGAGCATGGGATCACTATCAAAAGTAATTTTATGTTTATCACGATTCTGTAAAACGTCGTTCAGATCGGTGAATTATTATTATTTTTATTTTCCTACCCATGACAATTTTTCAGAATCATAGTTGGATTTATTACTTGGCCTACAAAATTGTACTTTTCTTTCATACAAATAACTGTGTTTTAAAGCTTAGCACTAGCTAAATTAATAGCTCAAAATTAATAAATTGACCTACATATCTAAAATATATATCTTAATACAGTGATCCAGGTTTTCCGTGTACAAGCAAAAAAATCTCATTTTAAAGACTATATACAAAATGGTTGGTTGGTGTGACTGTCTCCCATCTGTTTAGTATTTTGTCATCGGATAATATTCAGTCAGCTGTTGTCAACTGTTGTTGAAAGTGACCTGTACATTTTCTTTTGGTGTGACATAGCCTATAAAGTGAAAAAAATGTGATTAATTCTGAAATGTTGTGTTTTGAAATTAGCTTAAAGATACTTTTGTACAATTCTCACAACAGTGTATAAGTTTATATGCCTACAACCAGTTAATATTGTAACGAGACATATGAGCCCAAATATTTCAGTAACCCAAAATATTAACACATGTCAATAATTGAGTGAAAGAGACAAACCAAGTGTTTCTTCTAAAAGGCCAAGCATGAAACTACATGAGCTACTCATCACCAAGGATAAACTCACAACAATAAGAGTTAATAAAACTAATGGTAACTAACAAGTGAAATAACATTATAAGAAAAAGAAGATGCACCGAACAATGATTGTACCACAGGAACCAACAACCCAATAGTTTTCGGTCAGTAAGGAACCAATGAAGACAAGGAAGAAACATACTACGAGAAATACACCTAACAACCATGGCATAAAATATAGATTCCAAGAGCCAGTCAACTATAGAACATCTTACCCGTATATGCAATGACTGAACAACTTATAGATTGAAGAGGTGGACAAGAACTGACTAACTGAGATGACCAATATACAACAGATAATATTATAAATGTATAGGACAAGATATGTTATAAAAGAATGAAAGTAACTATACTGTTAACTGAATAGAAGCTGTAAATAAAAGCATAGTAACATGTTATGCATAGCACCCATGTAACATAAAGAAGTATTAAAATTGAAAGTGACAAATAATCAATTGTTTATTTGTGTTGTAAACTATTGTGATTTTTTTATTACTGTTTGTAGGCTATACAATGTGTCCTGGATAATTATATAAAGAGAACTGTTGTAATATAAGTGTGTTTGTTTTAGCATTTGAGAGTATCTGGTATTCAATAATTCATTCCACTGTTTTAAGTTCATAATTCTTGTCACTGGTTGTAAGAATATTATTTTTTTAATTTTCCAATTCTATGAAGTCTTCAGTAGTTTTACCACGATGAGACTCAACTTTATCACTGAAGATGCCACATCACTGAATGAGCAAAACTTTTCATTAATAATGTCAATAAAGCATGGTTATCAGCTGAAAAAAAGTTTTAGTATTAAAAGTTTTGATCACGCAAATCTATAAGGGATACTAAATGAGCCCTGATATTATGTATGTGTATATATATATATATATAAACTTAGCGCCGCATAATTTCTTCATCACACCCCAATTTTTACCCAGGGTATCTAAAACAAATTTGACGAACTTGTATAAGTACATTTTTAGGTGATGAAGTTATTTTGCCCAAGTTATGGTGTGTCAGCGTACGAAAAACTTATACAAATTTTTATACATCGTATTTTTGCTGTACGCTGAAGCCAGACAACCTGTTCGATATATACAAATGTGTATAATGAAATATGGGTAGTTAGTCGGCCATATTGGCATTCGTAATAATTATTCTATAAAATTTGTAACATGTGTAAAAAAGACAGACACTACAGAGCGAAGTGTGTTTTTATTCTGTTTAGTAGGTATAACGAAATATTGCGACCGGCCATTAGTTTAGTTGTTGACCAGCTATTAGTTTAGTTGGCGCTGTGAGGTAATTTGTTTTCGTTTAAGGTGTGTGGGACAGAATTTTTTGTTCGTATTGTAGTGTTTGCGATTGCATGTCGAAGTAAAAAGATGTTACTATAGTAAAGATGTATGTGTGTTTTTATTCTGTTTAGTTGGTATAACGAAATATTGCGACCTGCCATATTTATTCTGTTTAGTCGTCGCTGTGCGGTAATGTGTTTTCGTTTGTTAACGTGTGTGGGACAGAATTTTGTTATTCGTATGAAGTGTTTGCGATTGTAAGTCGAAGTAAAAATATGTTGGAGGCGCTAGGAATAATAATGAAAGGTAAGATGATCATTTATTTAGTGTATGTTGTCCGTTGTTTGTAGGAAATTAGCTGTGTTAGGTTATGTATGAATGTCTAAATTACTTTGGGTCTGTAACACTACCTGTTATAGACCCAACTATACATAATATCACTGTGTTCTGTCCAAAATTTAATAATGGAGCAAATTATCATTCTAATTTAATTAATACAATATACCTAGGCTAACACCATGCGTTCTTATGGGAGTAAAAATTTAATTTTTTGTCTCCGTAAATAGGTTCGACCACCGTTTAAAATTATTTTTCTCGTGTTTATATAACATAGAAGAATATAATAAAAATATATCAGCGCAATATCAGCATTGATGAGAATCTTCATAATTACCCAAGGGGTAATTAACTCATTTTTAAAAAAAAAGTCCCTGTAAGGCACTGACTGCAATTTAATTAAATAATTTTTTCTTTATTATAGATACTCCTGTAAGTCTGACAATTACTACTCTAGCCTACCTATATTTGTGTAATGTATCCAATTTGTAAGTCATTTTATTCGTAAAATGTCGTCCTACCTAACACAAGATGATAGGCCTTACCATAATATATTTAATTTGAATTCTGCTCGTATTTAACTAGTTACATATTTTATTTAATTCTTCAGTCCAGCTATATTACTCTAAATATACTTTCAAATTCAGCATTTTTCAGAGAAATGTAATTACTTGATAAGATATGACAACGGTAGAAAGTTAAGGTTAATTTTAACAGGGATAGTCGGGATTTTTGTAACTGAATAATTATCTAATATCAAAGTTTATCCAATAATAAATGTACTTCGTTCAAAAAAGTGAGCGAGTCCTGGACCTCAGGTAGCAAACAGCAGAGATGCTGATATCACTGTAGTCCTTGTGAGAGTATTAGTTAAGTAAACTGAACCTTCAGACGCAAAAAGAAATCTGCGATCATTTAGGCTACTCCTTGCACACTTTTGGGTTCCCTCAATGTACAAAAATTATGTTTTTCTTCTAATTCTGTATTAACTACTTTGGTAGTTCTTTATTGATGAAGGCCCAACTACTTTAAATATAGTTCTATCGGTGGAACTAGCTAACCTTTTTACCATAGAATGTAAGATTAAATCAGTGTGTTCATTCTAAGTTTATAATTGTAAAATGTTCCGGGATCTTAGGCTATGTTGAAAGTTCGTTTGCCAGACATTTCGATTGCTTCCCATCCTCAATGACATATCTGACAGGGCCATAGAGTCCGACCAATACCCATAACTGGGATCAACAACATTTTATTCATTATCTTAATTGGGCATTAAAATTCAAGTATTGGTTATCCTAAATAAAGTAAAACTACCTTAAATAATTATTAAATTATCATAATCTGATGATCACTGACCGTTACTAATGATTTGTTTTACTATATTTACAACTATAGTCGAACAACTATAATAATAATAATACACACACACACACACACACACACACACACACACACATGTGTGTGTGCGTGGGATTGACTTTTTATTTAATATGTTTCAATTGCACATATTTATTTTATTTTTACGCTAAAACGCACATCTTGTTCAATCAAATTCTGTAAAACCATCATCAGAGATGTTTTTTGCTTTTAAGTTTTGTTTGTGAATACCTAAATAAATTAGTGAAATACAAATTTTAAAATTAAAAAAATAATGATGAACAAAAGGTCGTTCAATGAAATATACACATTAGCGTACAACTAAAATAAATACTTACACTTCTAATATCAAAAATACAAATACAAACACACACACACACACACACACACACACACACACACACACACACACACACTCTTGAACGCAGTTTGCTCATGTAAGAAAAAATATGCATGTAATATCAGTTAATTTCCATGTATATCTTAAACATTTATAATAAATTCTTTTTTTTACTACCAATGAAAGGCAAATAGCGTTTGCTGGTGAGAACATGATGTGTCATCTCGCTGCAGATAAAAATTGGCATTTATTCAAACTTGACTTATTGTTCTTACTTTTCTCTTATATATTTTCTATCACTGTTTGTATTAACATCTTTTATATATCATCAGAACTCATAAAAACAAACACAGATACACACTTGTATGTGTGAGACACTAAAATTGTTGGCAGGCCTATCATACAACGGTTGCTGGTATGTATGTTCCAACCTTCTAAAATTATGTGTTCTGTTTCAGTTATAATTAAAATATGTGTAAGACAATTTATTTTTCTTCCTTCTACTAGGCATTTCGCTTCTTATAAATTGTTTACTCCAATCTCAACGAAATTAATACAAATTTGTATTTGTGTCATTCACATGTAGGTAATAAAAATTATTCTTCATTCACAAAATACTGTGTCCTGTGTCTAATATATGAATAAATACGTTCGCGCGTGTGTACAATACATAGCCAAATTAATTCACTGTGATTACAAATAGCTGAGTAGGTTAGGCCTAAATTCGTTATCTAACATTTACAAACGGAACCATCTTCGTTAATGTCTCGTGTAAAATTTGCTTCATAGAACTGACAGTGCTTAAACAAAATTAAACAAAAGGTCAAATGCGAATGTAAGTGAGCTTTCAAGGTTTTTAAATAATCGTACGTGTTGTGCATCAACTATTTGTACACTTTTACCCTACAAAACTAGCATTTCTCAAGCTTTGTGCTGCGGCACACTAGTGTGCCGCCAAGGTCGAGTTATTATTTGGGAAAATAATGAAGAAAAATAAAAAAAGACTAAAAAGAAGAAAGACCCTGATATTGTGGTCTTTTGGCTCTCACTGATGAATGAATACCCAGCGATAACGAAAAAGCCTATGAAATCCCTACTTCCCTTTTCTATAACTTATATTTATGAGTCAGCTTTTCCACAGTGATCCAAATAAAATCAAAAAATTGATCTTAACTTCAAACATTGGAACACAACATGAGAGTGTGTTAAGGCCTAATGAAAAAACACTAATCCCATGTATCGCATTGGAATTTGGAAGTAGAAAGACTTCAAAACATATTTAATACAGAACAAACTTTAATCTTGTAATATATAGTGTTTTTATTATTTTGTAAATTAAGAAAGTGCAAATAAAAGTTACGCAAGAAAATGTGTTTCAATTTTTTTTTGTTATTTTATAAGTCAAAAAAATCTAAGTTTGTTGATAAATTTGTGTTACAGTTGGAAAAGTCCACTGACATAACTGGGAAACCACAAGTAGTACTGATATAAGTAAGCAACATTCATAATTATAGTATATTACGCTGTGATTTTAAAGACATGGCGAAAAGGTACTGATAGTGATGGGGTTCCGTATAGTGTGTCGTGGCCTCTGACTATTTATTTGTAGTGTGCCGTAGGTTAAAAAATTTTGGGAAACGCTGCTCTATTGTTTGTAGATTGCTCCCCCAAAACGTTATAGTGCGGGAAGTAAAACGACAGGGTATTAAAATTTTGAAAAAATCACAAACGTCCGTTGTTAAAGGAAATTTTAACCACATTCTGAACTTAATATTAATTTTTGAAAATTTCAAACTTTTGGGATGCCGGGAACCAAAAAACAGTAAAATTTTTTATAAAAACGCAAAAGTTAATGTGGCGTGTCAGATTGAAAGGACTTTTAACTAAATGCTGAACGTGGTGTTAAGTTTTGAACATTTAAAAATTATAGAACTCCAAATCCCAAAAACTGGGTCAGGGGTTTTCAGAGGTGCCCATCCCTCCCAAAGGCCATGGTGCAATTCCCCTCCAAGTATTCCAAAATCCTCCCGCTCCTAATTTTATTTAGTGGACATAGGGGATCACAATACGGGGGTATAGAATAACCCCCAGTTAACGGTTAATCTTAGGGTTTATCCAAACATTTTTAAAAAAACTAAAGCCATTTAATCAATTATTTGAATACAAAATTCTAATGTTATTATTTTTGTCAATACCAAAAGGTTTCCTAGTATGCCTAATCAATAACTAAAAATTACAAATATTGCCTTGAAAAATCCCCCCAAAAAATTCAAGTGGTGCGACCTGCACCATTCCACCATGCTGTGGGCACCCACGGAAGTTTGACAAAATAGTAAATATCCAACCGGGTGTCACACGAAAGGGAAATTTAACACAAATCCGATTGTTTGGGATTTTTAGCATTTATCGTACGATTACTCAACAATTGTTACCTTACTAAACAAAAAATAATAGGGTAATTGGAATTGAATTATTTCTGATAATTGAAAAATTGTTTAGTATCAAAATTTATCTAAGAATAAATGTATGCCTACTTCATTCAAACTAGCAAGCATGTTCGGCAGCTCACAAAGCTTACTACTTTTTTAAATATCGTAGTGCTAAGCCTATATTCGTACGCTGGTCTAAGCCTTTACTACTTCCATAATACGATATGAAGGAAAAATCACTTTTGTTCACAGTTTTAAGAAGTCCACACTGTAGGCATATGTATCGCAATGTACTCGGCATGACTGATGAACGTTGTCATATTTAGATAAAATACTTCTGTAATCACTCACGCTTACCAACCAAACCCTATGCTAAGTCCGATGAATTGATCATTCTGCCACGCCCTTGTGTTTGCTGATTGTTGCCCACGAGTTTTATAGTCGATAGGTATTTAATAAACTGTAATTTAGTAGGGTGTCGTCCATGTATAGAACATAAAAGAAAATAAATTAATTATATCATCAAAGAGTAAATACTTCAGTTATTGATTAATTTGACATGTGAACAATATTAGTAAGAAAACTTGAAGAAAAGCGTAGTATGGTTTTCGTATTGCTAGGCGCTTGCACCATCATTTTAGTGTTGTGTTGCCGAATCAGACGTAGGCGACGTTCTGCCGCATATGGCCATTGACCTTGTAGTAGTTGTCACTGTACATACTAGGGAAAGAGACACGTTCATCCGCCCGATGTGTTGCCGCTGTAGAAACTGGCAAAACGCTTAGTTAGCAGCTATCTTTGTTTTCGGAACCTACGCGTGCCAGTTACTACTTGCACCTGTTTCTGTATTTTTGTTTGTTTAGTTACATGTTTCCATGTGTTATTTTATTATTTTTAATTCTATTATTTGTATTCTGGTTTATTTTTTGTAAGTATAGACCTATTGGTCTCCAAATTACATTGAACAGGACCCTCTTCCTCTGCCAGTGAATTTAATTGCTTTTGAAAATATACTAAAAAAGTTTTGGTTTGCGTATGTTTATGGAAATATGTGATATAATTAATAATGGTAGATCTACTCCTAATGTAAATGCTTTAAAATCAAAATAATCTGGCAGTTATGACCAGAATTTTAACACTGCACGGTTATGGAATATTATTGGCTATGTGGGTGTAATAAGTTGAACTTTTCTGCTGGCCATGTATTTTGTTTTCAACAGAAAAAAAGTGCGTGGAATAGTGATGATGTTGGTGACACGGATAATCTTTGTATCGTCCGTAGTTGACAGAGAGGACTGAGTTGGCGAAACACGAGCTTGTGCAGTTATTATCAGAAATTTGCGAGATTTGCTTTTTAAATTTTTACATGAAGTGTTTTCATCATCATCATCATCAAGGTTTAAACAAATAATGGTTTGTTCCGGTCTCAAATAGGCAAATATTACAGCTGGTCACTCCAGCGCTTCCTCGGACGTCCCACACCTTTCCATCCCCTCGGTTTATAGTTCCATAGTTGTTTGGGGATGCGGCAGTCATCCGTTCAGCAAAGATGTCCCCACCAATTCAGCCGATACTGGGCAATCCTGTCGAGTATACTCATAATATTCAGTTCCTGCCGTATATCTGTGTTTCTTCTACGATCATGGAGAGTATACCCTACCACGTGCCTGAGAAATCTCATTTCAGCCGCTTGGATGCGTCTGGCCTGGCCTTTCGTTAAAGTCCAATTCTCAGACCCATAAAGAAGTGTGGGAAGAGGCATCACCTTGTAGAATTTTAGGCGTGTTCCTTTACTTGCTGACTTAAGGGTTCGCCTGATGGTCCCGCACATAAGGTTGAACTTATGCAACTTATGCACCACGTCGTTGCTTGGATTATAAGACACTGTAGCCTAGGTATTCAAAACTGTTAACTTGTACCAGGACAGTACCATCTATAACAATTTTTGCCCGTACGGGATCAGTTCCACAAAAAGCCATCACCTTGGTTTTAATTGTGGATATCTGCAATCCAGAGTCTTAGCAGATTCCATTTAACAAATGTATACCCATTTGCAATCTGTTTTCAGAGTCCGACGTGAAGTGTTTTCTGCTATATTTCGAAGTCTGATGTTTCGTTCAATACTTCATAGGAAAATATAACAAATGTAACAGATGTAACAAGAAAACCTGTGAATGTTTAAGCTATTCATCATCTCTTCATGATATTTTTGATGAAGTTTGGCACAAGATTAAAACTTCAAATGAACTGGACGAAGCATCAGACACAAGGAAGTTTACCTTGAGTAAATGACACTGGTATTTTTGCTGATGACAAATTTTCCTTCAAATAGCTTTTCTTTGACTAACTAACATTCTGAAAGGCCAAATTAGTGTTAAAGTTGCATTATTGATAAACTAGAATCTCTTGCAGTACTAGATTGCAAAAAAATACCGCGATTTTTAAAAAAATGTCCAAACAAATCATTTCAAGTGTTATTAAAAACAAACGTAGATTCTTTAATATGGCCCGTTTAAAATATCGGTTGGAGAATCGTACATGACTTCCGTGTTCTAAGATTTAAATTTAAAATCATTTTTGAAATGAAATATTTCAATAGAAACTACTTGAAATATTACACTACTTACCCAACGGTCGAAAACAACATAGCAGAACAATATGAAATATACAAACGCCACACAACACAACCAAACAACATACTTAACGACCAATTACAATATAAATCACATACACTTTTTGACACAATTGTACAAAAAACAAACATTAATTTGGATCCCCGCACCAATCCCCTTCCTCCACACACCACCCCCACTATACCTTCCATGCAATAACCGTTACAAAGTACTGGCAGTCTGTCTCTAAGCTGACGAAGGCGAACACTACGCCGAAACGCGTTCGACGAGAAAAGACAAGTAAGTTCACAAGTGAAAGTTTCATTATTATATAAAGAGAAACTACTTCTTTCTTCAGCCTTAACCACAGTACTGTGGTCACTAACGTATACCACCTCACATTAGCGCACTCAATTTTCACTGATAATGGCAGTCTATAGCACTGCCAAAATGTCTGGTTTTGTAGAAAACATTGGCCAAACAGCCCGGGAAGGAATTTTAACAACAAACTACTTCTTTGTTGCCGATAACGTAGTAGGCTACACATGACATATAAATAAAAATTATCCCCTCCCCCTTCAACTATCATTTTCATTTATAGAAAATTACCCCCACCCTTCAACTAGCCTTTTCATTTACAGATATTTTATCTGCGTTTCTACAGTGGATTATTATGACCTTCTTTTCAGGATACTTTATTTATAAAAATTAAGTACTTTACTCTTGTTAAAACGTAAAACGTTGCAGGTAAACTACCCTTTCCCCTTAACCAATCTTCACCACAATCAACAGGCCTTGAGTACTCTACAACTCAGGGACGTATGCAAAACATTATTTGATTCTGTTTGAATTTGCGGCAGTTATCGTTAGCCATAGAAAAAAATCTAAACAGATAGACACACAGACACTTTTCGAAAAGTGACTTTTCTTCGTGACAACCCACGGGGTAGGCTATATGTTGTGGTACATAGGACCTTTGACTAGAACTTCTCAAATGTTAAAACTTGACGCTGTTTTCCAAAGCTGTATAAGTATAGGCCTACGTGTGTCCACATTAGTCTGAATAAGACATTATAAGCCAACAACTTTTTTCCTACTGGTAATACAAATTTTTATTGAGAGAAGCCGGAACTTGCGGAACTTGGTGTCAAGAAATTTCCTCTTTACCATAGGCCTACATATGTGTGAGCGCCATGTCCAAAATTTATTGAAATGAAGCCTCAAACGAATTTTAGGAATAAGTTTATCATTTAGACCAATGTGTACTGTTGGAATTAGAGTATGACATTTGGTAAATGCACTGTATGTTTGTTTCATTACGATTAGTTTATGTCCTCCATTTTTTGCCTCACTTTTCAGAATTATTTAAATTATTTTCTAATTCTGTAGATGCTTCTAATGGGAAAGCATCGTCTCATGCAGTATCGTCCGCATACGCTGTAGTCATCACATTGTCATAAGTTGGTAGGTCCTCTGTAGGCTATACAAGAAGTATTTTAAAGCTGAGGCTAGCACACTTCCCTAAAAAAACCCTGGCATTATCGGAAACAGCCGATTATTTATTGCACTTTCGTAACGGACCTGAAAGTATCTTTATTCTAATAATTATCAATTTTTATGGAAACGTACTCATGTTCCATGAATACATGGGCATAGGCAGAGAGGGATTTTCGGGTTCAAACACCCCCCCCACGAAATTGTGCACTCAACTAAAATCCGTAACACTAGGCTTACTGTGTGTTACTTCATTGTCTTTATAATTAACATACAGAAGTTATGTCACTATAGTACACCACCCCACACACCATTGCTTCTTGTAGAAATGACCAAAAATAACAACCCCAACCGCTGTATTCAACAGATGTGGCCCCGTGAGACCTTTCCTCTTCACAACACTAAAAATAATTATGAAAAGACGTTTTGCGACCACCGAAGACATAAAACAAAACTGACTAATCGAGCTCAAGACTATACGTCAAACTGTAAGGCTAGAAATGTTTTGAAAACTGAGAAAAATGCTGGCATAACCATATTTTATCTGATAGGGATTACTTTGAAGGAGACAACATAAATAAAACTATAGAAGAACAAAAACATAATAATAAACAGAATTATTACTGTTGCACACCACTATAGGAAAATTATTCCGATTAGCGCTTTCAAGCTTCTCAGCTCATCGTCAGATCAGCAATGATTATAACCACTAACGCAACTTTCTTTATTAAAAAACATAATACTTAAATAACCAAAATTTTATGAATGTTTTGATCAAACCTCATACTTCATAATTCGATACACCAAATGAATCATAATGTAGGCCTACAACATAACCTAGCCTACTTCTTAAAGGTACAATCAACATCAAAGGGAAATTAAGATAATAAATACAAACACGTATGAGTGAACAAAGTGTAATAGAATGAGGTAATATTGGATTAAAATAACAAATGACACTATCCTATTGTATATAACAGTGTGATGTTCAATCAGTATCTAGTTTTAATGTGTACTCTAAATGGTTTGGGTGTAGTTGTAAAGCCAGTCATAGCTTCGGTGTCAGGTAGTGGATCTCCTTTTGGCAGGCTCACTGTATATTTCTCGAAGAATGTCACAAACAAGAATATAGTGTTCCTTGCAATTGTCTTGCCAGCACAAACTCTCTTGCCTGAAAATTTAGAAACAGAAACAAAATATAATTATTTATTAATATTTTTATTAATTTTCATATTTGATCGTTTTACTTTACTAACTCTATGTGCTACCTGCCCAGAAAGTGTCAACAGTGACAACAATGATGATGATATGATGACAGTAGGCCTTAACTGAACAACCGAGGCAAGTTCCTCAGTTTTAACTTGGCTGTTTGGTGTTTGACTGACTGTCTGTCTATCTATTTATCTTCTGTCTATTTGGGTGTCTCATAAGAACTTTTGAATGCATCAACCAATACTTTTACACCCCACACCCTTTTTGTTTTGAAATCGATCTCCCAACATTTGGCAAAAATGTAAGGGGGCAAAATGTTGAAAAACTTGCAAAAATCCAGTGATGTATCAAATTTAAGAGAAATTTAACCAGAATTTAAATGTAGTGTTCGGTTTTGGAAATTTCAAAATTTTTGTATACCATGGCTCAAAAAGTGAATCAAAAGTGTGCAAAAATTGTATAAATCCATTTGCCTAGTACCAGACTAAAAGTAATTTTAACCCAAATCTGAATGTAAGGGGACTATTGTTTACTTTAAAATGTTTAATTTTAGAGGCACCAAGGGTCAAAAAAAGGAAGTTAGACTTTGAAAAAAAAACTGTAAAAATATATGAGAAACATCAAGTTATAAGGAATTGTATTCAAAATATAAACTTGGTATCTTCAATAATTTGATAAAATTAATATTTTGTTGACACCCTTTGAAAATTTTTTGCTGCCTTCAAAATGTGTTTAAGCTATGTTCGTAAAAATTGTTACATATTAATATGTGTTATTGGACACATGTGTTATGTATTTATATATGTTATGTAAATAATAAACATATGTATTATAGGACATATATTTATTATATGTATTACATATATTTATTAAGTATAATTAAATCACTACCGACTCGGAACACAAAGTTTTTATGGATAAAAATGTAAAAGTTTTACCTTATAGCCTGAACCAGTTTTCACTTTTAAAAAGCTTCTTCAGAGGCTGCCACTGGGAGCACTGTCCGTCTTGTTCTTGGCGACGGTAACAACTTTTGAAGGATCAATGTTGTGTGTGTGTGTGTGTGTGTGTGTGGTGTGTGATACATTCGAATTCAAATCACAAGCATTATTCGAACATATCACACCCCACACACAAAACACTGATCCTTCAAAAGTCGATACTGTCGTCAAGAACAAGACGGACAGTGCTCCCAGTGGCAGCGTCTGAAGAAGCTTTTTAAAAGTGAAAACTGGTTCAGGCTATAAGGTAAAACTTTTACGTATTTACCCAAAAGAAACTTTGTGTTCCGAGTCGGTAGTGATTTAATTATATTTAGTTAATTAACAGACACTTCATGGACAATGAAATCGAAGAATATATTTATTTTACGTATGTAAGTCTATATATAAGATATCGGCCTACAAATACCTTATGGGAATATACACAAACTTAGAAACAAGTCTAAACTATTTGCCATTTAGGCATAATGGTTATAGATATAACTAAAAAATCAATCTAAAAGATAAAATATTTAATGTTTGTTGTATTCATAATAATAAAAAATGAATAGTCCTAAATACTGTGAAACTATATTACTTTATCAAATTATAAAATACTCTCGAGTCCCTGTACTCGGGCGTCACTGAAACTATATTACTTCTATCAATGTATATTAAACTCTTCGAGTCCCTGATCTCGGGCGTCAATGAAACTGCTCAATTTAGTTGAATTAATATTTATAATGTCTGATCTTACCTTCGGGTTCTCTTCCAAGGTCGTACAGACGAAAATCAGCTGCAGACAAGGTTATTTGGATTGAAGTTTTGAAATAATTGCTCTAACACCAATTTTTATATTCTAAAACAACTAGCTTTCTTTAATGCAATATTTGCTTTCACTCTATTTTTACATTACATTTTCAATACAAAAAAATAAGGCATGAATACTTAATCAATTGGTCTAAACTCATATGAAAATGACTTAGCAATAACGCAATTTAAAAATAACTTAACCAGCACTTTGCAACGCTCTCTCACTCATACTCTTTTATTTTTTTTTCTTTTAAAACCCCGTGATTAAAACTCTGTGTTTATATTTAATTTCTGTATTTATGGAATAGTTCTGATAGGGTTATGTAGAGTACTTAACAATCCACAGCGTTAATCAGTTCCATCACCACCTCGTGTTGTTGGCTGTTTCTGGTCACCAATGTTATTTCCCCAGTTCATGAACTTTCACACTACCGCAACATACTCCGTCTTATTTAATTCGCCATAGTTTACGATTTCGTTACACTTTAACAAACTTTTTTGTCGGTTTAAACCATTGCTCGAGCTCTTACGTTTTTAATTGTTTGACCGCGCACCATAAGTTACAGTTGAACACTTTTTACATTTTTTATTAGATAGGCCCTTTTTACTTTAGGCCTATCTGGCACTCCCGAGGCCACTGTTTTTGATTAGCGAACTGTATGCTACTCTTTACTGTCTGATGTTAATACTGTGATGTCAATCTACATACTGTGTTTCACAAAGGCTGCTGCTGGGGCTATTACGTAATACGTCTAGTCTGGCTGTCTAGACATCAGTTGTTTATGCTAACAATGTATGTGTTGCTGGTTACAAAGGGGCACCTCACAGGTGGATACTGACAATTAAAAATTAAAACTGGATTGAAATTGAAACTGGGGTAGCACACAATTCTGTACCGTTACAATACCCCCCCCCCAATGAGAGGTTGTATGCCGAAGCATACAAACTCTCATTGCCTAAAACCTAAGAGGATCAGTGAGGATATGGCGCCGCAACCCCCCTGAACTCTCTACTAAAATCATGGGTACATACCCCCCTAGTCTGGTGACTGTGGCAGCACCCATCCGATCTTACTGGACTTCTCTGCTCGAGATCCCAACACCATAAGCTCGGACGGATACCCGCTACAGTATCACCTGACTCTGTAACATTCAATTAAAAAATTAACAAACGGTCTTCCATCACTCCATATCCCACAACTGATTCGTTTCTTCTTAGCCATACCAGCTCATTCTTTGCAAAGTACTGGGTCTTCTTATACAAAGTGCTGGTTATTCATTTAGGTGGGTTGCCCTACAATGACAACTGTTCTGCATTCATCCATGATTACATAAAAGGGATACGACATAATAAACATTCCAAATGGACATTACCACGAGTTATAAACAAAACATTACTACCTAATTCATTACAGGCCAAAAATAAATTACTCCGACCTGTTAGATAGCCCATCTGTTAAACTATTTAATTCAACTTTGATTTATCATAACTCCTATATACATTTTTTTTTTACTACCCCCCTACTAATCCCTTAACCCCTGATACCCATTACATTCTACTGTGTTCAGCACTAGGCTTCTTGACCCTTGCAGACCTCATCCTAGCCGTAATCATATCTCCCTCGTGACCTGTAACTGGGTCACCTCCTAATCCACACTTACTATTTCCCCCCTGGACTGTAGCGCCCAGTTGCTTCCACAAAGGACTGATGCGGAAGGGGTGGACATTTTTTCTTTTATTCCACCCCCATCCTTGCTTCGGCGTTACAATAAAACTTCAGTATAATATACTTACTAGTATTGAATGATACGCCCCTAACGGACTACCACCCATATCTGGGTGAAAATAGCCCTGTTCCAAAAATTGGTATATTCCCCTAAAATAACCACCCTACTTAACTAACAAACCACCGGGTTAACAAAACAAAAACAAACCACAAGCCGGTTATATCAAGTAAAATTTATGATTTGTCACAATTAACTACTTTCACGGTCATGATCCGGTAAGGTCATGGCCGCACTTAGGTGGGGAATCTACATTTAAACATAAAACATAGATTGACATTGATAAAAGTTTATATGAACAGTTATATACACATCTTATTTTACAAACACTATCTTAGCCCAAACATTTTTTATTATTTTTACCCAAAAATTTCCTTCAGTTTTCAATTTTAAATGAATATTTTAATCATTATTTTTTCATCAATTATTTATTTTACAATTACAGTCAAAATTCAGATCAAAACAGATTTAAACGCCTCACTAACATTCACACTAATAATCCAGAACCACCTCAAATTTAATTTAGTCTCTTCATATGTTCAAAACATTCTCCATTAACAAAGTCCTATCACACAAATATTAACTATCTTACAATCAAAACATTAAGTCATTTCCTTATATTATTCATAAAAAGCTACCTCCATTTCAACACATCTTACATATTTTTTGTTTCATAATAAGATTTACTCATAGCACTGATTCATCAGACTACAACATTCTTGTTGTGATCAACTACAGCTTGACTATAAACATTGGTCATACAACACACAACATACCTGTTTACATTAACAGTTGTCTGCAAGACTTGTTTTATAAACACCAACTCAGTCTCAGCATTTCTGATTACCTCACCACTAAATACTTCCTTCAATTTTTTTAGCTTCTATGAATCTTTTCGTTTTGATGTATTAATCAACTGCTATTTGTTACAATTCAAATCACAGTATATTTATACTCACAATCATTTATTTTTAAATGCATTACTGAAATTCACATTAGAAAGCAGTTTGCTTTTAATTCAAATCCAAACAATTTCTTTAGTTACATTATTTAAAACACTTTTAATTTAAACACACAATACAAAATAAACTTCATGAATACCTTTTGTTCCTTAGTTAGCAAAATAAAATGTTATTATTTATTATTATACCCTTCATTCTGATTACAAACATGTGTTACACATAAGCTATAATATACATTACAACAAGATAATATTGACACAATACATTTAACACTAACACATTTATTTACAAATTTTTGTCATAATTTATTATTTACCACACTTCAATATCAGCCAGGTTGTTTTACCATTACTCGCATAATTAAATGTTCATTCCATATTTCTCAACCCCCATCATCAAAAATTAGTCTTTTCTTCACATAACACTGTTCAATTTTATTGATACACAGCATATGGCTATCTTTTTTTATAATAACCATAAAATTTTATTTTTTCCATTGTACCAAAATAATAATACATAGGGTTACCCCTCATTATTACTACATCATAAATCAAGTCTGCATTATTGTTTTTTGTCAAGTCTCCGTAAGTATTTATTGTTACACCCGGGTAAGTCACATCATTATTACACTTATCATCTACTACAAGGACACTACTCCCAACAGGTAAATATTTATCATCAATATACATATTGTTTACTACAGTACAAGGTAAATCTACATTATTTACCATAATTCTCTTAATATTCATCTTCTCTATCAACTCTCCATAACCTCTATTTAGCTTGAAACACTCTGACTCTTTCTCTCTCTCATAATCAATTTCATCACCACAACATTTCACATTCTCATTCCACACAGAGGGCAACATAAACTTACTATTCGTCTTGGCACTTCCAAGACCATCACAAAAAATAAAGGGACCATCTGAAGACACCTTGTCTTCCACACAACTACTAGAGGAAACGCTGTCCTCATAAAACATCTGTGAAACCTTTGTTTCACCTATACCATAAGAAAAATTTGCCCTCTGTTCATACTCTACAGTTAAACTATCTCTCCATTCTTTCTCCAACTCATCAATACTTATTACTACTTCATTACTAATATCAACTGACTTTCTACTCTCAATATTACTACTATTATCTACTGTATCACTTTTTGATACCCCATTTTCAATTACATCATCATTTTTAATATCATTGTTATCACTTATTAACACATCATTATAATCATCGGTATTACTCACCTTGTTATTAATTTCTCCACTATCTGTTGTCATATTACCACTGTTACTTGCAAAGCTTTTTAAATTATCATTTACTGTAATTACTTGTTCAAGAATAACATTGCATTGCTCATCTATATCATTTATACGTTTCTCGATATTAAAATTTTGTAGTTTATTCTTATTAATATCACTCTTTATTTCATCAAATTTATGGTCATTTATATCAAAACGTTTATTTAATTTATCGAATTTTGTCTCAAACTTTTCCTCATTCCTATCAAAACGTTGATTAATTTCGTTAAATTTAGCGTTCAAATTTTCATTTTGTTTGTCACACTTACTATCTATCTTTAACAACAACTCCATCATACTCATCATCTCACCACTGTCAGGTTGATTACTTTTGTTAATTGATTTCAGGGTTATTTGAATCCCCGAGTCATCTATGTCAGCTGGTTTACTTAATTCTCTATTTTGAACTAAGATTGGAGTCGAATGGACCTCCAACCCACTCATGACCGTTGATTCGGTCAAACTATTTTCTTTATTGATATTTGTATCAAATTTATTTTCTGTATTAACTTCGGTTAAGTCAGTCATGCTGACTTCATCATTGTTATTTTTCATTTTATATGGTTTTTTTTTTACATATACTATTATACACTTTAGCTTACACAACGATCCTTTACAACATCGCCCTCACTCCCAAATGACCCGTTCTGCAGCTTAATTAGGTCTGGCGAATGTAATAAAATATTACACTCGCCGTCACTAATCGGTGGCCAATGAAACTATATTACTTTATCAAATTATAAAATACTCTCGAGTCCCTGTACTCGGGCGTCACTGAAACTATATTACTTCTATCAATGTATATTAAACTCTTCGAGTCCCTGATCTCGGGCGTCAATGAAACTGCTCAATTTAGTTGAATTAATATTTATAATGTCTGATCTTACCTTCGGGTTCTCTTCCAAGGTCATACAGACGAAAATCAGCTGCAGACAAGGTTATTTGGATTGAAGTTTTGAAATAATTGCTCTAACACCAATTCTTTAAAACAACTAGCTTTCTTTAATGCAATATTTGCTTTCACTCTATTTTTACATTACATTTTCAATACAAAAAAATAAGGCATGAATACTTAATCAATTGGTCTAAACTCATATGAAAATGACTTAGCAATAACGCAATTTAAAAATAACTTAACCAGCACTTTGCAACGCTCTCTCACTAATTTTTTTTATTTTTTTCTTTTAAAACCCCGTGATTAAAACTCTGTGTTTATATTTAATTTCTGTATTTATGGAATAGTTCTGATATAGTTATGTAGAGTACTTAACAATCCACGGCGTTAATCAGTTCCATCACCACCTCGTGTTGTTGGCTGTTTCTGGTCACCAATGTTATTTGCCCAGTTCATGAACTTTCACACTACCGCAACATACTCCATCTTACTTAATTCGCCATACTTTACGATTTTGTTACACTTTAACAAACTTTTTTGTCGGTTTAAACCGTTGCTCGAGCTCGTATGTTTTTAATTGTTTGACCGCACGCCATAAGTTACAGTTGAACACTTTTTACATTTTTTATTAGATAGGCCCTTTTTACTTTAGGCCTATCTTGCACTTCCGAGGCCACTGTTTTTGATTAGCGAACTGTATGCTACTCTTTACTGTCTGATGTTAATACTGTGATGTCAATCTACATACTGTGTTTCACAAAGGCTGCTGCTGGGGCTATTACATAATACGTCTAGTCTGGCTGTCTAGACATCAGTTGTTTATGCTAACAATGTATGTGTTGCTGGTTACAAAGGGGCACCTCACATGTGGATACTGACAATTAAAAATTAAAACTGGATTGAAATTGAAACTGGGGTAGCACACAATTCTGTACCGTTACAACTGACTGACACATCTCGTCTTCGTATGTGCTCCCAAGTCTAATAATAGTAGAATTACTAATTATTATTATTATTATTATTATGTTTATTTCATCACACTAATTATACCATTCCAATACTATACTTTTTTTTTGAGTCTGGTCCGAATAGGGCCCGGCTCGGGCTGGGTTGAGGCAAATCCCCTTCAGCCAGATGGTATGGGATTTGTGGGGAGTTGTACGCCAATGCAGACTGGCCGTTGAGAAGGTGGAGGCACGTAGATGGAAGAGTAGTGCATGTTGGGGTAATTGTGTGCATTATGTAGTTGATAGCAAGATGTGAGAAGGAAGAGGCAGATGGAGGTGCCCTTCTAAGGTGTTTGTTTATTTATTTATTATACTATATGTATAGTATGGACCTGTAATAAATAATAGTATAGACCTAGGCCCTACAACGATTGTTAAGTTCCACTTGGAAGATTATCGTGTTTAGGTTTCCCTCACACAGCCCTATGAGTGAGCCTGCTTCTTGCCTCACAGATAGTGGGCCTATTAATGTGAATTAAATTTCTTAATGAAAAAGATAAAAACTCAAATTGACGAATACAGATTAGTAAGCTGTACTGAACATGATAAATATACAAGTTCTTTTGAGACTAAGATCTTATTACTCGACAGTTTTTAAAAATTGTTTAATATGTTGAACTAAAAGCAACCAAGGAACTGGATTTATTTTCGAGGTTTTCAAAAATTCCCCTAAATTGTCCCTAGGATTTTTAGGGAAAACTTAGGCTTATGTGAGGTGCTTCTTGAATGGTTTCCAAGATATCATCATTTATCGCATAGTTTGGAGGTTGAAACTGATCATAGAATAATAGTGACCATCTTGAAAAGCGGCTTAAAGTGTTCTATTAAAAAAAAACTGTGTTCTAGTGTTCTATATTTTTCTAACTTATGGTTTCTTGAAATAATCTGAATTATTTAATTTCATGTTATTAGCATTAAGGTTATTTTTTTAATTTCCTCTACTTCATAATTTATTTTAAATCCAACTTTGCAGATTGTGATCAGCTAGCTCTAAGGTTAGAAGTGTCATAAAATGTAGTTTTCTCAAAGCTGTAGGCTATTGTACATAACTGTCACTGAGGGATTTGGACATTTTGTAATGGTACATTATGTAACACATTCTATTTTTAGCCAGTGAGACACAATTACTCAAACGTAAAGCATTTTGTTGACAAAGTGAATCAGGGCTTGGGAGCGGCCGATGGCGAGGCACCTCATGATCAAGTAGTAAACAAGTGACGTCAGTCCGCGACAGCGATATGTGGATGTAACCGGAGAAAACTGGTTTCGAGTGTGTAGTCAAGCTTAACTGTAACATAGAAACAAAGTGAAGCGAGCCAGTCTCATGTCCGCCACCGAACAGTAACATGCATTTTATTAGTAGTGCCTGCGGGCAGCCGAGGTAGGCCTACCTAGTTTTTGTTTAAAAATTTTGTTAAAGAGTAATGTAAACGTATGAATTCAACAAAGAAGAAAATGTGAATATAAATTGGACTTTCGGAACATTCTTTTGGTGTTTTTTGTCGGGAAAGCGACTTGCATCGAATGGCGTAACCAACAAGAGACTCCCCGTCGATAGAGATAAGTAACAATAAGGACGTAACAAATTTGGTGAAATTATATAAAATCCCCTTTATCAAGTAAAATCGTAAAAAACAAAAGTATGAAATAAAATAGAGATCTCAACTGATAGAGTGTGTGAGAGTGAGTGAAAAAAAGGGAAGGGAAATTACAAAAAATTAAGTACTGATTTGCTATTGAAAATTTTCTTGTGTTTTATTTTTTTTGTATTATTTTCATTAACTTTACAAAGAAATTACGTTTTTTATTAAAATAAAATCAGATTTCTCAGAATGTGTTAAGTTTCATTTATTACACCACTCTACCTGTAACATATTCTCTGTGTCTGAAAGTTTGCCTAGATGGCCCTGGAATTTTTTCTGTGAAGGGGAGTTTTGTTTATTTACTAAATTGTTTCTATGGGGAAAGAGATAAGGTTTCCACATTTCCTCCAAAAAATGTGGTGGTGACCCTGGGACTTTGAGAATCTTCTGGCTAATTAAAAGTAAGTAGAAAAGAGTAGTAATCAGGGGATTCGTTTCTTCTTTTTATTTTTATTTAAAAGTTACAATTTTGCTGCCCTAGACATCTTATTCTTCGTATTGTTGAAATTAGCAGCCATCTTTACTATTTCTTTTATGAATTTGCTAACTGCTATAATTTTTTATTGTTCGACTAAGCTTTTCGTCATTACTGACATCTTCAGGTCTTAAACAACGTTGTTTAAGACCTGAAGATGTCAGTAATGACGAAAAGCTTAGTCGAACAATAAAAAATTATAGCAGTTAGCAAATTCATAAAAGAAATAGACATCTTATTGCTAGACACTTTTTAAACAGAAAATTTATTACCACGTTTTAATACACTTTGAACAGCTCTGTATCACTCATCTGCTTGAGACTGTTTTCATGTTTTATTTCTAAGTTAATCATAAGTAAAAAGTGTTTTACAATGATTTATTATAAAATACACTTTATATTAGAACACTTCTGTTAAACATTATGCATGATAATTTCAAATTAATTAAGGACAGCATAATGATATGTATATGTAAGCTTATTAATTTCCTGTATTAAATAATTTCATTTCTCTACCCCCCCAAAAACAATCCCCCCCCCAGCACAGGAGTACTAGGCAGCTACCTAGTCAGAAATCCGCTGGTTGCTGAAGTTCATTTTTAGTAAAGTGTTCAGCCATTTTGAATATCCCGAAAATAGTTGCATGGCTTTGATGTAATTTGGCAGCCAGTCAGAGCCGTACTTACTGCATATGTGTCAACAGCCAGCTGCTGTGTGGCTATGTAGTAAAACAGGAGGACACTTAGATGTCCTGTGTTGTTGATCTCCGGTGACAGTGGCCAAGCAAGTAGTTAACATCAGAAGTTCCTCAAAATTGTGCTTCACATTGAATATTCGACTAATATAAAGGAAAATAATAATTTCTTATTGTGTAGATGCTTCACAGTTTAAAGAGATTTCACCTATAACTCAGATCACAAAACAATACTTGTACAGATTAAATAGTAAGACACAAAATGGTTTGCATAGATCGTAGTGGGGGGAAAGCAGTGCAGGAAGTGGGGTGTGAGGTAACAAACCATGACACACAACCATGGAGATCTTCTGAACACAAAATGGTTGGATGAAAACAATGCACCAAAGCTATGCATACGCAATGAGATATTTTGACACTGCACATTCAGACACCCATTTCATTTCTAATTATTAGTTTATCTGTATGCTTTCTTGAAAAATCAAAACAAAGCCTGATGTAGAGACATTGAGCAAATAAACAACTCTTCTTGAACATTAATGTCATATAGCCTACTTGCGCCTAATCGGTATTAAGTTTTTTAATTTATTTTACAGTATTTGCTGGTATCAGTTTGGCTCCTCTAGCATGCATAATCTACAATTTGGCCCTTTGATATAGCCACCCGTATGCGTTGGACATTCACACTTATGGTAATGATGTCTTTTAGAACCATTAAGATCATGAAGATAGTAGAGTCTAAAAGAGTAAAGATTCTATATTTTAGCATTTTGTTTCACAAGAGTATCACACAATCCTTTAAGTTCTGAGGTAGGCCTATGGAATAAAAAATAAACAACACAAGTTCCGGTAATGTAACCTATTGAAATATAAATATTCTTCTTCTTCTTTTATATTTGTGCAACAAACGCATATAGCTGCTCTTGACATGCTCAATCACTGTCATCCATCTATATCATTCCTGACAAAGGAAATGTGTACCCTAAGCTGCATGAGCTCTCTCAGGACACTGTCTCTCCAGTAACTCCTAGGCTGTCCTCTAGGTCACACTCCACCAGAAGAATTCTTATGTGGCTTTCTGAATGTCATGGTATCTTCATTCTCAGAAGACGACAAGTCTCTTCACACTTTGTATTTGGTCTTAGCTTCATTTGACTCTAAGTCCTATTTTGCATGCTCCTTCATTCAGTTTTTGGACGGCTTCTTTAACAGAAGCAGAATTCTACCAATAATAAAACATGGTCTGCATAAGTAAGTATCTTTGTTACTTTACTAAAGATAGTCCCTGGCAGCAGTATTCACTATAGCCTGAAGGGCAACATTGAACAGGGGAGGAGCCAGTGTATCACCCTGTCATAAATCAACTCCTACACTGAATGCATTTGAGGTCCAACCATCAATCTTCACTCTGAATGTTGAAATGTGGATATATAAATAGGATATTTTTCCCAGATTGGGGAAACTGCAGACCCTTGAAATGCTTTAGCCTGTAAAGTGGCAGTAATGCATAAATGGAACATAAAATAGTTACAAAATTGTACTGAATTGTTTTTGAGGGCAAACAAAATTTTGGAAGCACCAAAGAGCGTGACTTGTAATCATATTTGTTTCTCTGTATAATATAAGCTACCGCGTTAAACTCTGCTAAAGGATGACAAAAATAACTGACCAACTAGGCATTAGTATTTAGAATACAAATATTTGTTCTTACCCAAGCCAATAGAATGGAAAAAGTTGTTTTTATTAATTGCCCATCTTCATCAAGAACTCTTGTAGGATCAAACTGTTCTGGTTTATTCCACACTTCCTTGCCGTGTCCAAGGCACCACAGATCAATCATTATGGTTGTATCCTGAAAATATGAAAAATCATTAAAAGGAAAAATTAATAGCAGCAGCATATTGATGAACTGCAGTCACAAAGTGAACAACACCTCTTCAGTAAAGTTAAACTATGTTTTATGCATTTATCAAATTCATATTTCGATTAAGTACAGGAAAATATATTTATTTATTATTTTATTACTAAAGTGAGTTGTTTTATAGTTAACACCATTGCTTTTGCATCCTAGCATCCTTCTACACTTGTTTATACAAATTATCCTGATCCATGAGGCCTCAAGGATGACTTTTAGTAGTTCCTGTTTTTACAAGCAGGCCTATGGAGGAGCTGGCCAAATAATTCAATCCTGTTACAGATGATCAGGAGTTTTCTGTCACAGTTTACTCCCTTAACTTTTGTTGACCCAAGTCCACAATGTAATGCAGAATGGGAATTCAGCTATGTTTTAACTTTAGAGTACGCCTATCCTTCTTCCAGTCTTCAGCAGGGACCCGAACCACACCATGCCATCCAAGACAGTACAGGGTCTAAATTAATGGCGGCACTTATTCGTCATGCTACAGCACTGCCACTGGGTTTCATGTACCATTTGAAGATGCATCAAAGGTCATAGGTCGCACTCAGTACACCTGATAAGGGCTGCTGACTGGTTTGGGACTGCTTAATTGATGTAGCTTTATTCACAGCTGTTCACTACACATGACAGAATTTTTCCTATCTATCATATTTACAAATTAAACAAAAATATATTAATAAAATAAAATAATTTTAAAATGGCATGACACATTATTTATTGTTAGATAAAATATGAGTTTAAAATTATACTTGATTGAGGTAGACCTATAAATATTGTAAGTGAAATATTCGAAACTAAGAAAACAAGAGACATTTCCCCTTTTGTCAACAGACGTTGGATTGGTTTTGTTACCTTTCTATATGTAGGAGTACCTGTAGTGTGTGTACAGAATTGGTCTCATGTAAGTAGGCCTATATGGGGCCTAACACCGGCTCAAAATGACTACAGGAGGTATATATGGCAGTGGCGGCTGGTGGTTGAAAATTTTGGGGGTTGCAGTTGGGTTGGATGGTATTAAATTGTTTTGTTATCTTAACAGAAAATGTCCAATTCTCCTCCCCTCCAAACAATATGTAAGGAAAACAAAATAATGCAATTTTAGTGTCACCCACATAATCATGAATGTTTATTGTATAAATCTTTTTTAAATTAACGATTAAATATTCTGTTACCTAATTTTACATTTTGATTAAATTTGAAAGATCTGGTTGTGATGGTACAATTCTGGTGCAATATTAAATTAATAAAAACATGGTACAAAAGACCATAATTATTGTATTCATTTATTTTTAACAATTTGGCAATAATTATTTCAATATTTCATAATCCCTGTGAAGCTGTGGTGAGTGGACTATATAAATATTTTATAATACGCAAATGTGAATTGACAGGATTCTGACCGTTTTTCATTGCAAAACGACAAAACACAGCAAAAAACTTATGTCACATACCGAGATAAAGCGACGAGCCCTGATGACGTCAGCGGTGAGGAATGCATTTCCGTAAACAAATCAAGGCTTGGCGAGATGAACAATAGTCTGATGACGTAGTTTTTACCCCACCTACGCAATGTGAAACAAAGAGTCTTGGTCATTTTCTTCTAGAGCGTGAACATAGCCGGCCGGCAAGGGGGTTCACCGGGTGTAAATTTTAACTTTTACACCAACAAAAGTGGTTAATTACAAAAGTGTTTATTAACAGTGACACCTTACCATTCGGTAAGGTGTAATAATTCAGAATGTGACCGGTAGCGATCGGCGAACTCGCGGTGTGCGACGTTCGTAAAACCGCAGCTAAGAGACCTGTCTCAAAATTTGGTGAGAACGTTCCAAACATTCTTTTTATTGCAAAATCAAAATTCATTCAAAATTAAAATGACCAATTCTAAATCAATAAAATATTTTATTTACAATATGAGCTCAATAAAATAAATAAATTGTACCAGAGCGTGAGAGAGAGAGAGTGACTTACATCATGCTGGGTTGTGCTAGATATTTATACGATTTCAATGTTTAATAATCATATATCAATGTTCATGTTTATTTTGGAGGGTTAAAATTTTGATGTTTGATAAACGCCCCATGGCGTAAGATGTACTTATACGTATATAAATAAATTGGGTAATCTCATTGGTAACAATTTTAAACAGGTATTATTATTTCACATAACAATTTCCGCTACTCAAGAGTTCGCTTAAACGAATTCCTGCCCTATAGTAACTTGTAAAGGTAAGTAAAAAACAAAGTTATTTACGTCTATATTTATTTTCTTGCTAATCAAGATGGCGCCCGACCTTTGAAATTATTGCCTAAGTAGAGACGTTATATATCGTATATTTTATTGCCCCAGAACAGGGACTATTAAATTTATAACAAATGGCGCCCTTACAGCTGGGCAATTATATAAATTGTATATAATATAAGCCTACAAAGAGAGCGGAAAAGTTATCTGAGGTAATAAACGCCAATTTGAAATACGTAAACATAACCCAAATTTTACGAGGTTATGTTATAAGACTGTATGCATGCGTGTATTATAAAAAAGTAAAAATGAGTACTACAGCTGCTTTGATGCAGCTGTTATTAAATAAATTTGATGAACAGAGTGTAAGATTCGATGAAAAATTTACTAATTTAAATGACAAATTAAATGAGCAAAAAAGCGATTCTAATATTAAATACACTAATTTAAATGACAAATTTGATAGACAATTTAACAAGCAGAGAAATGAAATCGGAAATAGTTTTGATATCAAGTTTGATGAATTACAAACCGAAATTAAAAACAGTAACCATAATCTTATTAAGCAGTGCGATAAAGTGATTAAAAAATTGGATGAGAGTTTAATTCAAATAGAAAAACAGAAGGTGAGTAGTAGTGAAAATATGACGAAAAATGAAGTACTGACTAACAAAGTAAATAACAGTGATAAGTTGAATAATGAATTTACAGGTAGTAAGAATATGATATTAGAAAATGATGAGAGTATTATGAGTGAAAATGAGGTGTTTGAGTGTATTGAGTCAGAGAGAGAGCGTGGAGAAAGTATTTTTGTAAAAGGGGTGCAGGGGTTAGAATTTTCTTTTGATGTTGTGTTAGGGGGTGAAGAAAAGTCTTCACGTATTTTTAATAAGGACAAGAGTTCCTTCAATTTATGTTTGGGAGACGAAAGGTCTACAAATAAAGTTCCTTGGTGTTTTTGTGTACCTAATAAGTGGTGCAGTAATTTTGAGTTAGGGACCCCTGCATATTTGGAGAGAGAGAGTGTAATTTGGTGTTATGGTGAGATATATATTAAGAGGGAAAGTGTAGAGAGGTATTGTGAGAGAAAGAAAGTAATAGAAATTTTAACAGTAAATAGAAAGTACAGAGAATTGGTAGAAAGGTTAGGGGTAGATACGGTGGAGGAAAATAATGAATACTTACCTTGTAGTAACAGTAAAATTGAAATAATAATAGGTGATGATAATAATGGTATCAAGTACTTACCTGTGGTAGAAAATTATGATGATAATTACAATATGAATAACAAGATTATAACATATGATCTTACTGATGTAGACAGAACCCTACTCGATCGTGACTTGATATATGAAATTGAACTTGTGAATAAATATGAAATAGTTGATAATTATTATGAATATAATGTTTCCAATAATAAAATTTATTCATTAAAAAATAAGATAAATAGACATAAGATTAGGATGTTATTCAACGATGGAGGATAGACTGTTGTATTGTGAAATGAACATTAAATATATGTGAACAGTGGTTTTGAATTGGACTGCATATGGACTGATTTCGATTAATGACACAATAATGAAGTTGGATTGTATATTTTTCATTGTTTTATATGTATTTATGTCACTGTATTTATGGGTTTTGACAATTTTTGTGTATTACAGTTAATTTTTATATATTTGTGTACACCATGTATGTTTTAATAATTGTGTTAATAATTAACAATTAACATGTTTTGTTTAACAAGTTTAAATAATTGAATAATAATTAAAGAGTAATTATTCTTTATTACTGAATTAAAATGGTACAAAAGGAAGTTGTACTAACTGAAGTTGTAAATTATTAATTGTCATAAAAGTTTCTAATGAAGTTAAATTATTATTTAATTTGTAATGAAGGTAATTCCTAATGAATAATTAAATAAATGATTAAGTAAGAATATATATTTGAATTTTGAGAGGTATTGTTATGAGTAGGTGAGAGATGAATTTTATAAGACAATTGTCAATGATTGCAGTAAGGTAGAATGTTTAAACAGGGATAGAGCCTGGGTATAGATAAAAGGCAGGTGAGTTTAATTAAAGTAAATGGAGTTAGGTAGTTAAGAATTTTTAAAGAAAATAATACCAAGAGAGTATTAGATATTTAGGGACACAGTAGTTAGTGATTATTTGTAGAGGTGAGTAAAGTCAAGGTTAAACATATATTTGTTGTTGATGATATTTTGTAGTGGGGGTGAGGTGATAAGGAGTAGCCAACGTATAGCGTTGTGGCAGGTAATAGCATAGTTTAAGGGAGTGTTTGCCGAATTTTTTGGAAGGGCAAAATATTATGAATGTATATAGCCAGTTAGGGAACACCCATCTCTGTACAAAGACGCGCGGTGCTATAGGATTTATCGTCGGAATGAAATTAGTGAAAGGTGTTTATAATTGAGATATTGGTGTCATGATAGGTAAATTTGGTTGTCAGTTAGAAGAAAGGTGAGTAAGATTATAATAAGTAAAAGTATAGGGAATATAGGAGTCACCCAGACTAAACAATGATAGAATGTGAAAGGTTAGGTAGTTAGGTAGGTAGAAAGTTCAGAGTAGAAAGGAAATAGGAAATGTGATGAAATAATAATAATGTAATATGAATATAATAATAAGTTTGAAATAAATTAATAATAAATAATTGATGGCTAATTAATGAAAAATTAGAATTAATTAATTAATTAACTGAAATTGTAATTTCTTTTAAATGCAAGTTTAAATAGATAAAATGTGCAAATCTTAATCAAGATCAAATATGAATTAACCAGTTCAATGTTTACTGTATTAATGTGGATTTATGTATCAGTGTATTATTATGTATCATGTATTATGTATTAATATAGAAATTTTAACATGATTTATAGAATAGTGTGTGTGGAGGAGAAAGAGGGGTAAATATTATTGACAGCGCCAATTATTACCTGTTAATAATAATAATACTTTTAATAATAATTTTAATTTCAATAAGATTTTATTAATTATGTTTTTTCTATAATTTGTTTTTCTCCATGTTTGAGTAATATTGGGGATTTATATGGGGATTTCCATGTTTCTTTTATAATTAAATTAAATTCTTTTTTATATCAATATTTGTTTCTTTTATAATTACAGTAATTATGAAACAGAAAGAGTTAATTATTATCGATGGGAATCGAAACGATTTTTATAATTCAGGGTAGTCCATAAAGAGAATGGCAATTCTATGTAATTCTTGTATGTTACATTTTTTGTATTTATATTTTTAGTAGCTCAAGCAAACCCAGTGCTTATTAACACAAACCAGTACATAGCTAAGGGGAAACAGATCAGTTAAGGATAGAGTAATATACCAAGCCACTATTTTGATATTTTAATTTATTGTTTCAGTGTTTGGTGATGTTATGACGGCGGTCCTGAGCTGGCCAGCGCGTCAGAGCAGGGGCGTTACGCGCCTAATTGGCCTTATGGTGTTGGGATCTCGAAGGAGAAGTACAGTAAGGTCATGCAGGTACTGTCATCGTCATCAGACCACGGGTGAGTTACTGATTTTCTTTTGTATAAATTGTAAGGGGGTTGTGGCGACCTATCCTGGCTGATCCCTTTAGGAAGTATGAATGGGTCAATGAAAGTTTTTATGCTTCGGCACAAAATCTTTCATTGAGGGGGTTTTGTGATGGTACCATTCTGGTGCAATATTAAATTAATAAAAACATGGTACAAAAGACCATAATTATTGTATTCATTTATTTTTAACAATTTGGTAATAATTATTTCAATATTTCATAATCCCTGTGAAGCTGTGGTGAGTGGACTATATAAATATTTTATAATACGCAAATGTGAATTGACAGGATTCTGACCGTTTTTCATTGCAAAACGACAAAACACAGCAAAAAACTTATGTCACATACCGAGATAAAGCGACGAGCCCTGATGACGTCAGCGGTGAGGAATGCATTTCCGTAAACAAATCAAGGCTTGGCGAGATGAACAGTAGCCTGATGACGTAGTTTTTACCCCACCTACGCAATGTGAAACAAAGATTCTTGGTCATTTTCTTCTAGAGCGTGAACGTAGCCGGCCGGCAAGGGGGTTCACCGGGTGTAAATTTTAACTTTTACACCAACAAAAGTGGTTAATTACAAAAGTGTTTATTAACAGTGACACCTTACCATTCGGTAAGGTGTAATAATTCAGAATGTGACCGGTAGCGATCGGCGAACTCGCGGTGTGCGACGTTCGTAAAACCGCAGCTAAGAGACCTGTCTCAAAATTTGGTGAGAACGTTCCAAACATTCTTTTTATTGCAAAATCAAAATTCATTCAAAATTAAAATGACCAATTCTAAATCAATAAAATATTTTATTTACAATATGAGCTCAATAAAATAAATAAATTGTACCAGAGCGTGAGAGAGAGTGAGAGAGAGAGAGAGAGAGAGAGTGACTTACATCATGCTGGGTTGTGCTAGATATTTATACGATTTCAATGTTTAATAATCATATATCAATGTTCATGTTTAATGTTTATTTTGGAGGGTTAAAATTTTGATGTTTGATAAACGCCCCATGGCGTAAGATGTACTTATACGTATATAAATAAATTGGGTAATCTCATTGGTAACAATTTTAAACAGGTATTATTATTTCACATAACAATTTCCGCTACTCAAGAGTTCACTTAAACGAATTCCTGCCCTATAGTAACTTGTAAAGGTAAGTAAAAAAACAAAGTTATTTACGTCTATATTTATTTTCTTGCTAATCAAGATGGCGCCCGACCTTTAAATTATTGCCTAAGTAGAGACGTTATATATCTATATTTTATTGCCCCAGAACAGGGACTATTAAATTTATAACATGGTGTAGCCTATGTACTCTCATAATTTAATTTCGTTTCTCAATATGACGTAAACTGAACAGCGTTTTCGTTAAGTTTACGACAGAATTCATTGCGTCCTACCAGTTAAATATAATAAATATCTTACACTATGACACCTTAATCCTTTATATATACTACTATTTACATTTAACGATGAATTGGACTGACACTAACAATGAAATTCACAAAAAATTAGACCGACACTAACTAACAACATAAACTTACTAATTCCTACCTGGCACACCACGTGTTATTTACCAACAGACTGGTGGCACCATAACATACAAGCGGGTGGGGTTTACAGTCCCTAATCACACCAAGCGAGCCTATATCATTGCAATAGGAGCACCCGAGTCTAGCCAACCACAGCACTACTCCAGTGTATTTCCCCCTATACAAAACTCGTCACAGTTGGTGCACACTTGCCATGTACACCGCGGCAAGAGCGTGTATGTTTTTTTTCCCCTTATCTAAACCTTTATCACTTATCTAAATATGAACTTTTTCTTGTGAAACTTACTGTTTTTCGTTGGACGCGTTTCGGCGTACGTATCCGCCTTCTTCAGCTTTGATACAGACTACCATCATTTTGTAACGGTTGTTGTGTGGAAGGTGTAGTGGGGGTGGTGTGTGGAGGAAGGGGATTGGCGCGGGGATTCAACTTAATGTTTGTTTTTTATATAATTGTGTCAAAAAGTGTATGTGATTTATATTGTAATTGATCGTTAAGTATGTTGTTTGGTTGTGTTGTGTGGTGTTTATATATTTCGTATTGTTCAGTTGTGTTGAGTTTTTGACCTTTGGGTATGTAATGTAAAATTTCAAGATTAGTGTCTATGTTGGTGTAACTGTGGTTTTCTGTGTGTATGTGTGGCAAATGTGGAGTGTATATTGTTGTTGGTTAAAGCTTTTAAGTGTTCAGAATAACGGGATGAAAAAGATCTTCCCGTCTGGCCTATGTAGAAACTATTGCAGTCATTACAATTTAATTTGTAAACACCTGTTTTGTTATATTTGTCTATGTCTGTGTTTGTATTATTGATGTGTTTTTTGATGGTATTGGTTGTTCTGTATGCTATTTTGTATTTGTGTTTTCTGAATGTGTTGGCGATTTTGTGTGTGTAGGAGTTGTGGTATGTGAGTGTGATGTATTTATTGTGTTGTGTGTTGATGGTATTTTGTGTTTTGTTGTTTTTGTTTTTGATGTGTTTGTGTAGTGTGTTTATTAAATTAGGGTTGTAACCGTTTTTGATTGCTATGTATTTTATTGTGTTGAGTTCGTCGGTATAATCTTGTTTATTTAAGGGTATTTTAGTTAGTCTGTGGAGCATATGGTTGAAGGCCGCATGTTTATGTTGTGTTGGGTGGTTTGATGTGTTGTGTATAACCATGTCAGTGGTGGTTGGTTTCCTGTATATTTTGTACGTGTGTGTATTGTTAGTTTTGTTAATTGTTAGGTCTAGAAAATGTATACTATTGTTTTGCTCAATTTCCAGTGTAAATTTTAATTTGTGGTGTATAGTGTTTATGTATTTGTGGAAGTTTTCAACTTGTCTTGTGTTGCCTTTGAATAAAAGTAATATATCATCTACATACCTGTGCCAGTATATAATTTTGTTAGTGTATTTGTTGTTGTTTATTATGTGGTTCTGTTCTATGTTGTGTATATATATTTCTGCTAGTATTCCTGATATGGGGGATCCCATCGGAAGACCTTCTGTTTGTGTGTATGTCTTGTTATTGTATGTAAAGTAATTTTGTTCTTTTGTGTTGTTCACAAAGTAAGTGTGATGATTTCTTGTATGTGTGTTTCAGGTGTGTTGTTTTGTCTGAGTAGTTTTTTTTGTATTGATCTGCGCTTTTCAATCTCCAAATGATTAATTACAATTATTTAGTGTGGAAACACTATTATTAGTTATTGTTTTACTCATAACCCTGGCAGGCTGGGCTCATGATGTTTCTCATACTCTTAAGGTAAGACATGCCCAGTGAAAAATTGGGTGAAGTAGTATTTAACTTACCCATTCCCAAGGTCTGTCCACTTGGCAAGATTTGTGATCAGCTTAGCAGTCCATTTACCCTGGTCTCAAAACCCCAAAATACTTGCCAGCGTCACACAATGATCTCTTTTGCCTCTGTGACCACAACTTCATTACACGCTTTGGTTTTCCTTCTACACATACTTTCTTTCAGCTGCAAGAAGGTCAATAAGAATCACACTTGCAACCGTAATAACAGCTTGTTCTGACATTGTGCAGGAAGAGATTTCTACCCTGAGGGTCCCATGTCTCCCTACTATGGCCATTCTCTTCCTGTACTTACCTTGCTGAAGGGAGTCAGTTCAAATCTTGCTGTTCTAAGAAGAATGGAATGCATGACTGACATCTTTGCTTTGCTTGCTGTTAGACCTCCTATGTTTGCATTGAGTCTGCTCAGAGTTGTATAACTCATGCTACGAGGTGCGTAATCCTAACAAATAATATGGCTGACTCTACATTATGTTGAAGCTACCGTACAAATCAGTTTCATCTGTAGAGGCAATAGAGCACTTGTAAATTGAAGCGATCTGGATGCTGCATTCAGTCTTGGGTTAGGTGCATAGCCTACGTATACAACAAGGGACATCTTTTGTGATTTTAATTGTTGATTTATTTTAAAAGTATTAATAAAGCAATAAATTAAACAAATTTCAAATTTTTTCTTTTAAACTGTGTACAACAAGCACAATAGCAACAAGCAACCCAGTAGCATAGCATATCCGTAAGCCCTGTAAGATTCAAGTAGAAAACAAAAAACTGTTTATTCTATAGAAATATTTTAAGTTATTGTGAAATAAATTACTGCCCAAATCCTACACCATTTATTGCACAATTGAGGGGGTGAGTGCAAGATAGTGCACAAGCCACATTTTTCAGAAATTTAAAGTTGAAAGTTTAATCAAATCCTTACATCTTTTGAAACTAATTAATTACATGGCATTTAGGAACATAATCTTTATTTAGTTGTGAACAAACTGCATGCATTACTTCCTAGTGTGCCGTACTTCGTTCGGCGCTCCGTTGTTCATATGCTAAGTTCGGTGGTAGGCGCGTATATCATTTCATTTTTAAAACTCACGCGTTCTACCAGTTATGCCCTGCTCTGTATGGTGCATCGTCGCTGTGTAGCGGGCTACGTGTTGGACGGCGACGAAAATCATGTCAGCCATGGGCCAGCTGTTGCTGCCGTAACCTCTAATAAAAACGAAGCCTCGTGGGTGCAATTCACCATGCGTTCTTTCTCATTTCTCTGCAGACCTTCTCAGAGAAGTCTTCATTAGTTACGACTGACGGTGCCTGAATCATTCTGCCGATTGAAGCTCTTTACTATGGAAAAATAATTTAAAGCTAGCTCCAGATAGGCATAGCCTTAATTATAGCTCAATTATTTTTAACCTCGAAACATTTTTGTTGGGTGTTCTTACTAAAAGGTATCCGTGTGTGTGTGAATTTCCAGGCATGCAACAGTGCCTAATTAAATTAAATATAACTTATTGACTTGGTCAAATCAATTTAAACTTATCTTACACTCAGCTACTCGTTCAGAAATTGTAAATGAGAACGGCCTAGACAGAAAGTAATTTCATAGTTATAAAAGATTTATAAAACTAAATAATGCACATCTTGTGGTTAGAGCGGATTGTTAATAAGATAGTAAGTGTTTGTGAAAATGTTCTTGTCCCGTGCTGAATATTAAAGTGTGATTCGCTATAGCATTATAATTGTGGCGTGAGTGCGAGCTGTGCTTGTGTTATGTCTATGACACCCTATATAGCAAGTTGCCTATCCTAGGTGCTCGGCCAATGGCGAGATGGGTGTCGGGGTTGGCCTAAGATCTGCCAACCCCTGGTGCAGAGAAACTACTTAAGCCTTGAGATGCCGTCAGTCAGGACAGAGATGCAAACTCTTAGAGAAATTCTGCCTCCAGAAATCATCCGTTTCAACTACTGCTCAACCTAGACACAGGGCCACCTACTACATTGGACAATTCAGGTGTGTAACACCATCATCTACCACAACACGGTGCATCTGCAGGGGCGGATTTACGCACAGGCAGACTAGGCACTTGCCTGGGGCGGAAAATTTTGGGGAGTGGCAAAATTTGAGTTAAGAAATGATATTTTTAGATTCAAGCAAATTTACAAGTATAAAAGCCAGTTGAATTAAGTACACACGAATATAAAAATTATCTTCACTTAATTTGTAACTATAACGCAGTTATCGTTTTTCACCTAAAAGTAATACGGGTGAATGTTTATGTTTTCAACCGTTGAAATATTTGGCGTTGATCATCCGAGAGATTTTAGATGTTGGCAATCCAGATCAAAGAGAGAAATGTAGATCTGTCAATGTAATACCGAATTGTAGGTTGGTTCCAGAAACCGAGCCAAGCTAATATTTAAGGAATCGAGGCATTCTAGTGATACTGACAATAACTGTGATAGCAGTCAAGGTGAAGATACTGTTCACACAGTTCAGCCAAAGAGGTCCGTTGTGGAGGAACCTTCATTTTTGAAGAACGAAGAGCCAGTTCACTTCAAAAATCATGATGTAATGTCATCAAATCAGGTAGGGAAGGTCTTAGATTCTGATCCTATTAATTGGCAAATGAACGAGAGCACATGCGATTATGTAGCAAAGTTTGGATTTAAACAGAACACTAGTGCGGACTGTAAAACCAAAGAGGGAATATAATGATGCCCCCCCTCCAACAGAGATTTGTGGGAGGGGGCAAATTTATACTGCCTATGGGCGGCAAAATGTTAAATCTGCCCCTGTGCATCTGCAGACACTCTCAAAAAAACAGACTTATAAAATCCGCTCAGAACTTGTTTAAAATCTGCAAACACATGTTAGGTTTCGTGCCTGCATGCTTGGACACTGTACATAGATAAACACGTTCTGTATATTTAAGACACTCTTATACTATGTAAGGGATTACACATATACAAGTACAGTACTTAGATGAACAGCTCTGAGTTCCCTTGTTTCTCGTGTTCAATGTATCAGACTGTTGGTTGTGGCCTGCTTAATCATGTACTTCCATGTGGGCATAATGCAGGACTGGGGTGTTTGAATTTCGTGCCATTATTGAGGCCTTAAGTGTAATTATGGCTATTTCCCTGAGTTGTTAATCCAGACTGCATGAATCCTGTATTAAATTACAAATTTAAGTTATCTTGTAATGTGGGGGCAAATCAGTTGCTTTGGGTTGTATGAAATTTCATCTTTATGGTGACACAAGTATCTGAATTGTAAGTTGGGTATAGTTGTAAAGTTTCTTTTATATGATTGGTTATAGCGAGAAGGTTGATGCAGGAATTGGGGTGTGTGTTATATGTGTGTGTAGTACATGTTTATGTGTAATTCTTAATATAAAAAAAAGAGAATATAATATAATGTTAATGATGTATAGCACATGTGCTAGCAGGACTGTCGACAGAAATAGTAATTCTAGGCTACCTTGCCATCAAATACTATATGGAATATCATAGATCAAATAGCATGTATCAGATATCAAATATCCAGAGTTATATATTAACTATCATATATTGAATTTCATAGATCAAATACCGTATATCAATTATCAAATATCGAATGTTAGATGTTAGTATCAAATATCAATCCTTGAGTTGCATTTATTTTTTTTACTAGCCATTGCATTAAGCATTCATCCCTAAATCTATAGTGTTTTACAATAGTTGTACATGCATAATGATTATATATATTACAACGTTACTTTGTGACACTTACTTTTACACATACGCTCTTACTCGTATGCGCGCACTTACCCACATCTCGGAGGCGATACTCTTCTTCAGCAGTATTTACCTTGATGTTCCCCGGCTGGGTCGCAGGCTTTGGTCGTTGGTTGAGTGTGGATAAGCGCGTGAATAATGTTATAAGTTTTAATTTACAAGTAAAGAGTACAGAGGATTGAGCAGTGGTTGTGAAATTAGTACGACTGTTTCAAGAAAAGCATATTCATTTGATTTATTCAAAAATAGCAAATTGTCATGTTATTTAAATTGTTCAATGTGGGTTTCTTGTTATATGAACCCTTATATTTAATCCGAATATAATATACTCATAATATGTGTAACTCTGATTTCTTATACTTCTAAGACATAATATATACACACATAAATTATATATGACCTGAAATAGTACACAGACACATACATATAACACATATAAATATATATATATATATATATGTCCTGAAATAGTATACAGACATATACATATAACACATATAAATATAATAGGAAACATAATTCATATGTATAACATTTAAATCTTGATTTAGTCCTTACAAGTGTGGGTTCCAATGTATACCACGTAAATGAAACTTTTAATTACTTCAAATATTAATTAAAATATTAATAGAGAATCTTCTTTACGTTAATTGATTCTAATTTTACTGTCTCAATTAATTAACCATTATGTAAATCTCATATTTAAAAAATTACTCATTTAATTAATTACAACATATAATAAATTATGGTTCTTTCTTGACCATTCAATTATGAGATTACTATTATGATATTCTCTATTCTCATTTATATATTTAAACAATTATTTATTCATTCTTTAAGTTACAAAAAATATATTAATGTTCTGTAAACTTGCATATGGAAACTAGCTTTTGTTGATAGACTTCAGGGTCATTTATAATGTTAAATAAATGTTCCGAGTTCACCTGCATTTTTCCATTTAAATTGTTGTTACCGTCCTCCAGACTCTCGAGTTCGTTGATCCTCTTCGGTATCAGCTCCTCTTGTCTCTACGTCGTTGAATTCCTCGCTCCGTCTCCTGGATGCTGAGTTCTGACGTGGACCTCTAGTCTTGATGATAAACGGCTGGATGTAGCTGCATAGGCTGTCCCTGCGTCCTCTCGTAGATGTCTAGTTCCTCGTCCTCTTCCTTCTTGTCCCTCGTTGCTGTCTAGACGTTCTACGTAATTATGACTCTTGTAGCTTCATTAATACAGTCTTTTATTTAAATCACTCGCTCTTTAATAACTGCACCGACGTAATGCCGGTTCCATCACACTTCAGCTTATTTAAATACTGTTCAAAACATTACTACACTTTGTAAAGTTTACGTTGTCGAGATGCGTGGATTCCTCTTACTAAATGAATTTGATCTGCCTTTAAGTGTGTCGCGTGCTGGGGTTTTATACTGCTGCCCGTTGCAATTCCTGTTGGAAACTGTTTCTGACAACTTTGGATTGGCCGGCGCGTCGATTTCATCATCACTTTCAACCTACGCGTCTTTTTATGAAGCGTACACTTTTTTATAAATATTATTACACCAATGGTTAGGTATAATATTCAACCTTGTCTCTGCAAATTTTGGTTGTTACCCTGTGCCAATTACGACAGCTATGGCAAAATTTCACATGGTGTCTGAACCGTTCCCATGATTCATGACCACTTAACGCCAAATTGAAGTGGCAGGCGTCAGCTATGTATTCACATATGTCGCTGATTCGTGTGACTTATGGTTCACGTACAATCCTTAAAAAACCGTGTGAAATCTTCCACCCTCGTTTGCATAATTGAACCTGTCTGTTATTTACACATGTACACATACACACACACGCAGACTGATACACAAGTAGTGGCAGGCCGCTCTGATATCACCTCTGCCGGTCTTAGCGTGTTAATAGCTCCCCTTCTTTACGTTTTTAAAAACCAACAAAGTCATATGCTTCCATATACATGCTTACGTACAATATTTGATTTATTTAAATTTAAATATTGCTTATATTTATTACATTCTTTCTTATCTATAACGTACATTCTATTATTTTTATTATGTACATCTTACATATTTTATACTTATATACGAAAACACATTACCATACCTCAGTCAGGGAATGATACATATCTTATGCTAAATGTATCGTTGCAATATATATATATATATATATATATATTACATTTAATATTTATACTAAATTTACCTCAAGATGTTTTTTCTATTTGGAACATGTTTCGAGAGTTCTTGTTCTCTCATCTTCAGCCTTCGCCATCTTGTTTCTGGTGAAGTATTTGTGTGTTGGCTGCTGGATGTTATTAAGGTTGTTTGTTGGTCTTTGGTCTTTTAAAGTTGTATTATTGTGTGTGGTTGTGGTATATGTTTTTGTATTTTGTGTATTTTCGATGTTGAGTGCTTTGAATATTGTGTCATGTTTTGTATTGATTTGTATTTGTTATGGTATTAGTTTGTTTTGTACCAGAACAAATACAAATCAATACAAAACATGACACAATATTCAAAGCACTCAACATCGAAAATACACAAAATACAAAAACATATACCACAACCACACACAATAATACAACTTTAAAAGACCAAAGACCAACAACAACCTTAATAACATCCAGCAGCCAACACACAAATACTTCACCAGAAACAAGATGGCAAAGGCTGAAGATGAGAGAACAGGAACTCTCGAAACATGTTCCAAATAGAAAAAACATCTTGAGGTAAATTTAGTATAAATATTAAATGTATTATATACATCAAGAAACGGACTGTAGCAGAAAGTGATTGAAATATATATATATATATATATATATATATATATATATATATACATAACTTCTAATAGTGATGACTGTCATATACAGAGCAATACATTTTGGTGATTAAAAATTCTTGCATACATTCACATGATGCTTAGGGCTTGATCAAGAATATACATAGTTTTGTATTTTAATAGTACCCAGTGGCATTTATATAATTGTACTTCACTCACGCTTATTATATTATGTACAGACTGGACATCAAATAAATATAAATTTGTTACTGTTAATAGAGTTGTTTATTTGCAAGTCCTGTCATCCAACCAGTGGACATGTCTGAAATTGTGGCGTGGGTCTTGGCACACTTTAGGCTTCCTCTAGGTTCATTACCTAGTTTTAAATATTATGTCTCTCCCCTTTAAAAAAAAAAATAAATAAATAAAATAAAATAAAATAAAACAAAATTCATAAAACACTTAATAAAATAAAAGGGGGGTTTCAAATGGTATATCAGAGCGTGGTTTTGATTCAATGGGTTGATATAATCATATGCATTCAGAATATGTAGTAAATTGCATTTCAGAACTTAATTCATTGAATTTTGGAAGTTATAGAATCTGTGGGGACTTGCATTTGTTGATGTTACTTGAAAACTTAATGTGGCTGCAGGCATGTCAGCTGGCATTGGGACTTGCAAATATTGAGCCTGTATTATGATTTTTGATCTGAGTCAAGGGTATTTGAAGAAGTTGATTGAAATTTTGAACAGTTTGATTAATTAATAGAATTTTGATGGCATGCTATTTTGTATGAAATGAATAGAGATGAATTAAATTTAATATGTGTTAGTATTTAAGCATGATTACTTTGTGATAGTGAGTGTAAAGTATGTGCTGTAAGAGGTTATAATTGCGAGGTTAATGGTATATTGAGTATGAAATTGATTTAATTGAAATTATTCCGACATACATTCGGATCTTAGAAAATTTTGAATATGATTGGGTGCCGTCAGTACTTGTCTGTTTTTGGTTGGGACTTGTTCTGTTGTAGTGAGAACTTGTCTTTATGGCAAGCCCAGTTATGTAGTGACTTGTTGGTTTCTTTTGGTTATTGAGAACATTCTATTTGGGGTAAATTATGAAGCGAGACACTCATGTAATGGTGCGATTCAACTTATGGTATTTTGGGTCATTTCAATTTATGAATGCGGTTATGGTCCGGCCAGACGTCATGATGTTGTGAGGTGTCATTAAATCCTTGATGGAATATTTGAAGTTGGGTCACGTTGTGACATACCGATTTTTGACATGAATCTAATTGGTTGAATTAGCTGAACAGCATGGTTTTTTATTTATTTAGATGTTATGTGTACTTCGTGTGGATTTGTGTATTGTAAGTTAGATGTGTAGTCTCGTGTTGTGGTGTTCTCTTCTGGGCATTTCGAGTAGCTCTCTCTCTGCCTTCATTATACACCCATCTCGTCGCATCGCTAGAGCACTCTGGAGCTACTTGAATCATCAAGTTCTTCCTGTTTCCTTGCTATGTTGTTATTGTCATCATATTGTTTGTGTGAATTATTGTTTGTTTTTTTTTAGCAATTATGGAAAGTATTTAAAGTCGTTTGTCGGGTGCTGTGTTGACTTTCCTTTTCTTGAACAGTCTTGTTTGTGGTGCAAATAAGTGATGGTGGTATCCATGATAAGTTTGGTCTGATACAGGGTCTCCTGTTGCGGTGAGGTTGGGTGATTCTAGCTGTCCTGTAAAGAAGTTTACCCCCCTTACTCACATTGAGGTTAACTCATGGTTAGTAGGATTTAGAGTGATGTTCGCATGCCTTCGGTCGATCTTCCGCTGCTTACTTTATCGGGGCTGGCCTTCCTAGAGTAGGGGTGTTGTCCACTCATATATCAAGGTTAGAGTTGCCTTGTTTTATAGTATATGAGTGGTCGGTCCAAAAGGTGGACAGTGATTGAGAAGCTAAGCACTCACATATCAAGGTTGTAATACCTTGTTGGCCTTCGGGCATGAATATGTGAGTGGCAGTAGGTGGTGTCACCAGTGAGGGTGACGTTTGGGGCAACCCGTGATGCAGATGGTGGTGTAAGAGTCGTAAAGGGGGTTTAACGGTTATTTGGTCCTGGGTCTCAGTTGTTGAGTTTAGGGGGAAGAGCAGAATTCTGCGATTCTTGTCTTTCTCCTTTTCTTTTCTGTTCCTTATCTCTGCATGCGGACCAGGGCCCAGCGAGCATGCAGGACGCACACTTACACTTACTCATTCAGGCACACACACAGGTAACTTACACTCCTTCCTTCTGCTTCTTTCCTTTCCCTGAGACGCTGAACACTCCAAGAGTGCATAGATGTCTGAGGTTTCCCTGGAGTCTCACAACAATCGTGGTAGATACTATGTTTAGATTTTTTGGGGGGCAACCATGTTGCCCTTTTGGGGTGAGGGTGTGCCGTACTTTGTTCGGCGCTCCGTTGTTCATATGCTAAGTTCGGTGGTAGGCACGTATATCATTTCATTTTTAAAACTCGCACTTTCTACCAGTCGTCCACTGCTCTGTATGGTGCATCGTCGCTGTGTAGTGGGCTACGTGTTGGACAGCGACAAAAATCATGTCAGCCATGGGCCAGCTGTTGCTGCCATAACCTGTAATAAAAACGAAGTCTCGTGGGTTCAATTCGCCATGCGTTCTTTCTCATTTCTCTGCCGACCTTCTCGGAGAAGTCTTCATTGGTTACGACTGACGGTGCCTGAATCATTCTGCCAGTTGAAGCCCTTTACTATGGAAAAATAATTTAAAGCTAGCTCAAGGTAGGCATAGCCTTAATTATAGCTCAATTATTTTTAACCTTGAAACATTTTTGTTGGGTGTTCTTACTAAAAGGTATCCGTGTGTGTGTGAATTTCCAGGCATGCAACAGTGCCTAATTAAATTAAATGTAACTTATTGACTTGGTCAAATCAATTTAAACTTATCTTACACTCAGCTACTCGTTCAGAAATTGTAAATGAGAACGGCCTAGACAGAAAGTAATTTCGTAGTTATAAAAGATTTATAAAACTAAATAATGCACATCTTGTGGTTAGAGCGGATTGTTAATAAGATAGTAAGTGTTTGTGAAAATGTTCTTGTCCCGTGCTGAATATTAAAGTGTGATTTCGCTATAGCATTATAATTGTGGCGTGAGTGCGAGCTGTGCTTGCGTTATGTCTATGACACCCTATATAGCAAGTTGCCTGTCCTAGGTGCTCGGCCAATGGCGAGATGGGTGTCGGGGTTGGCCTAAGACCTGCCAACCCCTGGTGCAGAGAAACTACTTAAGCCTTGAGACGCCGTCAGTCAGGACAGAGATGCAAACTCTTAGAGAAATTCTGCCCCCAGAAATCATCCGTTTCAACTACTGCTCAACCTAGACACATGGCCACCTACTACATTGGACAATTCAGGTGTGATCCATCTCAATTTAATTTAACACCATCATCTACCACAACACGGTGCATCTGCAGACACTCTCAAAAACAGACTTATAAAATCCGCTCAGAACTTGCTTAAAATCTACAAACACATGTTAGGTTTCGTGCCTGCTTGCTCGGACACTGTACATAGATAAACACGTTCTGTATATTTAAGACACTCTTATACCATGTAAGGGATTACACATATACAAGTACAGTACTTAGATGAACAGCTCTGAGTTCCCTTGTTTCTCGTGTTCAATGTATCAGACTGTTGGTTGTGGCCTGCTTAATCATGTACTTCCATGTGGGCATAATGCAGGACTGGGGTGTTTGAATTTCGTGCCATTATTGAGGCCTTAAGTGTAATTATGGCTATTTCCCTGAGTTGTTAATCCAGACTGCATGAATCCTGTATTAAATTACAAATTTAAGTTATCTTGTAATGTGGGGGCAAATCAGTTGCTTTGGGTTGTATGAAATTTCATCTTTATGGTGACACAAGTATCTGAATTGTAAGTTGGGTATAGTTGTAAAGTTTCTTTTATATGATTGGTTATAGCGAGAAGGTTGATGCAGGAATTGGGGTGTGTGTTATATGTGTGTGCAGTACGTGTTTATGTGTAATTCTTAATATAAAAAAAGAGAATATAATATAATGTTAATGATGTATAGCACATGTGCTAGCAGGACTGTCGACAGAAATAGTAATTCTAGGCTACCTTGCCATCAAATACTATATGGAATATCATAGATCAAATAGCATGTATCAGATATCAAATATCCATAGTTATATATTAACTATCATATATTGAATTTCATAGATCAAATAATATATATCAAATACCATATATCAATTATCAAATATCGAATGTTAGATGTTAATATCAAATATTGTAACGTGTCAAAATTTGGGTCATTTTATTTTTACAGTATGGGATATTTACATTTTTATTTATTTCATTTTGTGTGGGAGTTTATAAAAATTTATTGTAAAATTTTATTATGGGGCAACCGTTATTTCAATTACAATAGAACTCATGGTAAGCTGAACAGTGTTGAGACAAAGGAGAGACGCAGTTACTGTATTGTGTAACTAGGCAAAGGAATTCACATCTCCCCGAATTTCTAAGAACTCTGTATATGTGTAACCACACTCGCACTTAACGTTTCGAGGCGGGGCGCTGAGGTGACGCCGTGAAAACTCCGACGAAGCGGTGAAACATGGCGATGGAACAAACAGTTTGTAGCAGCAACCGGCCCGCTACAGGAAATATATGTAAGCCACGCCTACTACTAGTGATGTCAGCATAGCCGAGACCAATATCGTCACCTGTTGCCACACATATATACCAGCTCTATTCCATGTATAAAAGGAATATGCCACAACAAATTAAGCATGAACGGCGACTAAAATCTGTTGGCCGTGAAGGCGCATTTCCTGCCTCTCAACGAAGCACACTGCCCAGTTCCACTATCGTCGCCGGCCGGCACGGAACGAAGTAGGCTCCATCCAAAGTGTTTTTATTCTAATACCAGTAACGAGTTCAACAACAGTAAATGTTTGTGTGACCGCGGTCAAGAAAAAATATAGAACAGCATCAGACACTTTTTGGACAGTTAACACGAAATTATAAAAGAACAATGTGCGCGCGCGAACCACGTGTCGGCGGTTTAAGGGTTGGGGGGACTTATTATAAATGTTAAGGGATAAATAAAGTTATTTGTGTGTATGCGTGAGTGAGCAATGCTGGGCTGTTTTTGTATATAATTGTGTTTGTGTCCTTTATAAATGATAAGGTAAGCCATAGTTAGTAAGTTCAGTTACAAGCAAGGTGCAAGAGTTGCACAACATTTGACGACACGTAAATGTATTTGGTAAACGATAATTTCAATATTTGAGCATTAAAAACTATCAATTCTCTTCATAACGATGTGTAGAGTTAGTTATTTCGAGAACCCTTGAAACATATGTTTGTATCTAGCGTTCGTACGAAAGGATCCTGGCCCCACATAAAACGAAACTTTCAAGGTAGGTGGAAGTTAATATATTAATATATTTAATAAATTATTTTAAATAGTAATAAACGTCTCAATGGCTTCCGATACAGGGACAGTTTTTATTAAGTAAAATAGTAAAGACCGTACCTACAGAAAAGATACAAACATGTTTTTGGGGTTAGCGGAATAAAACGAAAGTGCGTTATTAACGCAAAATTGGTTATATGATACATTATATTGAATATATTATATTTACACAAGTATCAAGTATAAAATGGCAGATAACAATGAATTATCTGACAGTCAGACCGAGAGTCAAGTAACAAGTAAAGCGAAAGAGTTGTCAGTGGACGATCCATTTAATTTCATGAGAACCATGTCTAGTGATATTAACGTAAAATTTGACATGCAAAACAGTAATTTTAATAAAAAATTTGATATACAGAATGATAAGTTTGATGCAATGGACAAAAAATTTGAGAGCCGTTTTAACTCTAGTGACGAAAAATTTGATAAAATAGACCGTCGTTTTGACGTTCAGAATAGCAATTTTAATATAAAACTCGAACAACAGAATATTCAGCTTCAGCAGAATATAAATGTAAAATTTGATGAGTTAATAAATGATGTACAAGAAAAGAATAAATGTCTTGAAAATGCCAATGAAATGATAAGAAATAATTTGAATAAAGTAGAACAGAGTAAGAGTAATACAAACGAAACTTGTAATGACAGTGTTGTATTAGATAAAGAATTAATAAATAATAATGATGTTGTTGAAAACAATGAGAATAATAGTGTAATTGAAAGTATAATATCAGAGAGTACTGAGGAGTTTGTAGAATGTGATTATGAGATGTTAATGTGTGTTAATGAGTTAGAGAGAGAGTGGAAAGAGAGTTATATAATAGGTATGAAACAGAGGGTAAATTGTTTACGAGGTAGAATGGGGGGTGAAGGAAGACCTTCACGTATATATTGTGTAGACAAGTGTGCTACAAATAATTGTTTTTTGAAGTTTTTTGTTTTTCCTGGAGAAGTCAGGAAAGGTTTAATTGAATTTGTACCCTCTGTCTGTAATACTTTTGAGAGTGTGATTTGGTATGGTGATGAAAGAGAGTTAAACAGAGAAGTGTATGTGGAGAAAGTAACAGAATTATATAACTTAAATAGAAAGCATGGTGAATGGAAGGAGAGTTTAAAAGTATATTTGAGTAACAATGGTTATAATGATTTGGTAAAAATAATTAACCCGATAGTGAATGAATTTAATGACGGAGACTTAACAAAAATACCTAATGTAGACCGGATTAATGAATATTTGAATAAGCTGAATGAGTTTAGTTTGTATGGTTACAACACACAAAACAGTCATTTGTGTGGTGATAAAATGGAAAGGTGCTACATAAAACCAAGACTTATCTGGGACGATGGAGGTTAAACTGTAAAACAATAAAAGACAGTCTATAAACATTATGTTTTATGGTTTTTGACATGGCAAATTTGGACAATGAAGTGTGGAAAAAACTGAACAGTAAATAACAAAAGTCTGTAAATAAAAATATAGTGAATTTATTTGTGTGCATTGTGGAATGTTAAGTAAATAATGTGTGTACGTAAGATGATTGTTGTAATAATAATATTAAAATATTTGCAAGTTAAATAAATATCAGAATTAATTTTGAAAACAGTAATTGATTAATGGTAATTGTTTCGATAACTATATAATTTATATTTTTGGTAATTAATTTGATTAAAACAATTTGATACATGTTAAATATTTTGATTGATTATTTAAAGGTTAATTAATTAAATTTTTTGATGAATATAAATTATTCTACGAGATGGAAATTTGGTGATTAAAGGATAAATTGTTTGATTTAACTAATATTTTGTGTTAAATGTTTCAGAGGTGAGGTGGAAGTATTGTGGTATGGGGATTATGTTTTGTATATATCATGTTAAATGAAATGTAAGTATAGAACTTTTACAATATGAATCATGTATAATAAACATGTTTACAGTTAACTAAGATTCTAATTCAATAGTGAGATTATGTGAAACAATTGTGTTCAATAAAAATGATAATTAACAAATTTTAAATAATAAATGAAAGATAATGGAATTTACAATAAATCTTGATAATAAATTTTGAAAATTTTTTGGGAGATAATTGTTGAAAATTATGAATGATGCAAGTGAGTTAAAGGATTAGTGATGAATGAAGGTCTCATATGATAATGTTGTATATTTGATTTCTTAGTTAGTCATTAAGTTGCTATTGCGGGGGTGGCCTGTGCTCCTGTAGATAGCGAAATGGGTTGGGGGTAACAGAGAGTGTTACCTCCATCGGAGGCGAAAATGGCGAAAATGCGCGACACACCTTTTTCGTGTAAATTAGAATTTACACACTGATAGACGACCGTGTCGCACATAGTAATAATGAATGTAACAGGCAGTGAAATGAAGTTAGATTTCCCCGACTTTTCGGGCGATTACTGCCTTACCAGCACTAATCGTGGATTTGGGTAGCGGCCAGCTATGGTCATACTAAGTCCCTTGACCATAGCTGACTTGAAATTGGTATATATTAGAAATTCAATGGGGGGAGACAATTAGGGGAAATCTCCCGGAACTATGGAACAGCGGCTGCCACTCTGCCCGCTTGGGGGCAGCAAAGCCAGGTGGTAGACCCGTTTAAGGGCATGTAATTATAGACCAGAACATGTTGATGTTCATAACTTTTAAAATGTCATAGCGGAAGCAAAGACACGGAGAGGTAAACCTACTCCAAAATATGCCGTCTTCGCCGAAGCGAAAAGGGCGATACAGTCCTCCATAATTTGAAATAGTGTGTGTGGATTGGAGGTGACTCAAATGAGTCACGAATTTAAATTCTACAACATAAAACTTTTTTTGCTAATTCAAATTGGATCAAATAAAACTGCTTGTGCTCTGTTAAATAACTAGCTGCTCAGACACTTAATATAAGGTGTTCATGCTGTATTTTAAATGTATTATTTTATTGTCGTAGGTTAGATATAAGCATTGATAAGAATACGTGTTTTCATTATGTGTGTATATTTTAAACTAAGCCAATAATTAAACTGTCTGGCAGGCGGTCAACATAAATGATCAGAATCAGAAAGAAGGGAAACAATGAGGTGAGAAGTAGTGATCAATAAATATATATATATTTCATATAATTTGTTCAATTTTGAGATGTATTTTCATTGTGTTAGGAAATCAGCTGATCAGCAATAACAGGTCACTGGTATATTGGTTATACATGTTCCAAGTAATTAGTGTTCAATGTAATGTTTTAATGTATTACAGAGGTGTTAAAGTAAGGATGAAAATAATTGATAAAGTGAGAAGTAAAGTAATAATTTATGAAAGCTAATAAAAGATAGTTTTGGGTGATAAATATTTTATGGGACATATAGATCTGTCCAAGTTGAAGTCAAAGTTAGAGAAATAGTAGAGATGAATATAATGTAATGTTGTTTTGAAGTAATATATGTTATAGAGTTTTGAGAGGTATTGATGTTGACACAGTAGTAATGGAGAATAATTGTGGAGTTTTGAGTGATATATTGAAATTTATAATTAATGATGTTATTTTGTTGTATTGGTAGTGAGGTAATGAGATTGAGATTTTGGGGATGGCAAGTTTGTAGTAGGGGGTAGTGTAATGTGGGAGTCCAACATAATGATACATTAGGACGGGATAGGGATCGATTTATTGAGGAGGGGCCGCCTTAGGTAGAATCCAGGGGCCAAATAAGGGAATTGAGTTTTTGGGGGGGGAAACACATATCCTATGTACAAAGGGTTAGAGAGTATTTTTTTTATATATAGAGAGAAGGTGGCGATTTGAGTTTAATGATAGGTTGGGGTTAGAGAGCGTTTTGATAGAGATTTTGATAGAGATGGGTGTCATGGTAGTTGAAGTTGTTAGCAGTTAGAGTCATAGGGAGAAAGTTGATATATGTATAAACAGATCAAGTAGTAAATTAAATGAGAATAAATAATGTACATCACCCACAGTAATGGAGAATAAGATGGTTAAATAAAGAGAGATTTGTAATAAAGAATATAAAAATTTCATTTTCTAAACCAGTGACAGAATTTTGATAGAATTTGGTAATGTAAAATTAAGAATTGTTTATTTTGAATAATTTAAATGGCAATTGGCTTATTGTTTATAACAATATTTTGTTATTTTAAATATTTTATTTTATTATGTTTTGTGATTCAAGTTAGATTGTTACAGATGATGAATGTATTTTCAGAAAGTATACATAACATATGTAGGTCAAGGGTCTTGAACTTGACCTAGTTTCGATCAGCTGATGAGGTCATACACCCACTAAGATTGTATAGTAGGAAGTCAATTTAATTTGTTTATTTGATCAATTTAAACCAATTTTTAAATAATTTTGATTTATAAAGGAAACATTTAAATAAAATTAAATTTTTTTCTTGAATTTTAAAATTTTTTGAAAAATTATTTTTTTGAAAAAAAAAAATCTGGATTTTTCGCCTGCCAGTTAATGAATCTTTTAAGTGTTGATTATTTTATTATTTGTGTGTTCACCATGTTTATTTTATTGATTTATTATGTATTGTATTGTATTGTTAGACTCTAAGTATTCACCTGTTAGAGTAAGGATATGTTTTGATTAGGAGAAAGGTTTAAATTAGTGCATTTTAAGTAAAAACAGAGAAAAAAAAAGGAAGAGAATTTTTTTGATAAAATATTATTTTGAATTTTGAATCTTTTTTAATTTTTCGTAAATTTTAAAGAATTTGTCAAGGTGTAATATGTAATGTGAGTGTGTGAGCCCAGTATCTGCCAAAGGCAGCCCAGCTTGCATAAAAGGCGAAACATATCGGTGGAGGATCTGGCATAATTTAAGCCAGGGATTGAGGATTTTGGGGGTAGCATGTTAAAAGGCGAGGTGTGCTGTGGTACTTAGCTGTTCGATTTCTCGGTGTTGGGATCTCTTACGGAAAAGTCCAGTGATCTCGTTCAGGTGAGTCCATAGTCGCTGAGCCAGGGGGGTCGTGTACCCATGTAGAGTAAGAACCAGGGGGTTGTTGGCACCAGTTCCTCACCAGTCCTCTTCGGGGTTTATCAATGAGATTTCTTCTGTTATGGACAGCAGAATTCTCATTGAGGGGGTATTGTAACGTGTCAAAATTTGGGTCATTTTATTTTTACAGTATGGGATATTTACATTTTTATTTATTTCATTTTGTGTGGGAGTTTATAAAAATTTATTGTGAAATTTTATTATGCGGCAACCGTTATTTCGATTACAATAGAACTCATGGTAAGCTGAACAGTGTTGAGACAAAGGAGAGACGCAGTTACTGTATTGTGTAACTAGGCAAAGGAATTCGCATCTCCCCGAATTTCTAAGAACTCTGTATATGTGTGACCACACTCGCACTTAACGTTTCGAGGCGGGGCGCTGAGGTGACGCCGTGAAAACTCCGACGAAGCGGTGAAACATGGCGATGGAACAAACAGTTTGTAGCAGCAACCGGCCCGCTACAGGAAATATATGTAAGCCACGCCTACTACTAGTGATGTCAGCATAGCCAAGACCAATATCGTCACCTGTTGCCACACATATACCAGCTCTATTCCATGTATAAAAGGAATATGCCACAACAAATTAAGCATGAACGGCGACTAAAATCTGTTGGCCGTGAAGGCGCATTTCCTGCCTCTCAACGAAGCACACTGCCCAGTTCCACTATCGTCACCGGCCGGCACGGAACGAAGTAGGCTCCATCCAAAGTTTTTTTATTCTAATACCAGTAACGAGTTCAACAACAGTAAAGGTTTGTGTGACCGCGGTCAAGAAAAAATATAGAACAGCATCAGACACTTTTTGGACAGTTAACACGAAATTATAAAAGAACAATGTGCGCGCGCGCGAACCACGTGTCGGCGGTTTAAGGGTTGGGGGGACTTATTATAAATGTTAAGGGATAAATAAAGTTATTTGTGTGTATGCGTGAGTGAGCAATGCTGGGCTGTTTTTGTTTATAATTGTGTTTGTGTCCTTTATAAATGATAAGGTAAGCCATAGTTAGTAAGTTCAGTTACAAGCAAGGTGCAAGAGTTGCACAACATTTGACGACACGTAAATGTATTTGGTAAACGATAATTTCAATATTTGAGCATTAAAAACTATCAATTCTCTTCATAACGATGTGTAGAGTTAGTTATTTCGAGAACCCTTGAAACATATGTTTGTATCTAGCGTTCGTACGAAAGGATCCTGGCCCCACATAAAACGAAACTTTCAAGGTAGGTGGAAGTTAATATATTAATATATTTAATAATATATTTTTAAAGAGTAATAAACGTCTCAATATCAATCCTTGAGTTGCATTTATTTTTTTTACTAGCCACTGCATTAAGCATTCATGCCTAAATCTATGGTGTTTTACAATAGTTGTACATGCATAATGATTATATATATATATATATATATATATTATATATATATATACACACATAACTTCTAATAGTGATGACTGTCATATGCAGAGCAATACATTTTGGTGATTAAAAATTCTTGCATACATTCACATGATGCTTAGGGCTTGATCAAGAATATACATATTTTTGTATTTTAATAGTACCCAGTGGCATTTATATAATTGTACTTCACTCACGCTTATTATATTATGTACAGACTGGACATCAAATAAATATAAATTTGTTACTGTTAATAGAGTTGCTTATTTGCAAGTCCTGTCATCCAACCAGTGGACATGTCTGAAATTGTGGCTTGGGTCTTGGCACACTTTAGGCTTCCTCTAGGTTCATTACCTAGTTTTAAATATTATGTCTCTCCCCTTAAAAAAAAAAAAATTCATAAAACACTTAATAAAATAAAAGGGGGGTTTCACTAGATTATACTTACTACCTTACTATTGTTACACATTATAGCTAATAATGTAGTACACATATCAATTTATGAAAAAATATGGTTTGGCATTATCTTGCCCCGACCCCCTCAGTTATTTTCTTATTGCACAATTGCTGCAGCAGTATTTCCTACTTATTAAGAAGGCAAATAAACTAGGATAAAATTTGAATTGTCCAGACAACTAGCAATGTTTACTCGAGATTTTGTACTCGTAAGATGCCAATTACAAAAAATCATCCTCACCTAATTAATTATCCTATTCTTGGATTTTGTTGTCCATGACGTGTCTGTTACTTAACTAAATATAATTAATTCACTTTATATAATATTGAAACTTTCTCGTGTGAAAACTTACTTGTCTTTTTTGTCAAACGTGTTTTGGCGTCTTATTCGCCTTTGTCAGCTTAGAACAGACTGCCAGAACTTAGTAACAGTTGTTGTTTGGAAGGTATAGTGGGGTTGCTGTGTAGAGGAAGGGGATTGGCGCGGGGATCCAAATTATTGTTTGTTTTATGTATAATTGTGTCGAAAAGTGTATATGATTTATATTGTAATTGGTCATTTAGTATGTTGTTTGGTTGTGTTGTGTGGTGTTTGTATATTTCGTACTGTTCAGCTGTGTTGAGTTTTCGACCTTTGGGTAAGAGGTGTAATATTTCAAGATTAGTATCTATGTTGGTGTAGCTATGGTTATGTGTGTGTATGTGTGTGGCAAACGCAGAATGTATATTGTTGTTGGAGAGGGCCTTTAAGTGTTCAGAGTAACGGGATGAAAAAGATCTTCCCGTCTGGCCTATGTAGAAACTATTGCAGTTATTACAATTTAATTTGTATACACCTGTTCTATTGTATTTGTCTATGTTCGTGTTTGTATCGTTGATGTGTTTTTTGATGGTATTGTTAGTTCTGAATGCTATTTTGTACTTGTGTTTTCTGAACGTGTTGGCAAGTTTGTGTGTGTTGGAGTTATGGTATGTGAGTGTGATGTATTTATTGTGTTGTGTGTTGTTGGTATTTTGTGTTTTGTTATTTTTGTTTTTGATGCGTTTGTGTAGTTTGTTTATTAAATTGGGGTTGTAACCGCTTTTCATTGCTATGTATTTGATTGTGTTGAGTTCGTCAGTATAATCTTGTTTACTTAAGGGTATTTTAGTTAGTCTATGGAGCATATGGTTGAAGGCCGCATGTTTATGTTGTGTTGGGTGGTTTGATGTGTTGTGTATAACCATGTCAGTTGTGGTAGGTTTTCTGTATATTTTGTACGTGTGTGTATTGTTAGATTTGTTAATTATTAGGTCTAAAAAATTTATACTATTGTTTTGTTCAATTTCCAGTGTAAATTTTAATTTGTGGTGTATTGTGTTCATGTATTTGTGTAAGTTTTCAACTTGTCTTGTGTTGCCTTTGAATAAAAGTAATATGTCATCTACATACCTGTGCCAGTAAATGATTTTGTTGGTGTATTTGTTGTTGTTTATTATGTGGTTCTGTTCTATGTTGTGTATATATATTTCTGCCAGTATTCCTGATATGGGGGATCCCATCGGGAGACCGTCTGTTTGTGTGTATATCTTGTTATTGTATGTAAAGTCATTTTGCTCAGTTATTATTTTGGTAAGTGTGATGATCTCTTGTATGTGTGTTTCAGGTGTGTTGTTTTGTCTGAGTAATTGTTCTAGTGTTTGTATGGTTTCTTGAACTGGGACATTGGTGTATAAATTGGTGATATCAAAAGATGCTAGTGTTGAGTTGTGTGGGATGTGGATGTGTTCAGTTTTCTTGACTAGGTCGATGTTGTTTTTGATAGATGTGTTGTTACTGAGATCAATGTTTTCTCTGATTATTTTGTCTAAGTGTTTGACGATTTTGTGGGAGGGAGCTTGTGTGTTATTTATTAATGGTCTGATGGGAATGTTAGGTTTGTGTATTTTTGGTAATGCATATACACCAGTAATGGTAATGTATATACCAGTATAGGGGGGTTAGGTTTTATTTGTTTTAGGTACTTGGTGCTTTCAGATTTGATTATATGTTTTGTGTTGTTTATAAATTTGTTAATCTGTTTTTGAAATTTTAGTGTGGGGTCTTTATTTATTTCCATTATATTATTTTCGTTGAAGAAATTTTCAATTTTAGTGTTAAGTTGATGTTTGTCTATTATGATGTTTATGTTTCCTTTATCAGCTTTAAATATTGTTATGTTGTGTTCATGCAACTTTTGTTTTACATTGTTAAGCATTTTTATCTCGTTGCTGTGTCTTTTCGGTTGTATATGTGTGTACGTTGGAGCTTACGTTTTGTGTTACACTTACTATTCTTGATTGATACGCCCCTAATGGACTACCACCCCTATCTGGGTGAAAATAGCCCTGTTCCAAAATTTGGTAGATTCCCCAAAAAATAACCCCCCTACTAAGTCTAACAAACCACCGGGTTAACAAAATAAAACAAACCATAAGCCGGTTATATCAAGTAAAATTTATGATTTGCCACAATTAACTACTTTCACGGTCATGATCCGGTGAGGTCATGGCCGCACTTAGGTCGGGAATCTACAGTTAAACATAAAATATGGATTAACATTTATAAAGTTTACTTGAACAGTAATATACACATCTTAGGTTTCCACACATTATCTTAGCCTGAACATTTTTTATTATATCCATACAAAATTTCCTTCAGTTTTCAATTTTAAATGAATATTTTAATCATTATGTTTTTATCAATTATTTATTTTACCATTACAATCAAAATTCAGATCAAAATAGATTTAAAGTCATTATTAAAAATTATCTTTTCAATTTATTTAATTACCTTTCATTAAATTTAATTCATATTGTTTTAATTAACAATTTCAAAATTAATTACATTTTTCAAAATGATCCTAATTTTATAAAAATATTACCTACATTATTCAAAAAATTTACCTTCATTTCTTCACATCTGGTATTTCTTTTTATTTCATTATAGGATTTTCCTACTGGCAATGATTCAGCAGAATAAAACAGTTGTCAACTTCAACACCTGGCTGCAAACATTAGCAAAACATACAACACCCCTGTTTACATAAACAATAGTCTGCCAGACTGGTGTTATAAACACTCTCAGTTTCAACATTCATGGTTACGTCATATACTGACACATATGCTTACTTCAACTGTTAATTTCTCTGAGTCTTGTAGTTAAAATATTTATCAATTTATATTTATTACAATTCAAACCAAAATTAATTTTGCTTCATTAATAAAATTAACCTTTTTAAATTATTTGTTTAACTTGACAATTATTTAATAACCTCCACTCAAAACAATTTAGTTGTAATTATATTATTTAAAACATTTTTAATATACACACATCATACAAAATAGACTTAAAATATTATTATGCCATTTGTTTGTGCCGTCTCCCTTGTTAAGACAACACAAAAGTCGGGAACTAGTTCAATTATTTACCAGTAAATTAAACTAGCTGCCGTTGTTAGTAAAAATACTTACCAACAAATTACAAAACAATTATGATATAGGAAATTGACAAGGTTTGCATAAATTTATTCACTCACTAGGTGTTAGCGAAAACATCTCTTTATTGCTATTCAAATATTATGCTTGATTTTAAAGAAAAGTTATTTTAGTAAATTCTGCTTTTACTGCTTCAAAGATCTTAAGTATGTTATTCGTTTTATCTCAAAATTTATTCATATAGATGTTAGTTTTAATACCACGGATCCGGGTCTGAACTTTCTCAAAATAATTAATTTATCAAAACTTCAACCATATTATTGGAAGAATAATATTGGTGATACTCTACATTATTATCTTACATTTATCTATACATTGCGGTTACTATTACTTCATTACAAAATTACAAAATTTACAAATCTGATAATTTGTTCTTTACATTGCTAAAGTTCTTTGTTACTTCTTTTATTAAGGCGAAATTTACAAAAGTTGTGGTTTGATATCACCTGAATTTCATATGAGGTTGTTGTTGTATCCTTGGGGCATCTCCTGTCGTCTTCTAAGGGTGGAGTACGTTGTTCCTGGTGAATCTACATCGGGTTGATTATTTCTGCTCTCGAAGATCGGTTGTTTACTTGAAGTTCCAACTGTTGTAGTTTCACTTTCCTTGGTCCAGACTTTTGTAGTTCACATTTTTTTTATTTTAATTATAGTTCTCACTTTGCAGTACTAAAGTCTAGTAGTTACCTATCTTACACTTACATTTTATATTTTAAAAAGAGATGTGTTGGCTACCTTTTTCTTTCTGTATGTATTCTCACTAACTCTACACACTACATTATTCACAATAAAACCATCTCATGCTGGATATACTTTTAAGGACATACACTTACGTGTATGTACACAACACCAAAACTCACATCTTGTCATGGCGAAGTTCTACTGGCGAATGCGCTGTGACATAGCGAGGCGAAGATCTGCTCTCGGCGCCAGCCGAGACGTGACACGAGAAGGCGAGGCGACCCAATCAAGGATCGGCAGCAGCTTGATTGGCCTCAACGTGACCATCTAACGTGCTCGAGGCGAGCCAACCAGGGACCAGCGGCACTCTGATAGGTTCGTGGCATACGACCTGTCAGGGCATAAAAACAGCGCCGCTAAAAATTTTTGGCGCACTCCATTGGACGTCGTCAAGCCAGCTGGAAGAAAAGGAAGAAGGAAGAATGGAGAACGCAGGAGAAGCAGTGATGGACATCGACTGGGACAGCAGCGGGCTCTACATACCGCTGCCGAAAGAAGAGAACCGCAGCACGCCCGGAACAGCGGACGCAGCCGCCGAACATCACCGCGCGGCTCGGGCAGCGTACGCAAATGATTTAGCGTACCCGACAAACGGTCCTTTTAAGGGCCTAAAAAACTATAGTGTGTACGATTGGCGCCATTTGTCCTGTGACAAGTGGCGCCCAACGTGGGGCCACGATCATCTTGCGGATGCAGGATCCAGCCACGCCAGAGAACTACCAGCCGGCACACAAAACAACATGGCGCCCAACAGCTACACCCAGCGGGACACCGGGTTCGAAATAGAGCAAGGCTTTGCGCAATTCGCCGCAGCTCTGAGGTGCACGTTGCCACCGGTGATCACCGCTACATACCATGGCCTCAAGTACGAGGATCCAGAACGATATCTTCAACAGCTAGAGCGACAGCTGCGGGACTACAGAGTCCCACCTGAACAGTGGGCAGATTACGCAGTGCGGCAGCTCCGAGGAGAAGCTGCCACGTGGGCAGAGAGATACACGGGACTGCAGATAAATTGGCCCGAGTTCTGCGACCGCTTCCGGCATCACTTCTGCGGGATGCAACGAGACGCAGAGCTGCTGGCCGAGCTGTACGGACAAACGCAGCGGCAGGAATCGGCGGAAATCTTCATCCTGAGAAAAATCAAGCTGTTTCGCCGTCTGTACCCCGGAGGTGACGAGAGGACGAGCATAGCCATGCTTACACAACAGCTGCAGCCACGCCTTCGACCTGCGCTGAGGTTCCCGCCGCCTATGACTTTAGAGGAACTTTTACAACGGGCAATGAGCATCGAGGCGGACTTGGATCAAGATAGTCGTGCGCGAGGTCGGGATGACTCTGCTGAAAACTCCCTGGATCGAGTAGGGGGGTCGAAGCAGTGTCGATCGGCCTCAAGCACGAAAGAGGAACAAAGATTGAACAGCCTAACGCCCAAGTGCCGCTACTGCCCGGGAAGACACTTCCATCGGGACTGCCCTGTGAAGAACCGGCAGGGAAACGACCAAGCGCCCCGGTAAATAGCCCACCGGGGCGCGTGAACCAACTAGGTGCGGACATACCGCGCATTCCAATAGAGATCGCCGGCCGAAAACTGACCGCAGCCTTGGACTCCGCCGCAAACTACGACTTCGTACGAGCCGGTCTGCTGCCCGGAGGAAGGAAGACGGAGCCCCGAGTTGTCCAGCTAGCGCTACACGGTCAGCAATGTCACTCAACGGCCACCGTCGTCGCAGACATTATAATTGGAAGTCTCGCGACCACCACCAGTCTGCTAGAAGTGCCCGGACTGCAAGAAGAAGTTTTATTGGGCCACCACTGGCTCACGGCCAACCAAGCAGTTGTGGACTACCGACGGGGCTGCCTTCACATTGGCAGCGAGAACCGACAGACGGTCTTCTGGAATGACCGCGCGGAGCCCGAGGAAGAGGACATTGACGAAGCTAGCCTTCAAACGTCAGCAGGTGGCCAACACCATAAACGGCTTCTGGAAATGTTACACCGTCATCGCAGTTTGTTCTCCCGTGGCCCGCTCCGCACTACATCTGCGGCCAAGCACGAGATCCGGCTGATAGAAGGTAGCCAGCCATTCCGGCTCCCAATGTACCGGTACTCCGACGAGAAGAAACGCACCATCCGGGAACAGGTAGAAGAGATGCTGAGGCAGCGTATCATTGAACCGGCCACCTCGCCATACAGCTCTCCGGTGGTGATTGTGAAGAAGAAGGACAGCACACCCCGGTTCTGCGTAGACTTCCGGAGGCTGAACGATCAGACCGAGGATGTGGACTCACCACTGCCGCTGATATACGAAACAATCAAGGACCTCAGCGGGGCCCAAGTCTTCTCGACCCTAGATCTCAAGAGCGGCTACTGGCAAATCCCGCTGGAGGAAGAAGCAAAGAAGTACACAGCATTCTCGGTGCCCGACGGAGGTCGCTACCAGTTCCGGGTGATGTGCTTTGGGCTGAAGAACGCGCCCAGCACCTTCCAACGGCTGATGCAGGATGTTCTCACGGGACTATTACGGGAGTGCTGCCTCGTCTATCTGGACGACATCATTGTCTACTCCCCCGACTGGGAAACGCACCTGCGACACCTGGATCAAGTCTTGGAAAGGCTGCAGATGCACCAGCTGACCTGCTCGCTCAACAAGTGTCACTTCGGCCGGGAAGAAGTCGCCTTTCTGGGCCACGAGATTACTCCGGACGGCAACCTCCCGCAGCAGCAACATCTCAGAGCGATTGAAGACCAGCCGGCCCCCAGCAACAAGAAAGAGCTGCAACGCTTCCTGGGAACCTGCAACTGGCTGCGAGAGTACATCCCCTGCTTCGCCATGATTTCGGAACCGTTAACGGACCTGCTGCGGACAAGAAAGTGGCATTGGGACGACACAACTCAGCGAGCCTTCGAAGAGGTTAAGGCCGCTTTCCGGCAGCCGTTAAAACTCTCACGACCGGATCGAGACTTGCCGATGTTTCTGCAGACCGACGCCAGCCAAAAGGGACTTGGAGCGGTGCTTTATCAATGCACCGAAGCCGGAGAGAGGCGTATCATCTCGTACGCCAGTGCCAAGCTCCACGAGGCGGAGAAGAACTACCACTCCAACGAACTGGAGTGTTTGGCAGTCGTCTGGGCCATCAAGAAATACCGGCCATACTTGGAGAATCGACATTTCACCCTAAGGACCGACAACAAGGCGCTAACTTGGCTGAAGCAGGCGACGGGGCAGAAGACGAAGTACGCTCGCTGGGCTCTACTGATACAGAGCTTCAAATTCACCGTCGTCCACTGCCCGGGCAAGGAGAACGAGTTGCCTGACTTCCTCTCGAGGGAACCTGGGCTTGAAGATACTGCCGGCGTCCAAGAAGAACCACGGATGCAGCCTGAAGAGAGGCCACTTCGCAGTGTTGCGGCAGCTGCACCCCGACTACAAGAAATCACAGCTGTCGGCATCCATCAGGCAGTGCAGGAGGCGCAAGAAGGCGACCAGGAGTGCCAAGCGTGGAGAAACGACCCTGCGGCGGCTACAGCGAGAGGATACCGGGTGGACAACGGCCTGGTTTGGAAGGACAGACGCAACCAGGAACCAGGATTGTACGTGCCGCCGAGTGTCCGCATGGAGGTCATCAGGCACTTCCACGACTTCCCTGAAGCCGGTCATCCGGGGGCCGAAGAAACGTTTCGGGCCATCGGCAAGGACTTCGTCTGGACCGGCCTAACCATTGATGTCCGCAGATACGTCCGGAGTTGCAGAATATGCGCCCTACACAAGCGCGGCGCAAATCCCGAACAGGACCAACAGCGACCTCACCGACCCAGGAGATGTTGGAATACTGTCGCCCTGGACGTCATGGGACCATATCCGCTGACTCGAGCTGGCAACCGGTACATCGTAGTGGTCACGGATATGATGTCGAGATGGGTGGAAGCAAAGGCCGTGCGCAAGGCGGACGCCGACACCATTATCCGCTACCTGGAGGAAGAAGTGTTCCCTCGTTGGGGATACCCAGAGGCGTTGCTCACCGACAACGGAAAGCCGCTCACGGGCCACAAGTGGAAGCAGATGTGCGACAAGCTGCACATACGACCGTGGACTACAGCCAACTACCATCCCAGGGCGAACCCGACCGAGCGGCGCAACGGCGAGATCAAGAAGGCGCTGCGGATCCAGCTCCATGACTGCAAGGACCATGGCGACTGGGACAAGCGTTTGCCGACGATTCTGTTCTCGCTGCGGAATCGTGCAAACGCCGCCACTGGAGTAACACCGAGCGAGCTTCTGCTGGGCAGAGACCTACGCCGACCCGGCGACTGGAGTCGGCCACACGCAGAACAGGACGTCCGGCCAATTGAGGAACGAGAAGAGGCGGCCAGGTCACACCAGACGCAGTATCAGCGGCGGCGGTATCCGGAACGGAGGACACAGGACCCTACACTGGCCGTAGGGCAGCTGGTGTACGTCAAGAGCCACGCCGGACCAGCCAAAGGACGGAGGTACCCTGGATGGGAGCCAGCCTGGGAAGGTCCCTTTAGCGTTGCCGCAACCCTCGGCGGGCAGATTTACACGGTGGAGAAGGACGGACGTCCATACAAGGTTCACCGCCAACGGCTCAAACCCGCCGGAGAAGAACAATGGGCTGGCCACCGGAGAGCATTCAAGACCCGGGGGAGTTGTGACATAGCGAGGCGAAGATCTGCTCTCGGCGCCAGCCGAGACGTGACACGAGAAGGCGAGGCGACCCAATCAAGGATCGGCAGCAGCTTGATTGGCCTCAACGTGACCATCTAACGTGCTCGAGGCGAGCCAACCAGGGACCAGCGGCACTCTGATAGGTTCGTGGCATACGACCTGTCAGGGCATAAAAACAGCGCCGCTAAAAATTTTTGGCGCTTGTTGATCACGGTAACCCCTACGCCAGGTAACCCCGTTCGCCGACTCCGTAAGTCCGTTGCGCTGGCAGATAACGCATCTGTCAAGCTCCTTGCGAGCGAGACTGTGCGCGTTACCTGCCGCAGCGCATCGGAGCACTTCGGAGTGGTCCAGTGGCTGGAACGTGAATCGTTCCAGTTCCACACATACACACTGAACCGCACCAAGCCTGTAGCCCTCGTCCTTCGGGGCCTGGACATACAGGCGGATCCGCAGGTCGTCGCTGACGAACTGTGCGACGCGGGTTATAAGGTTGTGGGAGCCTCTCGGCTGTACACCACTTATGGCTCGCGTCGACCACTCCCATTAATCAGACTCCTGGTGGAGAAGGGCGACTCCTCCCAGGCCTTATTAGAGTTGAAACGGCTTTTCGGGCTCTGCGTAAGCGTAGAGCCCTGCCGTCAGACCGGGCGACTTTCCCAGTGCCACAGGTGCCAGCGGTTCGGCCACAGCAGCTTCGGTTGTCGGAACGCGCCGACCTGCGTCCGCTGTGGAAATGACCACTTGACGCAGGCCTGCGCTGTCCCGGACAACCACCGATATTGTATCAACTGCGGCGGCGCCCATGCTGCTAATAACAGGCGCTGCCCAGTCTATAGCGAGCAGCTGGACAAGTTGAAGAAACCAGTCCAGCCTAAGCCTCGACATGATGTTAGACAGCCAGTCAAACCGGCCAAAGCCGCTGAACCTGTGGTCCGGAAACCAGCCCCTAGGTCTGCTCCGGTTCCGAAACCCAGCAGTACAGTGAGCCCGAGCGAAGCTCCAAAGGCCAAACCCATCATCGCGCCCCCGGAACCGGAACGCGAAATACCCCACTTCACACAAGTCCCGCTGCCGGACAACGAGGAAATTGATCCTCCATTGCCGCCGCCACCCAAGCCTAGATTCCCCAGATCGGGCAAGAAAGTTAGGAACCAGGCCAAGAACACGGGCCAGCCTAAACCACCTGCCACTGGACCCAAGCCCGTCCTCCAAAAGCCAGAGCGGCCACCCGCTCCAGTACCAGCCCCCAAGGCTTCCACCGTCTCGCCCCGCCGCAGCTATGCAGCTGCCGCCAAGCGTTCTCCCCCGGCCTCATCTTCCGATGATCTCGCCGTCGTTTCAGACTTTCTGGCAAGCTACGACTTGCAGAAAGTGGCCCAGACTTTCCTTAAAATCAAGGAACGCTTGGCAACAGCCTCGCCCCAGGACAAGTTCCTCCTCTTGGTGGAAGCCTGCCGTGTAACAGGTCTGTTATGAACGGACAACCACGGCAATCCCTCAAGCGAGACCTCGAGCTCGTGGCGTGGAACGCCAACGGCCTCGCTTCCCGGCATTCTGAGCTCTTAGAGTTCGTTGCCCGTCACAAGCCCGATGTGCTTCTTCTTGGCGAGACGCACCTGACCCCGCATCGTCGTTTCCGACTACCCAACTACGTGTGCCACCGGGATGACCGGTCGGGTCGCGCAGGAGGGGGCACAGCCATCGCGGTGAAGGCGAGTCTTCGCCATCACCGCGTTGTCCTGCCTCAGCGGCGGAACCTCGAGTGCACCGCGGTCGAGCTCCATGGTGCTCTCGGCGGTCTACTCGTGGTTTCCGCCTACAAGCCTCCACACACGGAGCTCCTGTCGAACGATCTGGAGGCCGTCTTTGGAGCACACAGGAGGGTAGTCCTGGCGGGCGACCTGAACTGTAAGCACCCCGATTGGGGGAGCCGCTTGGCGAACCCAAACGGGACCCGCTTACGCAGGTATGCTGATGCGGCTCGGGTCACAGTCATGGGTCCTACCGGGCCTACATACTATCCCTCGAGGGCTAACTCCCGCCCTGACGTATTGGACATTGCCGCGGTCAGGGGCGTTTATTGCCCGGTCCACGTCTCCGTCATTTCGGAACTGTCCTCGGACCATTGCCCTATCAGTGTGCATATAGCTACCCAGCACGCCACCGTCCGCGACGAGCGGCGGGTAATCGAGTGGGACCGCTTTGGCCCGGCGTTCAGTCGCCGCCTACCAGAGCATATCCCGCTCGACACTACCCAGCATGTCGAAGAGGCAGTTGGCTTATTCGACACAGCCGTAGTCTCGGCGGTTGACGTGTCCTCCCGGATGAAGCCGGGGCTCACGCCCGACTATCAGCGGATCCCCGAAGAGGTGTCTCAGCTCGCTTGCGAGAGGAATCGCCTCCGGAGACGCTGGCAGAGGACTCGTGACCCGGCGGACAAGGCTGCGTTCAACAGAGCGTCCGGCAAGTTGCGTCGTGACATGCTGGCGTTCCGTAGACGCAACTGGGAGCTAGCTGTAACACAGATGGATGGCCCTGCTGAGGACCGTAATGTCTGGCGGATTCCCAGTGCCCTAACGGGAAAGCGCAAACGCGCGCCTCTCCCCGCACTGGCCGGACCTGGCGGTCAACCCCTTGGCCGCCCCCTCGAAAAGGCCGAGTTCTTGGCTGACAGTTTAGAGCGTCAGTTCGCTCCCAACCCATCCAAGAACCCGGCCTTCACTGAGCACATCTGCCGCGAGGTAGAGCGCTTTCTATCGGCCGGTATCACAGTCCAACCGGAGCCCATCTCCCCGGAGGAGGTCTCTGAGAGGATTGTTCAGCTCAAGCCCCGGAAGGCGCCTGGCCCGGACGGAGTCATGAATTCCGCCCTCCATCGCCTTCCGGAGCGAGGAACCCAGTTCCTCACTGACCTGTTCAATTCATGCCTCAGACTGGCCTATTTTCCGGTGAAATGGAAAACGGCTACCGTCATTGTGATACCGAAGCCGGGAAAGAATTCTTCTCGAGTGGAGAACCTCAGGCCCATCAGCCTCTTGTCCGCGACGTCCAAGGTTTTTGAGCGTCTGATCCAGCGTAGGATCCGCGACCATCTAGAAAGACTAGACGTGCTGATCCCCGAACAGTTCGGCTTTCGTGAGCTGCACTCCTCGACTCATCAGCTGATGAGACTCGTGGAATGCATAACCGAGGCTGGCTGCCAGGGCAAACAGACGGCTGCGATCTTCCTAGACGTAGAGAAAGCCTTTGACCGCGTGTGGCACGAGGGTGTCCTCTACAAACTCACGGAGGTCCTTCTCCCAGACTGCTACGTTCATTTGATCGGCAGCTTTCTGCGAGACCGTAGCTTCCGAGTGAGAGTAGACCACGCTCTCTCTTCGGAGAGGCGTATTACCGCTGGTGTCCCTCAGGGAAGTGTCCTTGGGCCTCTTCTGTTCTCGTTGTTTGTCAACGACACGCCCCGAGTTCCTGGAGTGAAACTGTCGCTGTTCGCGGACGACACTGCGGCTTTTGCCTCAGAGCCGAACGCGAGTTATGCGGCCGTTAAGCTCCAGCGCCAACTCGACGCGTATGTCGGGTGGACCGATGACTGGAGAGTTGCCGTTAACGCTTCCAAGAGCGCCGCGGTAATATTCTCGCGACACCGCAAGCGGCCTCGGCCGCTTAAAGTAGGCCCCGTCGAGGTGCCCTGGACCAACAGCGTCAAGTACCTCGGGCTCCACGTGGATTCCCGACTCACCTGGCGAACCCATGCAAATTACATCCGACAACGCGCTTCGGCGCAACTCAGTAGACTCTGGCCCGTGCTATCTAATCCGGCAATGACCCCCCGGCTAGGTAAGCTCATAGTCAACACGTACGTGTTGCCGGTGATTACCTACGCCTGTCCTGTTTGGGGATACCTGGCTCGTGGTCATAGAATCACGCTCCAGCGCGTACTCGACCGGGGACTGAAGCTCGCGTGCAAAGTCCCCCGGAGGTACTCTTCTCGTCTTTTGAGGAGAGGACTCGGTGTCCGCTCTCTTGATGACACCGTGAGACGCCTGGCGCGACGATTCTATGTTCGTTCCGACAGAGTGACCCACAATTCCCTCATTGCCGGACTTGGTAAATACACCCCGCGACCAGGTGAGTCCTGGAAGCGACCTCGTTTGCTAGTCCCGGTGGTATAATCCACCAATCGCAGGTCGTTTCAGACCCCCCCCATAAGTAGATAAAAAGTATATATTGAACTCCAACAGACCCAGTGGCAGGAGTCCTTTCTGAGACTCGGGACACTGTACTACTCGCGACCCGCGCTTCGCGCGGGCCGCGCAACCCCCAGTTGTGTATTTTTGGCGCACAGTCTACTGTCAGCCACGTCAAAGGTCCTCGAACGTCTCGTACAACGGAGAGTACTAGATCATCTACGAAATTTCGATGTACTGGTCCCCGAACAGTTCGGCTTCCGTGTGGGGCATTCCACCACTCATCAACTGATGAGACTGGTGGAATACATCACGGACGCCGGGTGTCGGAAAGAGCAGACTGTCGCCTGTTTCCTAGATGTGGAAAAGGCCTTTGATAGTGTCTGGCACGACGGGCTCTTGTTCAAGCTCCGGGAAATCCAGCTCCCAGATTGCTACCTTCGCTTGATTGCTAGCTTTCTGACGGAGAGGACTTTCTGCGTGCGAATAGACGACCACGTCTCTTCCGAGAGACGTATCACAGCCGGGGTACCTCAAGGTAGCGTGCTAGGGCCTCTCCTGTTCTCCGTGTATGTCAACGACGCACCCAGAGAGCCTGGAGTCCAGATGGCTTTGTTTGCCGACGACACGGCGGTCTATACCGCCGATCGGAACGCAGACTTTGCTATCCCACGACTTCAGCGCGCACTCGATGCGTATTCGACGTGGACGGAAAGCTGGAAAGTTGCCGTCAACGAAACCAAGAGCTCCGCGGTGCTATTCACAAAGCGCCGGAAAGAACCACGAGGCCGAGTGAGACTCGGTAGAACGTACCTGCCCTGGTCGAGGGAAGTTAAGTACCTCGGTGTCCACCTTGATCGTCGGCTCACCTGGCGTACCCACGCTGAGACGATGCGAAAGAAAGCGTCCGCTCGTCTCGGTCAACTGTTTCCGATACTTGCCAACAAGGCTATGACCCGCAAGCTGGGTAAGTTGATTGTCAACGCGTATCTGTTGCCGATCATTACCTACGCTCTTCCCGTCTGGGGTTACCTCGCAACCGTTCATAAAAGAAGGTTGCAAAGCGTTCTCGATAGAGGGCTTCGGCTAGCGGCCAAAGTCCCCTATCGGTTTTCTTCTCGTCTCCTGAGAAGAGGACTCGGTGTCCGCTCCTTGGATGACACCGCAAGACGACTTGCACGTAAATTTTACGTCCGAGCTGCGAGGACCCAGACAAACCCACTCATAGCTGGCCTTGGCAGGTACCGAATACGTCCAGGTGAATCTTGGAAACGGCCTCGACAAATACTGTACTAGTCGACCTAGTACGAGCATGTCGTTGTAACGACCAATAAAATTTAATTAATCAATATTCCGTCTGGACAGGACCACTAGGCAGGAGCCCCTCATAGGAGGCTCGGTACTAGGATACCATTGGGTCGTCTCACGACGCACAACCCAACAGCTCTGACCACTTTTTGGCGCACTCCATTGGACGTCGTCAAGCCAGCTGGAAGAAAAGGAAGAAGGAAGAATGGAGAACGCAGGAGAAGCAGTGATGGACATCGACTGGGACAGCAGCGGGCTCTACATACCGCTGCCGAAAGAAGAGAACCGCAGCACGCCCGGAACAGCGGACGCAGCCGCCGAACATCACCGCGCGGCTCGGGCAGCGTACGCAAATGATTTAGCGTACCCGACAAACGGTCCTTTTAAGGGCCTAAAAAACTATAGTGTGTACGATTGGCGCCATTTGTCCTGTGACAGCGCGTATAGTTTAGGGGCGAGGGCTCAGTAAGCTAGTGCGTATTTACGCACTAAGAAAATAGTTCGTACTTTATATATAATTAATTATTCATTAATTAGAATGTAAATACTTTATGTTTACTTTATTATGACTTAGGGATTTCTTTATTTATATAGTCGCATTTTTAATAATTAAAGTAATTATTATTATTATTCTTTACTTAATACCTCTCTTGGCGTGTTTGTACTGGAAAGTTTCAAGTTGATTCAGGAATCTGGGTATAGGTAAGGGTGTATGATACTCTTACTTATTAAAATTAAAAATTTTAATTTGTGCGATTTTCGATTTTTTAAATTCGTCACATCCTCCTGCACTTAACTATGAAAAAAGGGGGGGTAATAATAGAAAATCTAATAAACAATTATATTTGGACACAAAATTTCATACTGAAATTTCTCTCTCTCAGATTATTTCTATTCATCAATTGATTATCTTACGCTTATGTCACATCTAAATTCTACTACATCTACTATATAAAATACACAAAACGTAAATCTACCTTATTTTAATTCTTACATCTACTACCGGTTTTTTCTTGAATTGGTCACTCGTTTTACAGAGTTATACTCATGAGTATGTTACTAATAATAATCACGTATTGTTAGAACAATCGAATTACTTTTAGTTTATAGCGCTAGGGATTATTTTCTTTCTTTCTTTTTCTCTCTTCATCATCATCATCATTGTCATCAGATTTCTCGTGTATAATATCATTCTCGCAGGACATTAGCTAAGGTTGATCAGGCCTCGCTAGTATTCGTACGAAGGGGTTTTGAGTTTATACTCACTTATAGTATAGGATGTTGCACAATCTTATCCTATTTCGGTATAAGTATATACAACATATTTTATTCTTAATACTTAGATAGTATTCTAGGTTTTCTATCTTTCTCGTAGTCTTTCTTCTGTATTTTGACACGTAAAACATTTTTTTATTTGAGACAGATGGCTTCTGCGAACGTAATTTTCTGTATTGGGTTCATACAGAGCTACAGTAACGGGGGTGATGAATTTATGAATTTGGTAGGGGCCACACCATCGATATGATAGTTTCGAAGTGGTCCTATTAACTGCCTTACTCATAGGATGAGTTTTATACATTACTATATCACCTATTTTATACTCTATTTGTTTATTATTATTCTCATGATACTTCCTTGATTTTTGTAAATTAGCTCTCAAATTTGCACGAGCTTCGTTCCATATTTTACGTATGTTATTCCCATTTATGTCGCGGGGTAACAACTCATTGATTTTCCACTTTGTGGTTAAAGGATGGTTGGGTTTGTACTTGTACAGTAAATCAAATGGTGTTGATTTATGACCTTCATGATACGCTGAATTGAATGCAAATTGTATCCACGAAATATTTTGATCCCAGGTTGTCTGGTCTTTAGCATGATAAGATATTAATGCTGATTTTAAGTTACGCAAGTATCTTTCTGCTAGATTTCCTTGCGGTCTGTACTCGGTCACGGTAATATGATTTATACCTAATTTAAAACACATGTCGTTAAATTCTTTCGACTTAAACTGGGGTCCATTGTCAGATATTAAGCTTAAAGGTGTACCATAGTCTTTAAATAGTCGTTCTTGTAGAATTTTAATTGTCGTAGATGCTAATGCACGACGCATAGGATACATCCACACGAATTTAGTGAATGAGTCTACACAAATTAACAGCATAGTATTTCCGGATTTAGAGCGGGGATAAGGTCCAGAATAGTCTATGTATATTTTCGAGAAGGGAGTGGTAGGTATTTCGGAGATTAATTTTCCGACTTGACTGGTTCTTGCTGGTTTGCTCAGGGCACAAATTTCGCATTCTTTCACGAACTTTTTTATTTCACTATTCATGTTTTCCCAGTGGTATTCCTTGCGAATACGATGTATAGTTTTCCTAATTCCCATATGAGCTCCAATTGTCGATGAATGGTAGTACTCCATTAACATGGGTTTGATTATTTCCGGGGCGAGTATTCTCAGTAATTTTCCGTTTGCCTTTTTAAAACAAAGTACTCTTTTACTCAAGATATATTTGTCAGAGTTATTTCCTTTTTCTATTTGTTCGATTATTTTACACAATTTCGGATCTTGTTGTTGGTGATATGCTATATCCTTAAATGCAAGGGGAAAGTTAGTAATTAGTGTATTAACGGTAGTGGTTTCAATATTGTCTTCTCCAGATCTTGTATTGGGTAGTTGGAACATGCGGGATAGAGTATCGGCTACTACATTTTGAGTACCACGAATATGTTGCACTTTGAACTTGTAGCAATTTAATCTTAACACCCATCTTCCGATACGACCTAACTGTTTTGGGTGATTCAATAACCATGATAAAGCTTGATTATCGGTTTCTAGTAGAAATTCTTTGTGTTCCAAAAATGGTTTGAATTTATCAAAGGCGAATACTACGGCTAAACATTCAAGTTCGTAGGCTGAGAACTTCCTTTCTTGTTCAGTCAACGTACGGGATGCATAGCTGATCGGGAGTCTAGTATTATTTATTTCCTGGTATATTACGGCTCCTAATGCTACACTTGAACTATCGGTCTGTACGATAAATGGTTTACTGAAATCCGCTAACTGCAATACAGGTGGGGATATAATGCTTTCTTTAAGTGTTTCAAACGCTTCTTGATGTTGAGTGGTCCACTCGAATTTCGTTCCTTTCTTTCTTAAGGCATTTAATGGGGCTGCTATATCCGCTAAGTGGGGTATGTACTTATGAAAATAATTAATCATACCTAAAAATCTAGCTATACCTTTGACGTCTCTGGGAGGTAAGAATTCTCGGATTGCGCGTGTACGTTCGGGATCAATGGTAACCTTACCTTCGGCTGATACTATGTGACCTAAGAAGGAGAATTGTTTTACTGCGAAATTAACTTTACTCGGGTTTACGGTCAGTCCGGCTTTCTTTAACCTGGATAATACTTCACGCAAGTGATCAATATGTTGATCCATTCACTCACTATACACTACTATATCGTCAAGATAATGATATACAAATTTAAATTTAACGTCATGGAAAATTTTTTCTAACAGTCGGCTGCATACTGAACTTCCTTGTGATATACCGAATGGTACTCTCGTAAATTGATATAGATTAAATGGGACAGCAAAAGCAATTAAATGTTTTGATTCCTCAGCTAGTGGGATTTGATGGAATGCTTGGTTGAGATCCATTATGGTGAAGATTTTCGCTTTTGTAAAATAGTGAAACGCACTGTGTATGTCTGGCAGTGGTATCGATTCAAATTCTATACTCTTATTTAGTTGTCTATAATCCACGACTAGTCTATGTTTGTCAGTTCCTTTTGGTACTAGGAATGCAGGTGATGAGTATGGAGACGTTGACGGTTCAATGACGTGCTGATCAAGGAGTTTGTTAATGTGGTTTCTCATGATTTCCATCTTGGGCGGAGATAATTTGTATGGGTGCAGTCGTATTACCTTGTTGTCACTAAGATTTATTTTATATTCGATTAAATGAGTTACTCCTAACTTGGGGGTGAGTACAGCAGAAAATTCTTTTATTAACTTTTGGATTCTTAGTCTCTCATTTCCTTTTAAATGACTTAGACTCGATTCATGAGGCTCTGAATGAATAGTTGCGGTTTCACTAATAGCGTCGTTACTTATTTCGGAGTCGAACTGATATTTTCGAGTACGATCAAATCTGAAGAAATATTGTTTTGCATATATATCAAGGATTAAGGCAGTTTTTCTTATAAAATCCGCGCCTAATATTAAGTTTTGTCCTAACTCTTCAGCTACTAGTAGGGGAATATACCAAGTAAAATTCTTTATTTTTAATTTCACCGTAATACTGTGCGATATCTTTAGATTTTGTTTATTTGCGGTGGTACACTTTATGTTCACCATTTGGCTACGTTTAATCAGTTTATGATTAGCTAATAAGGTTGCTAACTGTTTACTAATTATACTACGGGTAGATCCAGAATCAATTAAACCAAGGGTATTCGTTGCTCCAAGGTCTATCTGTACATAGGGTAGTTGGCATATACTTGTTTTACATGCACCAATAGAGTTGCACTTCTCGATAAACCTTGTTAAATAAGGGTCTCTGCGTTTATTTTTATTTATCTCTATTTGATGCTTAGTATTGTTGTTACCTTTCCTTCTGGTGCTTCGGAAGACGTAGGATTTTCGTTCTTCCAGCTTCACATGCTTTTTTGATTGGTCGGTTTTCTGTTGATAGCGCTTTTGTTTACATAACTTGCTAATATGTCCGGCCTTTCCACAGTTATAACATCTTCTTTCCTCATTTACTTCGCTCGTAGGTTGTCGGGGTTTTGGTTTGGAGTATGTTACATGGGGATAGCTTTGGGTTTTATATGTACTTACGAATCGCTTATCGCGGTAGTTTCGGGTATCATTTCCAATTGGTCTAGTTTGGAATGAATGTCTGTGTTGACTCTGGGACATAGAAACACTTCTATTCTGGTCAGAATACCAGACGTCGGACGAATGTATACAACATAGTTCTAGTTCGGTGAAAGTGGTAGGTCGCTTCACGAGTGCTAGCCGAGATCGCTCTTCGGGGGATAGTCCTACTAAGATAGTGTCTGCTAACTGTTGTTCACTCCATTTAACTTGTAGCAATAAAGCAGATTCTCTTACCTCAGAAATATAATGAGCTAGTCTCTCGTATGTGCCTTGTGCACGAAGTACTAAGTTTCGCTTTAATTCTTCGTAGATACCGGTGGGAATGAAATGTCTTATTAGTGTGGTATGAAGTTCTTCTACCGATTGATTATACCTTAGAGATTCTAACACTCTATCTTTTAATGGAGGTCTACACATAGGTAAAATTACTTGCAAAATCTGGTTATCTCTTAGTTGTTGCAGGTCCTTTAATTGTAAGATGTGCTTGATAAAATCAAGGAGCTTTGTAATATTCAGCCCATCAGTAATTGGTATGTCAGACAAAATACTTTCTACAGGGTGGGTTATCTTTCCATAGAGCTCGGGAGTTAGATTTATTTGACTCATCATTCTAGGTTTTTCCGCAGGTTGATTAGTCCGCAAGTGAGAAGGTAATTCGTAGGTACTGGTCATATTTTCTAGTTCATTAGGGAGTGACGTAACGTTTACTGGTTGAATATTTACTTGACTATCAGTTAACCGTTCCTTGAATGGATTTATATTTGATTCCTGCAGAATCTGAATTTTTGCAGTACCGTTTGGCTGTTCTTGAGTCGGGGATTGGGTAGGTGAAATATTTAATTTCGTCATTGCTTCTTCGATTTCGTCTAATCTAAACGATTCGGATCGTCGACGTAATTCGCGCATTATCTCAGGTAATTGTTGTAATGCTTCCTCGGCGAATTTTTGTACATCATGAGGGGTATCTTTATCACCTGGCCAGTTCAACAAATTGGTGATACGGCGGGTTAGATGCTCGATTCTTTGGGTGGTGCGTAAAATTACTGCGGGAGATTTTTCATCACGCAGGGTTTGTGCGATCGAAGTTAGTTCTGTATACTTGTTATAGCATGTTTCCTTTTCGCTTTCAAAATCTAAAACACTTAAACGATTTAATAATGAGGGTTTGTCCGGTTTATTTTCACGTAACGTCTTGCGAAGTTCCGCGACAGTTACATCAGAGTAGGGAAGACCACGCAATAATGCTTAATAACTTAATTCGTCTTTCAACAACAAATCGGGGTTAAATTGAGCCATTTTTGATAATAACAACTTTAAATACACGACGTATTACGAACGACAAATCTTATGTCACTTACTTTAATTCGTTTTATCAATGTTTAAAATAGTTAACGTTAATTCATTTAAACACATACACATATATATCTTATTTCATATTAAGCTTCCATATGCAATCTTATCTTAATTAATCAACATAACTTATCTCACAACAATTAAATTCTCAGTATTGACATATATAATTAATCAAAACAAAACGATAATACCATTTTAGTAGAGAGAAATTTCATATACGGAAAGTTCATTGCTTTAACAACAGCACAAAGAGTCAGCTGTTTTGGGGTGTCGTCGGGTTGCGTAGGGTGGTAATCCAGGACAATACAAAACAGGAAAGAGCTTGTCTAATATGGTTTTGTTTTCTTATGGGGGGGAGGGGTTATGAATGAGAAGGGTGTTTACAAAGGGGAGAGTTTACATTCCACAACACGTATTTAACATGAACCGACTGGTTTGGAATTGAATACTTACCAGCTATGACTTGCTTAATACGGCAAACTAGCGATACCAGTATTATTATAATATAATTAAAATTTTACTCATTTATTTTTTGTTTATTTCTGAGTGAATAAATTTATGTTTGTCCTAGTTATCGTTAACGAATTATAAAATGACACAACCACAGCAACATAATTATTTCTTGCTTTAAAGTAGTAGTGGTGCAATTTTCTGTATGTGACACTCTGTACACAATTAATTAATTTTTTTTTTTTTTTTAGCAAAGTAAATTATTTTTACAATAGCAGAGTGGCGCAATTTTGTGCCGTCTCCCTTGTTAAGACAACACAAAAGTCGGGAACTAGTTCAATTCTTTACCAGTAAATTAAACTAGCTGCCGTTGTTAGTAAAAATACTTACCAACAAATTACAAAACAATTATGATATAGGAAATTGACAAGGTTTGCATAAATTTATTCACTCACTAGGTGTTAGCGAAAACATCTCTTTATTGCTATTCAAATATTATGCTTGATTTTAAAGAAAAGTTATTTTAGTAAATTCTGCTTTTACTGCTTCAAAGATCTTAAGTATATTATTCGTTTTATCTCAAAATTTATTCATATAGATGTTAGTTTTAATACCACGGATCCGGGTCTGAACTTTCTCAAAATAATTAATTTATCAAAACTTCAACCATATTATTGGAAGAATAATATTGGTGATACTCTACATTATTATCTTACATTTATCTATACATTGCGGTTACTATTACTTCATTACAAAATTACAAAATTTACAAATCTGATAATTTGTTCTTTACATTGCTAAAGTTCTTTGTTACTTCTTTTATTAAGGCGAAATTTACAAAAGTTGTGGTTTGATATCACCTGAATTTCATATGAGGTTGTTGTTGTATCCTTGGGGCATCTCCTGTCGTCTTCTAAGGGTGGAGTACATTGTTCCTGGTGAATCTACATCGGGTTGATTATTTCTGCTCTCGAAGATCGGTTGTTTACTTGAAGTTCCAACTGTTGTAGTTTCACTTTCCTTGGTCCAGACTTTTGTAGTTCACATTTTTTTTATTTTAATTATAGTTCTCACTTTGCAGTACTAAAGTCTAGTAGTTACCTATCTTACACTTACATTTTATATTTTAAAAAGAGATGTGTTGGCTACCTTTTTCTTTCTGTATGTATTCTCACTAACTCTACACACTACATTATTCACAATAAAACCATCTCATGCTGGATATACTTTTAAGGACATACACTTAAGTGTATGTACACAACACCAAAACTCACATCTTGTCATGGCGAAGTTCTACTGGCGAATGCGCGTATAGTTTAGGGGCGAGGGCTCAGTAAGCTAGTGCGTATTTACGCACTAAGAAAATAGTTCGTACTTTATATATAATTAATTATTCATTAATTAGAATGTAAATACTTTATGTTTACTTTATTATGACTTAGGGATTTCTTTATTTATATAGTCGCATTTTTAATAATTAAAGTAATTATTATTATTATTCTTTACTTAATACCTCTCTTGGTGTGTTTGTACTGGAAAGTTTCAAGTTGATTCAGGAATCTGGGTATAGGTAAGGGTGTATGATACTCTTACTTATTAAAAATAAAAATTTTAATTTGTGCGATTTTCGATTTTTTAAAATCGTCACATGTTCTTATTACAAACATACGTTACCTATAAGCTATACTGTACATTGCAGCAAAATAATATTAACACAATACATTTATTTACAAATTTTCATCATATCCACTTATTATTTGTCACACTTCAATACCTGATTCAGCCAAGTCATTACCATATACTAAAGTATTTAAAATGTCCATACACTGCTTTTTTAATTCAACCTCTATCATCGTATAATAATCTTGCCTTTTTATAACATTTCTCATTCTTACTTACCCTCAATTTATTATTATCATTATTATGATAACCCATCAACACTATTTCTTTCATTATACCCTGATAACTTATAGGATTATTCCCTATTATTATTTCATAAACCTTGTCAATATTAGTTATTTTTGTCCAGTCTCCATCAGTAGTATTAGTTAACGTCAGGTAAGTTATTTTATTATTTATAACAGTATTATCAAAATATTCATCTCTCTCTATTTCACCATGCAAGTCACTTTTTTCACCTTTCTCTATATCTAAAGCCTGCACTAACCTTTCATAACCTCTATTAACCTCAAAAATTGCTATTTCTCTCTTTCTCTCATCACAACACCATATCATCTTTTCTCTCTCACCCCATGCAAAGGACACCATTAAATATTTATTACCTCTACTGGCTTTACCAGTTAAATCACAAAAAATACAGGGACCATCTGAAGACACCTTGTCTTCCATACAAATACAGGAGGAAACTCTGGCCTCATTAAACACCTGTGAAAACTCTGTTTCACCATAAACTTGAGGAACATCTGTGCCCTTTGCCCATTTACACTCTAACACCACGTTTTTAATTTCACCACTGTTACTTACCATATCATTCTTAGATACCCCATTTTCAGCTATATAATCATTATTCTTATTTAATGTTATTTCATCATTATGATTACTGGTAGTACTACCACTTACCTCAGAATTGTAATTACCATCATTATCTTCACTAGTGAACACTACCTCTCCCACTATTTTGTCACTATTATTTATTAATTCATTATTAGAATTATCGTTATCACTTACCTGTTTTAATTCAACTTCTGAGTTCTCCTTTAATCGGTCTGTCTTTAGTTCCCGCAACCATTCATCCCACTTTTTGTCACTTTCGTCAAACCGTTTATTAATCATATCAAACCACTTAACCATCTCTGTTTTTATAAGGTTCAACATATCACACATATTATCATTAATTACCTCATTATCTGTCACCTGATCGTCTTTATTTTTGTTAACTTGGTCTGGCTCTCTACCTTTATTTATCACCACCACACTATCATCATTATCACTAGGCCTATTTACTGCCTTATTTTCTACCACTATTACTTCAACTACCTTACCTTTATCATTTGTCATCTTACTACCAATATCATCACTGTGCTTCTTAATTTCCGCAAATATTCCCTCTTCTTGTTCTTCCATCCGTGTTAAATTATCGTTATTCTCTAGTACCTCGGTCATATTCAAAATTTATTTATATAACCTCTTTATATATAAATATAAAAAGAAACTCTCTTATTCTATAATTACTCATATAAAATCAAAACACTAACCTTGAACGTAAATATATACGATTAAAATTTTACAAATACTACTTACTTACTAGCCAACGCCCACCCTTGGCTGTTGGGCCATTAGGCGGCGCGCTGACCAGTAGAGACGTGAGAGCCTTGCCGTACCATCTTCGTCTTGGACTTGTGTGTCTGAGATCAAGGCTGGACATGCAATTAGGTGATCCGCATTCATGGAAACGTATCCACAGAGAACACATTCAGGAGACGACAACACGCCAATGCGGTGCAGGTGGGAGGCCAGGTAGTCATGACCGGTTGTAGTTCTAAAAAGAGCAACACTAGTTGCTCGGGGTAGAGTTCTGTTGATGGGGCCGTCCGTAACCAATGTTGCCCATCTTTTTCCCACACAGGCTCTTAATTGTTTTTCTTTTAGCCATAGGCTTATTGAGGAGTTTATTCTTGCTTTCGCAGATGCATATGAGCTGGGGGTCTCCGGCTGAGGTAGTGCTGCACCCATTTTGGCGAGGATGTCGGCTTTTTCATTTCCCATGATGTTGACATGGCTGGGTACCCATTGCAGTTCAATCTGCCAGCCTAATTGTACAAGGTTCTGCAGTTCTCGCCTACACTCAATTGTCAGGGAGCAGTTTGTATCACCATTTGAGGTCACGTTTTGAATCGCTGCAGTCGAATCTATGAGGAAGACGGCTTTGTTAGGTGGTGAGATCTTGGCAAGCTCAATAGATGCTGCCTTTATGGCTGCTACCTCTCCGTCATTGTTGCTTAGCCGGCCTCCTACAGCGAGGTGGCCTTCAAATAGAGAGCTGTAGAACCCAGCCCCTGTAGATGGTATAGAGGATCCGTCTGTGTAGATTCGTATCCACTGCTCAGCGGGAAAATGTTTTTGTACAGTGTGTAAGGCTGCTTGACGAAGCTCGGCTTCATTCGACTCTGTTTTTGTCTTATTATGGTCGAAGAGTTTCAAGTTAGCATTTGGGAGTTGGCTAAAGAATTCACGGTGATGTATAAATGGTGCTGCCTCATTTGGTTCTATAATTTTACAAATACGCCGTTACCAATTCCTATTTTCTGTGCTTTAAAACAGGTCTAGTTCCTATAATTTTTATATACGAACATCCTGGCAGGGTCGTCGCTGTTAAGGTACTCGCCTTTTACCCTTTTTAAAAATAATAATACTACACTCATCATAAAATATAATAATACTCACCACTGCCAGAATTTCACTTACCGTCATGGTCCCCGTAAAACTTACCTTTTGAAACTGCCCAGGTCGCCAACATGTTTTTTTTAGATATACATGTAAACTTTAAACACTCTTGCCCTTATAAAAAACCCGCTATCTGACTGTAATAAAATTTCAGAAAACCCCCGATTACGTCAGATGAGCTGTCAGCACAGAAAACTAGGAAATGGTTATGGCATAATAACTAGACTAACACATGTTTATAGAAGAATGAACCTTTTAATTTTTTACCATTTACTCTATCATTGATTATTATGTTTTCTTTATATTTATAATTTTTTACTAATTTTAGTCCAATAATTTTGTATAGACTACTACTACATCTTTCTAGTTGAGCCAGTACTTTTGATAACCCATACACACACTCACTCAATTTACATTTATTTTTAAAACTTCCTATTTAATTAATGAGCTCCTTATTAATTATAATGTTTTGGCCAAATGAAACTGTCTTTACACTTGTTACCTATTTGCGTAATATCCAAACGTTGTACACGATATTGTCCGGAACTGTTTTCACTAATCACTCTCCACTCCAAACACAGTTTATTATTACCTTACGTCATTTACTCATCACTTTACTGTTTGTACATTTTATATTACTTGGTAGGCCTACTTTTGTATTTTTCAGCCTACCAAGAACTCGTCCGAGGCTACCGTTTTTGTTCTGGTAACTGTCTGCTGATTGTCTGGCCGCTCAGCCGTGAGTTGCAATGGAACTGCTCTCAGTGCTGCTAAGGCGGTAATGCACAGGTTTTCGTCTGGTCACGTGATCGTGAGACTGCGCTCCCATTGGTGCTGTTAAATGAGCGCTATAACGTAGCCGTAAGGTTTAGCAATATTTTGCCGCCTGACGCAATATGGAGTTACATTACTTTCTTCCGTGATTCACGGCTGATGCGATGTTAGGTGTTATTTCACAATCTGTCTACGCTGCTTGAGTGCGGAGACAAAACATAGGCGTTTTGTTTTGTAATAAACACAGCATACTTGGTCGACTAACTCGGGGTTCTACAAAGGTGAACAATGACTGCATGGAGAATATAATTTTTTTTTAAATGTTAACTTGGCCCTACAATTTCGTACCGTTACACCCAATTATTTGTTTGTAATTGAGGTACAAACCTTTAATCATAAACACCATAGCCTGGTTACATTGTTGGCGGGTAGGAGCTGTGATTGGCTGTACAGGAGTATCTCCACCAAAATCTTCATAACCTTCCAGTCGATCCTGCTGAAAATCATATGACAATGACGACTTGATGGAAATTTCGTCAAATACCAGTGAAACAACCTTCTCCTCCCTTTTCATTTTCTTGGCTTTAATTTCCAGCAAGCTTAGAACCATTTTATTTACTCCGGGTTCCACTTCAGCTTTTTGCAACCAGTTCCTTAATGACCTGGTACTGGGTAGAGAAAAATGTTTTTGCATGTATCTGTATGATTTAGAAGAACAATAATGCAGAGCTAAAGCAAAACTTTTGTCGTTACTTGAATATCTTCGGCCCTGAGCTTTACGGTTCCTTTGATTTATTTGCAAAGTTAAAAAGTTCTGAACAACACTATTATCAACAACACTTTTTTCACAAATACACTTTGACTGATTTTTCTGCACCGCACATAATTTTCTTCTCAGATTTTTATTCGATAACCTGTATTTGGACAGCAACTTCTGAGAATTTCTATATTTCAATATTAAGTTTGAACAGCATTTATTCATTCGCTTTTCTTCTGGTAGTTTGTCAGTTTCCTGGACTGCACTGTCTGTTGGCGACTCATCTGAAATTTCTGGGGTAGAATCATGCTCTAGTTTTCGTTTCTTTGGGCTGCATCTCAAGCTTGCCTGTTTGACATTGTGGCACAAGAGTGAGGGCACTGCTCCAGGCCAGATCCTGAAACAAAAATTAAAAGAAGTTGTAATTTTTTATGGGAACATGAAATGCCAGTAGTTAAAGCAAGTTCATAAGCAATACCAGAAAAATTAACATAATAATAGAATATAGCATAGTATTTTTATATATAGGCCTACCCTTGGCTTAAGAGATTTTTGTTTCTGAAATCCTTCTCTGTGAAGTGGTCCTAGCACACTACATATCCTTTATTTAAATGTTCTGGTCCCTTAGTCTTCAGAATTTCATCTAAATCAGCTCTTCTACTCTTCACAACCCACTGAGTGCACCTGAAAGCCGATTAAATGCATAGGTTTAATAATAACAATAAGAAAGTATGTTCACATAAATACAAACACGATAGGCAAGTCAGCATTAATACGTGGGTATACTTACAGCACTTTGTTTTTAGGAAACCTGTAAAATGATTTGCGATCACTTTGTATTTTGTAATTAAAACACCCGTACATAGCACAAATAACTCCTCTTCCCGCCATTTCCAAAATCGTGATACATAACAAGCTCAAAGCAATCTGGGTTGTAAAAGTGGAACTTGTAATACGCATAGTCAGATAGCTTAATATGACTATTGACTATATTAATATGACATCATATTAAGCTATTTGGCATAGTACATGAACTGGCCAGCTGACTGCAGTCGCAAGTGTAGTTATCTGCGCGAACCGCTAGATGGCACGCAGAGGTGGTGTCGCCAGTTTCTCGTGCAAGTTTCCACTATTGTCATATTAAGCTATCTGGTATTACTCAATTATACTTGACTGCACGAGAGATGTCAGTCGTGTGGAACAGATGTCTCTAGTCTTACGCTATGTTGATGTGAATTCTGGAGATATCAAAGAACATTTTATTGGTTTCATACCTGTAGAGAAAACTACAGGTGCTGACTTAGCTGACTACGTTCTCTCAGTGCTCAAATCACTTGGTTTGAAATTAGAAGACTGTCGTGGCCAAGGATACGACAATGGGGCAAACATGAAGGGACATAAAAGCGGCATGCAAGCACGAATACTTGATATGAACCCTTTGGCCTTTATCACCCCATGTGGTTGCCACAACTGGAATCTACTACTTGGTGATGCTGCAGCCTCATGCTAAACTGTTCTTTGGAATTTTGCAAAGGTTGTACACATTATTTTCTGCATCTCCGGTGAGATGGGCAGCTCTGAAAGAAAAAGTAAATTTAACACTAAAGCCTTTATCAGAAACAAGGTGGGAGTGCAGAATTGAAAGTGTAAACGCTGTAAGGTATCAGCTGGAAGACGTAGCAGATTGCCTTGAAGCACTTTCAGATATTGGTGACCCAGCACTGTACAGTGAATGTAGATCATTACGTCGGGAAATTCTTTCATATGAGTTCATAATTTCTCTGATAGTGTGGTATGACATTTTGTTTAAAATTAACATCATCAGCAAGCTTTGGCAAAAAGTTAACATGGACTTAAGTACAGCTATGAAGCATTTTGAAGGATTTTTGACTTGGATTTCTGAGTACAGAAAAAGTGGTTGGGTTTCTGTACTGGTTGATGCAAATTCTTTGGCTGAGGAAATTTGTGTCAATAAAGAATTCAAACAAACCCGTATTCGCAAGAAAAAGTGTCTCTTTGATTACGAGATTCAAGATGAAATTGCTTCTTTCCCAGTGAACCTAATGAGGACACAGTATTTTTATGTGGTTATAGATTGCATCCAAACAAGCCTTAGTTCTCGGTTCATGAAGCTCCAACGCTACCAGTTTAATTTTGGATTTCTCTGCAATATCGCAGTTTTGAGAAATAAACCAGATCAAGAGAGCCTGGACAGTTGCAGACGATTGGAAACTGCTCTTACTATTAAGAGAGGAAACGGGAAAGAGTCCGAAAAACTTTATAGTGACATCAACTGTGAGGAACTCTATCAAGAGCAGGGGCGGATTTACGCACAGGCAGACTAGGCACTTGCCTGGGGCGGCAAATTTTGGGGAGCGGCAAAATTTGAGTTAAGAAATAATATTTTTAGATTCAAACAAATTTACAAGTATAAAAGCCAGTTGAATTAAGCACACACGAATATAAAAATTATCTTCACTTAATTTGTAACTATAACGCAGTTATCGTTTTTCACCCAAAAGTAATACGGGCGAATGTTTATGTTTTCAACCGTTGAAATATTTGGCGTTGATCATCCGAGAAATTTTAGATGTTGGCAATCCAGATCAAAGTGAGAAATGTAGATCTGTCAATGTAATACCGAATTGTAGGTTGGTTCCAGAAACCGAGGCAAGCTAATATTTAAGGAATCGAGACATTCTAGTGATACCGACAATAACTGTAATAGCAGTGAAGGTGAAGATACTGTTCACACAGTTCAGCCAGAGAGGTCCGTTGTAGAGGAACCTTCATTTTTGAAGAACGAAGAGCCAGTTCATGTCAAAAATCATGATGAAATGTCATCAAATCAGGTAGGGAAGGTCTTAGATTCTGATCCTATTAATTGGCAAATGAACGAGAGCACACGCGATTATGTAGCAAAGTTTGTATTTAAACAGAAAACACTAGTGCGGACTGTAAAACCAAAGAGGGAATATAATGATGCCCCCCCCAACAGAGATTTGTTGGAGGGGGCAAATTTATACTGCCTACGGGCGGCAAAATGTTAAATCCGCCCCTGATCAAGAGCTGAAAATGTTCTCGAGAACCATGCCAGAAGAAGGTGGAGGGGTAGCAAAAGCTTTAAAATACATGGTCTCAAAAGAACTATCCGATGTGTACCCCAACATTTTTGTTGCCATTCGCGTTCTATTGGCAATACCAGTGGCAGTTGCATCAGCTGAAAGGTCGTTTTCAAAATTAAAATTGATAAAGACCTATCTTCGGTCTACTATGTCTCAAGAAAGACTTTCAGCACTGGCTATACTGTCAATTGAACGTGAACTTTCAACAAAACTGAACTACTCATCGATCATCAATGACTTTAGTGAAGCCAAAAGTAGGAAAATTCCTTTTTAAAAAACTGTTGAAAGACTGAAAGAATAACAAATCTAATTTGTATTATTAAGAGATTTAAATTTGGGTAATAATATGTGTTGTTTATTTTATTAACTAGAATTAACAAAAGTTTATGAGAAGTTAAATTTCAGTCCATTATAAATGTTGTGTTTCATATCATATTTTTATAAGATTATTCAGTATTGTGTGTTTTCTTTTATGTACCAATAAAAAAAATGTTATCTGTATTATTTGGTATTTTTGTACCTTTACATTTTATTTCAGTAACCTTAATGAGTAATGACCTTTTATTATACACATTGATTAAAAACCAACTTCTTGGGAAAACAATTTATTTCATTTTTTTATGATACTACTAACTGAAAGTCCTCATAGTGGTTTTAATTGCCCACTAAAAAAATTAAGATGAAGATGACTAATCTACTTTTTGAAAATACTTTTTGAAATGTCATTGAAATTTTCTCAACTCAGTTTTTTGAATAGCTTCTTAAGTAAAAAGAAGTTCCGTAAGTTTTTGATAGTCCTATATTAATTTTATAACTCCAGTTAGTTTTCAGCTCAAAAAACAAGGGTAAATTTCAAAAGTGGGAATTGGGCCCCACAAAATTGACTCGCCTAGGGCCCCGCAAAGTCTAGAGCTGCCACTGGGTGAGATATTTGGTTTTGAGAGAAATAAAACGACATGTGTTAAACCAAAAAACAATGTTATTATTAACACTTTGACACTGGGCCCTTAACATAGTGGCCCTTCGCCCATGCCAAGCCATTTTCGCATATATTTAAAATGTTGTATCTTCTAAACTATATGGTAAAAAAATATACTGCCTATGTTTTTATGAAGATCTAAGCTTCTTCTTTAAAATGGTGTATACTGTGTCATTGGTTTGGTTATTTTCCCTGAAATTGCTTTTCAAAAAAGTGATGTTTTTCAAAGAAAAAAAATTGGCCAAAACACATGTTGTTAGTAGAAACTCGCAACTTTAGTTTTACTTGTTACAAATGGATTAAACAATACATTACATAATGTTTATAATATATATTGGTTTATAAAGGTGTACTTTTGTAATTCTTTTATATGAAACTCTTGTCTGACATTTTGACATGTAAGTGGTGTTCAGCTAACTAACATAACAGTTTGCTGCACGCTGTTTCATGTCAACTGTACCTACGAAAGTGAACACATATGCGATCTAGCGGATGATTTGGGTACTACAAGGCCTGACATAATTTCAAACAGGTCCAAGGACGTCCTTTTACATCATGTGGTATCATGCAAAACACATTGAAACTTCAGGATGTCAATTGACGTCCATCGGCATTCTCAGAAGTTTTCAAAGTACATCAATTGACGTCCATTGGCGTCAAAGTGTTAACAGAATCCATGGATATTTACGAACAAGATGAGCCTATTTACAGTAGTATGGATCTGGAAATGAGTAAGCACTATTTTTGTGTGAAGTGTTCAGCAGATGAATGTGAAGCAATGTGGAGTAGGGGGAATGGAGAGAGAAGGATAAAACTGTCCTCCTTCTAATTTTTCTCCCTCCGTTGCGATAACGTGTGAGTAGATATTCCAGCTGGAGTAAAAATTTAATTGGAATATTTATTTCTTCAGCTGCTTCTCTTCTCATAAATTGTAAAACAATTACTTCCCATGTTTGACTATGAATAATTTTCCTGTCTTTGCTAGTTGAAGGAAAAGTATCCATTTTAACAAATCTCGTTACTGGATGATAACACAAATAATTACAATAATATGTAATTACAGAATAAAAACTACCAATGGAAATTAACTAAAAAAATTAAATAACTAATAAAATCGAATTACTGTAAAACAACGATACAAATAATAAAAAATTGAGATACTAATAACAAATGCAAGACTGAGATAGTATCCGCACATTAAAATGTTTAATACTGCCATTATTTTGTAAACAGTGACTTAGCGTGTTATGTCTGTTGCAATGTTTCTCCAAAGTCGAACCTAGACATCAACAATCATTGTATATTTTGGATGTGTACACTTTGTGTACATGTTATAACTCACAAAAAAAAAAAACAGTAATATATGATCACATTGCTCTGGCATCTTAATTTGTTTGAATAAGTAACATCAATAACAGCCTCACATGTGAAATGATTCTTTGTGTGTGTGTGTGTGTGTGTGTGTGTGTGTGTGTGTGTGTGTGTGTGTGTGTGTGTGTTAAAGCAGATGTAAACTATCCATAAAGAACAGAGAGGCCAATATTAATCCAACAATTAGAAAGTAATATAGAGCACATTTATGTAGGTCTACATGCAGTTACAATTATTTAGGTCAATTCTTCACCCTACTAATCTTTCCATCACTGTTATCACCGTTAGCCTACTATCACTATCACTCAAATCATCTTCACTGCTGCTATCCCATCTTATATTAATTTCTAAATGATCTGTTACAGTATCATTATTTGGTCTGATCTCATGTAGTCATTTTCAATTTCCATGATGTCACATCTTGATCTCCAGTCTGCGGAAGAAATACAATAAAATTCCTTTTTAGCTAAGTTTATGACACTGTATACAGAAAAATGCACGTTTTTTTCTTTTAACACTCCTTCATGGTTGCCCAAATCAGTTCCATAGGATTAAGATCCAGCTGATTGGGTGGAAGTCGTAAAACTTAATGTCCATGGATTGCCAAAGTAGCAGCTATTTTAAAAGTTTTGTATATTGGTTTATTTTGTTTAATTAGTGCACAGAGCTCAGGTTTTAACATATATGGACCACAAGGAATGTCATGGTTCTGTAACCAGTAAATCATGTCTGCCTTTTTTGTTAATGATGTTAGAGGTGGATTTATTTGTATACGTATTATGATAAGGGGCCATTGTCTATTACTATTACGCTATTCTTATTCAAATGAAATGAAACCAAATGCTCCACTTTTGATGAATACTAATGTATTCACCGACTCAAAGAAAACTAAGCTATTATTCTCTGTTGGTGCACGCACATTATATAACCTGCACCTTTAGCATGAAAACGGTTGATTCATGTCTACTGAATCTTACTGTACTTGTGCAGTTACGTGCCCAACCACTGATATCAGTATCACTTTTTATCGATATCAATATGTTTGATGTTGTTATCAAAATAAGGAAAACAGGCAGGGTGTTCAGTAGATGCGATGGTATAAACTAAAATAAAATAAACAATTTAGACCATGAAACAAGTACATCCAATAGCAATTATATTAGATAAAATGTATTGTATTATTTAATGTTTTTAAGCAAAAGGTTATGAAAGTGATTTCAATTCAATTCGTCTGAGCCTATGTGTCAAAATCCTGAACCTACTGTACAAGATGTAGGCTGTGTTGGCATAGGTCAGTGGGCTTAGGTAAGTAGGTATTGGTTTTATTTGTTTATTATTTTTCTTGAAGTGGAAGGTTTTCAACTAAAGCAAAACCACCTTTCCAATTGTTTAAAACCTTATTCTTGAATATTTAAAATGGATTGCTCCCATTTGTCCAAATTCAGTGCATGTAATATATGAAAGATAGGAAAGCAATGGGAAGCAATAATATACCAATAGAGTTACTGAAAGCATTAGAAGGAGAAGGAAGGAAAATGTTTACTGAACTTTGTAATGAAATATATAAAAAAGGTAAATGGCCAAAGGATTTTTGAGAAATAATTATGATACCAATTGGAAAGAAAAAAAACACTAAAAAGTGTGAAGAACACAGGACCTTAAGTTTAATTTCCCATGCAGCTAAGGTACTACTAAGGACACTAAACAGAAGATTATGTACAAAAATGAATGAAATTGTTGGACAAGAACAGTTTGGATTCAGACGAGGAGATGGGACAAGAGACGCAATAGGATTGTTAAGGATAATATGTGAAAGATATATAGAAAAAAGTAGGAAAGTATATGGAATATTTATAGATCTGGAAAAGGCATTTGACAGAGTTAAATGCGATAAACTAATGGAAATACTTAAAAGACATGGAGTGAACTGGAGAGAAAGAAGACTTATTAAAGATTTATATCTAAATCAAACAGTAAAAGTAAGGATAAAGGAAGAATTAACAGAAGATATAGAAATAGGGAGAGGAGTGAGACAGGGATGCTGCCTGTCACCAGCCTTGTTTAACATGTACATAGAGGACATTATAGCCGAATGCTTTAAAGGAATGAGAGGAGTTTGCTTAGGAGGAAGGAGGATTGAATGTATAAGATTTGCTGATGATATGGTAATATTAGGTGAAAGTGAGGAAGATGTATGTACGATGCTAGATGACTTAAGCAGTAAGTGTGAACAGTACGGAATGAGGATTAATGAGAAAAAGACAAAATGTATGGTAGTTGGTGGAAAAGGGGAAAGAATAAATATTAGAATGAATAACGAACAAATAGAACAAGTAAACAGTTTCAAATACTTGGGAAGCATAGTTACAGATGACATAAGAAGCATAAAAGAAATAAAAACTAGGATTACAATAGCAAATGAAGCATTCAATAAAAAGAAAAATTTGTTAAACGGGCCATTAAACAAAGAATTAAGGAAAAGGTTAGCAAAGTGTTATATATGGAGTGTGGCATTGTATGGAGGGGAGACGTGGACTTTAAGGAAGGAAGATGAAAAAAGGATAAAGCTTTTGAAATGTGGATGTGGAGAAGAATGGAAGGAGATAAATGGGAAGACAGAGTGCGGAATGAGGAAGTATTAAGAAGAGTGGGAGAGAAAAGAGAAATATTAAAAACAATAAGGAAAAGAAAGAAGAACTGGATAGGACACTGTTTAAGAAGAAATTCTATTATAAAAGACAGTCTAGAAGGCATGGTTAGCGGAAAAAGAAAAAGAGGAAGAAGGAGACGACAGTTGATGGGCAACATCAAGGTAGAAAACTACATTACCATGAAAAGGCTGGCAGAAGACGGAGAACAGTGGAGGAGTTCATAAAGAAACCTGCTATACAGCAGATGAAACGATGATGATGATGAATATATGGTAACGTCTGCTGGTGTTTTTTATGTGTGGAGGTTATGTATATCGACTGGTTGTGGTTTTATTTATTACTTTTATGAGTGGCAGTGTTTTAATACACCAAAAACAAACTTTCCTACCCTTTTAGAAATTAGTCTGGCAAATCATTATCTAGATGGAATGTACCAGTTGTTAAGGGGGGGGGGAATAATACACAAGTACAAAAAATTAAAGTTTAATTTAAATTTATCATGTTTCTAGTAAAAATTGATACCAGAATTAAAATTTATTTAGAATATTTTAACAAAACTATTGTTGGAACCAAAGACCAGACCCTAACCAATAAAAAGATTAGTCAATAATGTGGGGTGTCAAGCTCACATCACTGTCATTAAAGTGTTTGCATTGATTTCAGTAATAAGTAACAGACTATACAGTGGCCACACTTTTTCCTGTGGCTCTTGATTTGAGTTCAGAATTTTGTTTGTAATAACTACAGAAAAGGACTTTCTCACTAAATGTGACTATTCTGTTGAAGTTAAGAAAATTCTCTTTTATATCATCTATAATATTATTTACATCAAAATAGGGTTTGGAAAATACACGTATAGGCCTACCTGTATATTAGACTTCAACTTGTCTGCAAGAGCTTAGTTAATTTTATCAATTACTTGACAATCCTGGTCAGTCTGCAACCGTCTATAACACATAATAGTAGATTAAACATGATTTTTTTGTTAATTATTATTTTGTAAAGTTAGTTTTATGAATATTCAAATACAGATTTAAGAAAAACACACAGACATAGATTTGGAAGACAAGTAAGTAACTGTAATTAGTCTACCTGAAAGGGAAGAAAAATAAAAACTTAAGTCGTTTGATTTGCTTGTGGTCATTACTGACCTGTATATTATTAGTCTACTTCTATCACTTGTTTCTACAGGAATGGATCTGTCTTGACAACTGAACAAGGAAGTGTATGCGTTTTAAAATGTAATGGAAATACGGCAAGACATAAGCAGACACCCTGAGTTGTAGAAAATTCTTTAATACAGTTTAACAAATATCTGATTATATTGGATAAACCCGATCATGAAAAAAGGAACAAAAATATAATTGGGACAAAGAAGATGAAGAACAGCTTTAAAGAGTTTGCTTCCTATTAATATTAAAACCAACCAATATCCAAGAGAATTACAAGTCTTAAATAAAAGATCACAGTAGAGGTGATAGATGTTTATGGATCACAAGCGTGGAATGTACATAAAAGAAATAGGGAAAGGTTAAGTTCAGTTAAAATTGGGTGCTGGAGGAGAAGTTGTAACTCAACAAGTGGCTAGTCATGGTTAGAAATGATGAAATAAGAAGGTGAACTGGAATGGATATAAATATTACAGGTACAGTCGAAGTAAAGAAATAAAATTTTATTGCCACCTACATAAAGTGCCTGAAATGAGAAGTTGTAAGCAACTGTTGAATAAACACAACAAGAAGAAGTAATGGTAGACCATAAATTTCCTGGATCAATGGTATATAAACTGTTATGAACAGCAGGGCCCTTCAAATCACAGGCTGTGAAGACAGAAAATGTTGGCGGATATTTAGATGTGGCAGACACTGAAGCCTGTATCACACTATGCTACTTAACTGGTCGCTACTAAATACCTGCTACTGCATTTTATGAGTATTTCTATGTCACAATGTTTTTAGGTAGCCGCCATTTAGTGGTGGTTAGTACAGCAAAGTACATAGTTGTGTAGATTGGTTTGATGTTAAAAAGTATTGTGCAGAACGTCATCTGTGAGCGTGTGACATGAGGTTTTGAGACACCTTTTGCTAATTTGTGTTAGAGCTTTGTATGGAGCTGCTGTGCAACATCAGGAACAAAAAAAAATGCATGTGGGTTCGGGAATTGATATTTAGAATGGATAAACTGGGAACTTCAACAACACTAATCAGAGAGCTGGCAATTGAGGACCCCCAATTGTACCACGATACATCATGCGGTTAGCCTTACCAAAGTTTCAGGAGTTGCTAGATTTAGTGTCACCAAACTAAATTGGTTTGCATACGTCTTCTGTTGTGACACTCTGCTTTCAGAATGTTTAATTTTATTCAGTTCATTATGATAAGCACCAAGGAGTGTTTTAATTTTGTTGTTTAAAGCATCTCCCTTTGCAGGTATTCAGGGAAGTTCCAGCTCATATAGCAACCAAGTGAAAGCAGTTTTATCGCGTCATGTTTCAAATACTCTATGGATGTAATGCCCCATAGATAATCTTATTTTCTATATATGTTAAGGAATGTAATTATTTCATCACCTGACCATTTTAATGAATCACTCATTGTACACATAGAAATAGAACACTCAAAAGGCACATTACGACAACAAAACCAAAACAAATGCAGAGACAAACACGTGGTGACAATGGAGACACTACTTCACTGCTACTGCACTGTCACACTGGGCGACTGGGGCGCTACTCGGTAGTGGCTAGTGAGTCATATGACCTCAGGGTCTGCTAATGGCTACTTAGTAGCGCCTTAAGTTGAACACGTCCAACTTCTCTAGCTACTGATTCTTCACTCACGTGCGAGAGCCAGTCACTTCTATGTCACACTAGGCTGCTTAGTAGCCGCTACACGAGTAGTGACTAGTGAAGTAGCATAGTGTGACATAGGCTTGACAGATATAAAATAAACTGCACATACTTGTTTTTATAAACCATCCAGTTGAAAAGGTCATTTAATGGTACAAGAGAGGTTAAAATTTGATTTGGAACATAAATCAGTAATGATACTCATTTATAAAAAGCTGAGTGCTGAAAATAACAGAAATTATATGGAGGGAGTTTGACTATCATGGTAAGAATTGCCAATTCATATGTTTTACATATTATGCTAAGCTAATACTTTAACAGTAGTCTGGAGTAAATATATTTGAAATTAATGGTAGGAAATATGCAAGATGTGAGTAGAAAAAAAAAACAGGAAAGTCATTTTTCTCAAGTTAAATCTTAAATTATGATCGATTTCCCATTTAAAAAAATAATTGATAGTAGTGATTCAGGAGTTGTATGTACTGTGTGCAGCTCCAGGTTTAGTATTGCATTTGACGCCCAGCAGTATATGGAAGATTTGGACACTCAAAAAGTTTGTCAACCATACAGAGTGCAAATACAAGTTAAACTGTAGACTCTTTTAAATATAAAGTGGCAAAGACTGATGTCCTTGTTATTGCAAAAAAATAAACCACATTTTCATAGCACAATGTAAGTCATGAGCAGAATTTCAGATCTATTGGCTGTCAGTGTAAGCTTATCACCAAGTTGTATGACCAAAGTATAGCAGTCCTAGGACTATCTCTGAGGCCAGAGCAGTTAATGTCCTTGCTTCTAATTGTTTGATGATGTCAGATCTGAACTCGACAAAGCCAATTTTGAAACTTTACAATAGATTTGTTTAACAGTAAGTAGGTCAAGTTGGTGCCAGTTACGTGTAGAATTTTCAATATGACATAAGGTATTAAGGTCAGGATTATAGAGGTTGACAATGTCAGTACAGAAACTGCAAAAATGTTGTAAGATTATAAGTTAAAATGTTAAAGAATTATGGTTTAGAATATAAATTAATTTGTTTCTGTTCGAACAACCACAAATGCAAATTTTAGAGGGGAACAAAAAAAAATGTTCACAAAAGAGTTTAAAAGAAGTTCGGTAAGAGAATATTAGGCATAGGATGTGCACCATATAAGGAACTTCAAAAAAAAAAGACTAATTTCATTTTCTGCCTTCCAGGTACAGTGGAACTCCCGCTGGTCCGAACTAATTGGGACCAAGTCCTGTTCGGATTGGCGTAAATTCAGATTAACAGGGTTATAGGTTATACAGTACTGTGTATTATAAATATAAATTTTATAACGTGTATAAACAGTACCACATTCATGCCTACAATCAAAGTACTATACTACTTTTTGATCTTGCAATCTCTCTTTTATACTATAAAAATACAGTGAATACCAGTTAAATATTGCATTGGATACTGTTAATTCCGATACAATACGTGACTCGCTTCAATGAACGACGCTGTACAATTATTGAAAATTATTCACCTTAAGAAGTATATAACTGCAATGAGACAGGATTAAATTTTAAGGCATTGCCTAAAAAGAGCCTTGCTGCTAAACAAGAACTTGGTTCTTGGATTTCGTTGTCCATGACGTGTCCGTTACTTAACTAAATATCACTATAATATTGACGACTCGGAACACTAAGTTTTTTATAAGTAAAAACGTAAAGTTTTTACCTTACAGCCTAAACCGGCTTTCACCTATAGAAGGCTTCATCAGAGGCTGTCGTTAGTAGCGCTGTTCATCTTGTTGTTGGCGACGAGATAGTGTTTCGAAAGATCAAAGCTGCGTGTGTGTGTGGTGAGATGTGTTCGAATAATGCGTGCGATTTGAATTGTGTCTGTTCGTTTAGGATGTCGTTTTTATTTGTTTTTGTGTGTTTGTATATTTCTAATTGTTCTAGAGTGTCTAGTTTTCGGCCTTTTGTGTGTACGTGTAGTATGTTCATGTTATTGTCGATGTTTTTATATGTGGTTTGCTTCAATGAGGTGGTTTGCAAAGGTAGATTCTGTAGTGGTGTGGAGTGCTTTTGTGTGTTCAATGTATCTCTGTTTGAAGCTACGTCCTGTCTGGCCTATGTAGAATTTATTGCAATTTGAACAATTTAGTTTATATACACCGGGTAGATCGAATTTGTATTGTGCTTTGGGCATGTGTTTTGATAGTGTGTGTTCTGTTTTGTTAGTAGTTTTGTAAGCGATTCTGTATCCTGCTTTTTTGAATTTGTGGGCAATTTTTTCTGTTTGTTTGTTGATGTATGTTAGTGTTATGAATTTGTTGTTTTCTGTCTTTGTCTGTTGTTTGTTTTGTGTTTTGTGTAGGAGTTTACTGGCTATTGTTCTGTCATAACCGTTAGATTCTGCTAGATATTTTATCGTGTTTAGTTCGTCTTTGTAGTCTATTTCATCTAAGGGGATGTTGTTAAGTCTATGTATCATGGTTCTAAAAGCAGCTAGTTTGTGTTGTATTGGGTGATTGGAGGTGTTGTGTATTAGTGTGTCAGTTGTAGTTGGTTTTCTGTATATACTGAATTTGTGCCTGTGTTCTAGTTTTGTGATGGAGAGGTCTAAGAAGTTTATGGTATTGTTGTGTTCATATTCGGCAGTGAAGGTTATGTTTTTATGTATTTTGTTTATGTGCGTTAGTAACTGTTCACATTGTCTTTTGTTTCCCCTGTATAGTATTAGAATGTCATCAACGTATCTGTGCCAATATAGTATTTTATGTGAGTGTCTGTCATTGTTTGTGAGTATTTTTGCTTTTTCTAAGTGTTGGAGGAAGACTGCTAGAATGCTGGATATGGGGGAGCCCATGGGTAGGCCATCGTTCTGTGTGTAGTATTTATTGTTATAAGTAAAGTAGTTTTGTTTTGTGATAATGTTCAGAGTTTCTGTTATTTCATTGATAAGTTCGTTTGGTGTGTTGTTCTGTTTGAGTTTGTTTTGTAGGATGGTGATTGTTTCAGAGATGGGGATGTTTGTGTACAGGTTTTTAATGTCAAAGGAGGCTAATGTGGCGTTATGGGGGATGTGTATGTCTTTTATTTTTGTTACTAGATCAGTGTTGTTTTTTACTCCAATGTTGTTGTCTATTTGTGTGTGTTGTCTAATAATTTTGTCTAGATATTTTGCCAGTTTGTGTGCAGGGGCATTACGGTAGTTGATAATGGGGCAGATCGGAATGTCTTCTTTATGGATTTTGGGAAGCGCTTGGAGTGTAGGTGCTGATGGTCGGATTTGTTTCATGTAGGGCTTTTGTTTATGTGTCATAATGTGTTTGGCTTTGTTGACTATTTGTTTTACTGAGTTTTGGTATCTGTCGGTGGGGTCGTGTTTTAGTTCTGTGATGTTGTTCTGTTCTATGAAGTCTTGTACTTTTTTGTGTAGGTTGTCTGTGGGGATAATTACAGTCGTGTTGCCTTTGTCAGCTTTTACAAATGTGATGTTGTGTTTGTGTGCCTTTTCCCTCAGTTTGATGGCTGTGTGTATTTCTGAGTTGTGGTTGTTGCTGTCTGGTGTCTTATGTACTCCTATTGTGTTGTTTATATTATGTCTTAATGTGTCTTGATGTTCTGGTGCTGTGTTTTGTATATTTGTTTCTGTGTCAATTATGAGCTTTGTTAGTGTTTGGTTGTTATGTTTGTAATGTATGTTATGTTTTAGGCCTTTATCAAGGAGTGTTTGTTCGTTTTTTGTGAGTGTGATGTTCGTGAGGTTTACTGTACGTGGGTAGAATTTGTGCGAGGGAATTATATCTGCTTTGATTGGTGTCAGGTTTTTTATTTTTCTGTCGTGTTTTGTCTGTATGTTATGTATTTGTTTTTTTGTCCATTCATTTGTGTGATGTATTATTCATTTGCTTAATCGCAAAGCATTAACACTACACCTACATATCGCCAACACATACGGACACAATTACATGACTGAACTAATACATCACACAAATGAATGGACAAAAAACAAATACATAACATACAGACAAAACACGACAGAAAAATAAAAAACCTGACACCAATCAAAACAGATATAATTCCCTCGCACAAATTCTACCCACGTACAGTAAACCTCACGAACGTCACACTCACAAAAATCAAACAAACACTCCTTGATAAAGGCCTAAAACATAACATACATTACAAACATAACAACCAAACACTAACAAAGCTCATAATTGACACAGAAACAAATATACAAAACACAGCACCAGAACATCAAGACACATTAAGACATAATATAAACAACACAATAGGAGTACATAAGACACCAGACAACAACAACCACAACTCAGAAATACACACAGCCATCAAACTGAGGGAAAAGGCACACAAACACAACATCACATTTGTAAAAGCTGACAAAGGCAACACGACTGTAATTATCCCCACAGACAACCTACACAAAAAAGTACAAGACTTCATAGAACAGAACAACATCACAGAACTAAAACACGACCCCACCAACAGATACCAAAACTCAGTAAAACAAATAGTCAACAAAGCCAAACACATTATGACACATAAACAAAAGCCCTACATGAAACAAATCCGACCATCAGCACCTACACTCCAAGCGCTTCCCAAAATCCATAAAGAAGACATTCCGATCCGCCCCATTATCAACTACCGTAATGCCCCTGCACACAAACTGGCAAAATATCTAGACAAAATTATTAGACAACACACACAAATAGACAACAACATTGCAGTAAAAAACAACACTGACTAGTAACAAAAATAAAAGACATACACATCCCCCATAACGCCACATTAGCCTCCTTTGACATTAAAAACCTGTACACAAACATCCCCATCTCTGAAACAATCACCATCCTACAAAACAAACTCAAACAGAACAACACACCAAACGAACTTATCAATGAAATAACAGAAACTCTGAACATTATCACAAAACAAAACTACTTTACTTATAACAATAAATACTACACACAGAACGATGGCCTACCCATGGGCTCCCCCATATCCAGCATTCTAGCAGTCTTCCTCCAACACTTAGAAAAAGCAAAAATACTCACAAACAATGACAGACACTCACATAAAATACTATATTGGCACAGATACGTTGATGACATTCTAATACTATACAGGGGAAACAAAAGACAATGTGAACAGTTACTAACGCACATAAACAAAATACATAAAAACATAACCTTCTCTGCCGAATATGAACACAACAATACCATAAACTTCTTAGACCTCTCCATCACAAAACTAGAACACAGGCACAAATTCAGTATATACAGAAAACCAACTACAACTGACACACTAATACACAACACCTCCAATCACCCAATACAACACAAACTAGCTGCTTTTAGAACCATGATACATAGACTTAACAACATCCCCTTAGATGAAATAGACTACAAAGACGAACTAAACACGATAAAATATCTAGCAGAATCTAACGGTTATGACAGAACAATAGTCAGTAAACTCCTACACAAAACACAAAACAAACAACAGACAAAGACAGAAAACAACAAATTCATAACACTAACATACATCAACAAACAAACAGAAATATCGGTATGGAGAACCATACATGACTTCCATATTCTAAGATTTATATTTAAAATCATTTTCAGCCAAACAGCCAGGCTGTGTCTTACCTGCCTTTTTATTGCTGTATTAAATGAAAAATATTATATTACATTAAAATGAAAAAATTATAATTTTATTGCCTGGCAACAAAATTATTTTATTTTTAACAATTACCATTGTTTCAAAAAGTTTAAATAAATTTTCAAGTACTTTACTCTTGTTAAAACGTAAAAGGTTGCAGGTAAACTACCCCTTCCCCTTAACCGATCTTCACCAAAATCGAAAGTCATTGAGACCTCTATAATTCAGGGACGTATGCAAAAAAGTATTTGATTCTGTTTGAATTTGCGGTTGTTATCGTTTGCCATAGAAAATACGCTTGATAAAACAACGTTGCAGGTAAACTACCCCTTCCCCTTAACCGATCTTCACCAAAAACAATAGATCTTGAGTACTCTACAAATCAGGGCTGTATGCAAAACATTATTTGATTCTGTTTGAATTTGCGGCTGTTATCGTTTGCCATAGAAAATACCCTTGTTAAAAAAACGTTGCAGGTAAACTACCCCTTTCCCTCAACCGATCTTCACCAAAAACAATAGGTCTTGAGAACTCTACAATCTAGAGCTGTATGCAAATAATCTTTTGATTCTGTTTGAATTTGCGGCTGTTATCGTTTGCCATAGGAAATACCCTTGTTAAAACATAAAACGTTACAGGTAAACTACCCCTTTCCCTTAACCGATCTTCACCAAAAACAATAGGTCTTGAGTACTCTACAAATCAGGGCTGTATGCAAAACATTATTTGATTCTGTTTGAATTTGCGGCTGTTATCGTTTGCCATAGGAAATACCCTTGTTAAAACATAAAACGTTACAGGTAAACTACCCCTTTCCCTTAACCGATCTTCACCAAAATCAAAAGATCTTGAGAACTCTACAATTCAGGGCTGTATGCGAAACATTATTTGATTCTGTGTGAATTTGCGGCTGTTATCGTTTGCCAAACAAACAAAATTACCCTTGAAAAAAAAAAACTGTTGCAGGTAAACTACCCCTTTCCCTCAACCGATCTTCACCAAAAACAATAGGTCGCGAGTACTCTGCAAATCAGGGCTGCATGCAAAAAATTATTTGATTCTGTTTGAATTTGCGGCAGTTATCGTTTGCCATAGAAAAAAAAATCTACAGACAGACAGATAGACAGACAGACAGACAGATAGACAGACAGACAGACAGACAGACAGACACTTTTCGGAAAACGACTTTTTTTCATGTTTTGAGTGTAGTAGAATCAGAATCTGCAATAATCTCGAACACGATTTTTTTTGCCATCACCATACTTCCATTCCTTAAGGAATATGGAAGTAATATCGGTATGGAGAACCATACATGACTTCCATATTCTAAGATTTATATTTAAAATCATTTTCAGCCAAACAGCCAGGCTGTGTCTTACCTGCCTTTTTATTGCTGTATTAAATGAAAAATATTATATTACATTAAAATGAAAAAATTATAATTTTATTGCCTGGCAACAAAATTATTTTATTTTTAACAATTACCATTGTTTCAAAAAGTTTAAATAAATTTTCAAGTACTTTACTCTTGTTAAAACGTAAAAGGTTGCAGGTAAACTACCCCTTCCCCTTAACCGATCTTCACCAAAATCGAAAGTCATTGAGACCTCTACAATTCAGGGACGTATGCAAAAAATTATTTGATTCTGTTTGAATTTGCGGCTGTTATCGTTTGCCATAGAAAATACGCTTGATAAAAAAACGTTGCAGGTAAACTACCCCTTCCCCTTAACCGATCTTCACCAAAAACAATAGGTCTTGAGTACTCTACAAATCAGGGCTGTATGCAAAACATTATTTGATTCTGTTTGAATTTGCGGCTGTTATCGTTTGCCATAGAAAATAAAACGTAAAAGGTTGCAGGTAAACTACCCCTTCCCCTTAACCGATCTTCACCAAAAACAATAGGTCTTGAGTACTCTACAAATCAGGACTGTATGCAAAACATTATTTGATTCTGTTTGAATTTGCGGCTGTTATCGTTTGCCATATAAAATACCCTTGTTAAAAAAACGTTGCAGGTAAACTACCCCTTTCCCTCAACCGATCTTCACCAAAAACAATAGATCTTGAGAAATCTACAATTCAGGGCTGTATGCGAAACATTATTTGATTCTGTTTGAATTTGCGGCTGTTATCGTTTGCCAAAAAAAAAAAAATTTCCCTTGATAAAAAAAACCGTTGCAGGTAAACTACCCCTTCCCCTCAACCGATCTTCACCAAAAACAATAGGTCGCGAGTACTCTACAAATCAGGGCTGTATGCAAAAAATTATTTGATTCTGTTTGAATTTGCGGCAGTTGTCGTTTGCCATAGAAAATACGCATGATAAAAAACGTTGCTGGTAAACTACCCCTTCCCCTCAACCGATCTTCACCAAAAACAATAGGTCTTGAGTACTCTACAAATCAGGGCTGTATGCAGAAAATTATTTGATTCTGTTTGAATTTGCGGCTGTTATCGTTTGCCATAGAAAATACCCTTGTTAAAAAAACGTTGTAGGTAAACTACCCCTTTCCCTTAACCGATCTTCACCAAAAACAAAAGTTATTGAGAACTCTACAATTTAGGGCTGTATGCAAATAATCTTTTCATTCTGTTTGAATTTGCGGCTGTTATCGTTTGCCATAGGAAATACCCTTGTTAAAACATAAAACGTTACAGGTAAACTACCCCTTTCCCTTAACCGATCTTCACCAAAAACAATAGGTCTTGAGAACTCTACAATTCAGGGCTGTATGCCAAACATTATTTGATTCTGTTTGAATTTGCGGCTGTTATCGTTTGCCAAACAAACAAAATTTCCCTTGCTAAAAAAAAACCGTTGCAGGTAAACTACCCCTTTCCCTCAACCGATCTTCACCAAAAACAATAGGTCGCGAGAACTCTGCAAAACCGGGCTGTATGCAAAAAATTATTTGATTCTGTTTGAATTTGCGGCAGTTATCGTTTGCCATAGAAAAAAAATCGACAGACAGACAGACAGACACACAGACACTTTTCGGAAAACGACTTTTTTTCATGTTTTGAGTGTAGTAGAATCAGAATCTGCAATAATCTCGAACACGATTTTTTTTGCCATCACCATACTTCCATTCCTTAAGGAATATGGAAGTAAAAATTGCCCACAAATTCAAAAAAGCAGGATACAGAATCGCTTACAAAACTACAAACAAAACAGAACACACACTATCAAAACGCATGCCCAAAGCACAAAACAAATTCGATCTACCCGGTGTATATAAACTAAATTGTTCAAATTGCAGTAAATTCTACATAGGCCAGACAGGACGTAGCTTCAAACAGAGATACATTGAACACACAAAAGCACTCCACACCACTACAGAATCTACCTTCGCAAACCACCTCATTGAAGCAAACCACACATATAAAAACATCGACAATAACATGAACGTACTACACGTACACACAAAAGGCCGAAAACTAGACACTCTAGAACAATTAGAAATATACAAACACACAAAAACAAATAAAAACGACATCCTAAACGAACAGACACAATTCAAATCGCACGCATTATTCGAACACATCTCACCACACACACACAGCTTCAATCTTTCGAAACACTTTCTCGTCGCCAACAACTAGACGAGCACGCTACTAATGACAGCCTCTGATGAAGCCTTCTATAGGTGAAAGCCGGTTTAGACTGTAAGGTAAAACTTTACGTTTTTACTTATAAAAAACTTTGTGTTCCGAGTCGTCAATATTATAGTGATATTTACTTCTTAATAACTTTGTTTATTTTGTTATTTATGATGGCACGCGTTTCCTCCTGATGCGAAATATTATCAACTTATTAAACAACTGACTGTGTCGGTGTTTAATTATGTGTGGTGTTTTTGTGTTTGTGTATTTTAAATAGTTGACGACCCCCTTTGGGTGAATTTGATGTTTTTATAGTATTTTTAAACCTGATGATGAGAATTTATTCTCGAAACGCGTTGTTTTAAGAAAAAACTAAAGAAGTCACAAGACGGAAGTTAATACAGGTAATTGCCTAATATTAATTCTAAATATTTAGTAACGTGACTTGGAGACAATTAAAACAAAATGAATCTAGAAGCCAGTCAGGCACGTATTGTCTATAAATTTAAAAACATCAAATTAAAATTGATTAAGGCATCGCAGAACATCAAGTATAACAAAAGATGCCTTCACTACAACATCACACCGAAGTACATAAGTTCCAACATCAACAGCAGACATTGTTCCGAAAAAATAAAATCAATCTGGATTAAGGAAGAGATCAAACGACTTTATATTTTAAAAAGTGGTCTAAATACTAAGCTTTATCTAGCCCACCTGGAAGTTTTAAACGAGTTTCACCCGGCAGTAATAAACGGCATTCTCGACATTGTCAATAGACAGATAAACAAAGTCGTCAGTTCTCTTAAACGTAAACAGTTAAGAAAGTTTCAAAACCTGTATACAAAACAACACAATGACGATAATAATACAGTAGAACATAGCCACGTATTTCATTAGCGGGTTGCAAATTACACCGGAATTAAATTTGAACATAACGAAATGACATTATTGAACAAAGGTTTGATGTATAACATTCCCTCGTTTAATAAGAACTTTATAATCCGTGAAATAATATGCGCGGAAGCTGCCATAAAAACTATTGATAATATTTCGCATCAGGAGGAAACGCGTGCCATCATAAATAACAAAATAAACAAAGTTATTAAGAAGGATACCCACATCGCTAACCTGCAAAATAAGTACAAACGTGACGCGCGTATTGCACGAAATGTTTACGAAAAACTTCGACATGATAACGCTATCGTCATGACAGCTGATAAGGGTAATACGGTAGTTATTATTAACAAAAGTAATGAAAGCACTAGACGTTATTTAAAACCCATAAATGCCAGGGCCCCAGAACTTACAGGATTACCCAAAATACATAAAGAAGATATGCCAATACGCCCGGTTGTAAATTACACGACTGCCCCTGGTTATAGGACGGCTAAAAGATTAGTAAAAATCATAAAAGAGAACATTGACATAGTAAATAACTACAGCATAAAAAACAGCTACGATCTCGTTGAAAAAACTAAAACTATTAAATCAGCACCACATTATAGGTTGGCTTCATTTGACGTAACTAATCTGTACACGAATGTGCCGGTAGATGAGACAATGAATGACAATTCTCAGAAATAGCTTAATTAATACAAATAGGTAGGTAGAAATGAAATTGATGAACTTATGCAATTGCTAAAAACAATACTCAAGCAAAATTATTTCTCTTATGACAATGGGTATTTCATGCAGGAGGATGGTCTGGCAATGGGGTCACCTTTATCGGGGATTTTAGCGGACCTATACTTGAACCACTTTGAGAATACATTTTTAATGTCTAGTCTTAATAAACAGCGAGACAAAATTAAATTTTACGTACGCTACGTTGACGACACTTTTATGATATTCAATGGAACGAGTAGACAAATAGAAAATTTGAAAGGATATATGAACAGCATAAACATGAAAATCCAATTTACCCTAGAAATGGAGAATAATAGCTGCCTGAACTTTCTTGATCTCACTATCAGCAAATATAATGACCGTTTTAGATTCAAAATTTATAGAAAGCCCACCACCACGAATATTACTATTCATGCTGATTCGTACCATCCATATTCCCAAAAAATGGCAGCCTTCAACGCGTTCGTTCATAGAATGCTTGCTATTCCCCTTGAGCAAAAAGACAGAGTGGAAGAGACTAATATAATCAAAAGTATAGCTATCGCTAATGGGTATAACAGTGGAATCATAGACAAGCTTATAAGAAAACACTCGGTAAAAATCAATAGTAAAAGCAGATTAACCGGCCCATCTAAAGAAGATACTAAATTTATAGTAACTGAGTACACAAATGTACTACCAGTCATTGTAAAGAATGAGCTGAAAAAACGTAAAATAGCAGTGGCCTTTAAAACCACAAATAACATCAAAAAACGTTTGGGACAAAGAACTCATATCCCGGCTGAAGAGAAAACTGGAGTGTACAAGCTTGAATGCGATGACTGTGACAAATTCTATATAGGACAAACGGGCAGGCCGTCAGCCGAACGTTTTAAAGAACACCTGCCCAAAAGTGATATCTCGAAAACTAGATCCAGTTACGCTCAGCATTTAATGCTGTATAATCATAAGTACTCAGACTTCCACACAAACTTTAAACTGCTTCATAATTGTAAAAAGGCTGCATACATGAACGCTGTGGAGGAATATGAGATATACAGGGCTTCTAAGTTACAAACGGACCAGCTACTTAATGACAAAGTTTCGTTCCGATCGAATTTGTTGTACAACACGGCCATCGGTATCGATGGGTCAGCGGGCAATGATAACGGTCGTATAAGACAAAGTGCAACAGTTGGTCGTTGGCAACGAGACGATGCGCATCGGACTGTGCCGTGACTGTGTCGGTGTTTAATTATGTGTGGTGTTTTTGTGTTTGTGTATTTTAAATAGTTGACGACCCCTTTTGGGTGAATTTGATGTTTTTATAGTATTTTTAAACCTGATGATGAGAATTTATTCTCGAAACGCGTTGTTTTAAGAAAAAACTAAAGAAGTCACAAGACGGAAGTTAATACAGGTAATTGCCTAATATTAATTCTAAATATTTAGTTATTTGCTTTTATTATAATGAACAATGGGTTATATTAATAATTATTATACCAAGAGTAATAAAAATTATAATACAATTTTACACTGTAGAGTTTGTAATTTTAAGTACCTAAGGATGAAAATTTGTCTGCAAAAAATATCACTCCCCTGCTAGGAATCTAACCCAGTATGCTGGCGTCCTTACTTTGTTCTCAGAAATGTGGCCAACCCAGTAAAATGGTTAGTTTTACAGGTTTTTGATTATTCATTCACAACTGGTGGTTTTTAATAATGGCTTTTAGAAGAGAGTACATAATTATAATAAACAGAATTAATGTGTAAAATTATTGACCATGAATGTAAGTGTTACATAGATTAGGCCTACCGTACCATAAAACTTGAGCATTAGGTTTTGCTGGCCAATATCGTGATTTGTAAGAAATTAAAAATTCCACTACTGAATAAAATTAATTAGAACTCTGTGATTTTCAAAATCCGTCAAAAATCAATGGAAACTCGATTATAACTAAACTTATTTAATTACATATTTGGTTGTATTCTGTGACTAAATAAATCGTGTTTGCATTATAAGTTATAAGCCATTTCGCTCGACTTTGATTTCATGCGTTTGCTAAACATTTTGAGTCTCGGAGAAATGGGACTATACCTTCCGTTTGTGTACACCTTGTTGTTATATGCAGTGAGATGTAATAATTTTATACTGTAACGCAGAAGCAATTAGACGACTGTTTAGCTAGATCTGACTGTAGACATTGTTCGGTTATTTATTCATATAATTACGTGTCAGATTATGCTGAAAGACTTTTAGTTTCTATGTTGGAAGATATGTTGTTTGTATGGTAGTTTCGTATTATGTGATTTGTATGGCACTGAATTTGAATAACGTGTTAATGTGGGAATAGCATATATTGTATTTACATATTCATCAATTAATTATTGTTACCGTGCTTTCGAAAAGTTTATTACCTGCAGCGGTGTATTGAATAGTTTATGTTAGTGAAACTAAATTATAGCAGCCGTAGTATACTTACGAAAGACTAAGGTAATTTACTTATTTAAAGACAACTGGACGTTAGGTTAAGGTGGAAACATAGCGAGTAGAAGAGACGGAAGAATCTTCTATTCGCTATGGTGGAAGTTACGATAATAGTCATTGATGGGTATGAAGTATAATTACAGATAATTTCATTTGTAATATAATGCAGACTCATTATCAAAAATTAATTTCAATTTGGATGTGGTTCTTCGTTGTGTGTTGATGACTTTTTTCACAAGGTAGAAGAATACTACTCGATTGTACGTTAAAATATCTTCCGTTACAGTAAAAAGCTACCAAGGTTTCCTGTTTACTTTTTATTTCTGTTTTAATGTCTGAGTTATAATTCCAAGTTGTCTTGATTATTCATCTCTTCTTTCACAGCACTAACACTTATCTAAAAATGAACTTTTTCTTGTGAAACTTACTGTTTTTCGTTGAACGCGTTTCGAAGGCGAATACGTACGCCGAAACGCGTTCAACGAAAAACAGTAAGTTTCACAAGAAAAAGTTCATTTTTAGATAAGTATAATTCCAACTTTCACATCAGCATATATAAATGTAAGATTTTTTTCAGGCCTGCATATTCTGTAAACACAACACAATGTCTAGACTAAGCTTGGAGGTTGGTAGCTCTAAAGGTACCACTAATTTAATGTATGTGGATTTAACCAGTATAAGAGTGCGTTATAAATGTACTGAAAGTAATGGCATAGTCAAATATTGTTATACAACGTACAGGACAAGTTCAAGACTAAATGTAACATTATTATAGCTTGCATAACCCACACCTGGGCAAACATAACCTCACCTTGCCTGCATAACTGATTACTACCATAAGGTGACTAATAACTATAAATATGAAATAATGACACATACAGATATTCAACAGAATACGGAAAATTGCTGTTAGTGGCATTGATGGAAAGTATCAGTAGATGAATATATTTTTAGGAATGTGAATATAAGTAAATATGTGATGATTTCTCAAAACTATGCTTTTGTGATAATGTTTTCACAACGATTCAATGCAGATTAAAAAATGAAGGTAATTATCGACTTTCTGGGCCGCGCTGCTATTGGCGTGACATTTTTTTTCTATTCTATGTTATATAGACACGAGAAAAATAATCTTAAATGGTGGTCAAACCTATTTACGGAGAAAAAAATAAAATAATTACTCCCATAAGAACGCATGCAAAGGTGAATGAGCGCCATATTAACTGAGTAGTTAGTGAGATCACCGCAGTCGGGCGACGGCGCACAAATGCACAGCGAATGACGAGTATGACATCATTACGTGGATTACCTATCACTGCAGTATAATTTTACGCGCCAAATAACAACCGTTTTTCTACTACCTACTAAATAAAATTAAAAATCTTTAATGTCATTTGTCACAGTTATATGGAGTAATTATTTTATTTTTTTCGCAAATAGGTTCGACTGCCGTTTAAAATTATTTTTCCCGTGTTTATATTACATAGAACAATAGAAAAAAAATGTCACTCTAATACCAAAAATGAAATGCATGCATATAATGATTAAACTCTTACCTTAATGTGTCGGGGGATACAAATCGGCTGCGGCTCTGAAGAAGGCATGGAGGCGGAACTCTAGCGGGTAGCGTCTCTTAAACATAAATTCCGCAAGGTATCACACGAAATGTTGTTTTCTGCGCCCGAATCGTGGGATACCCTGTCGCACTTCTCTCCATGCCCTCTCAACCGTGTTTGTGTGAGCGCCGGTAGCGGGGTCCACGAAGTTTTGTTTATGATTCACACTAAGATGAACGAACCCCGCTTCTTCCAGGCAATCATAGGCTTTCCAGCAGTCACTGATTATAGTTGTGCCCGGAAGAATCCACTCCTCAATTATGTTGAGGAGAGTAGTGGAATCCCGGCGCTCAACCGGTAAAAGGAAACACTTCCCAGAACCGTGTTCCACTCCCCCGAACACCCACTGTCCATCAATTGGCCTGCCCCGATTATATTTCCGGCGCCCAAATTTGGCTTCGTCGACTTCTACAGTCTTTCCAGGGCCCCCCAGCTTAGATGAGGTGCGCTGGGCGTCGAAAATAAAAACTTCCCGACAAAAACTGTACCAATCGACGACGAAATCGGCGCTCACATCATAATTCCGCATGAGACGGTGTTGACGAGGTGGAGGCATATGAAGAATGTAGCAGACCAGGTAAAAATAGGTTGTGAGAGGATGGTGGGTTTTAGACAGGAAACTACCTTCTCGTGCAGAACGTTTTTTGTCGTATCTCTTCTTTTTTTTCGCTGAAACCCCCCTTTTATTTTTCTAAGTATTGTAATTTTTTTTTGAATTTTATTTAATTTTATTTTTATTAAGTTTTTTTTGTTTTTTGTAAAAGGGGAGAGACATTATATTTAGAACTAGGTAAAGAAAAAACCTAGAGGAAGCAAAAGTGTGCAAGGCCCAAATACTATTACAGACATGTCCCCCCAGGTGAATGACAGGACTTGCAAATGAAAAACTCTTTTAACCAACAAGCGTGTGCGTTATTCAACCTGTAAGATTTTACATAAATAACAAGTTCGTAATTGTGTGAGCACACCATTAAGGCAGACTTATATATATCTATGTATTTCCATTAATTCATAATGTCACAAGGTAAGTGAATTGATATTACTAATTGCAAAAATTTCTGCCTGATCATGTATGAGTCAAAGTTGGTAATAATCTCATTCATTAAGCAATACTAATCCATCAGTGTTGTATAATATCAATTAGGCTAGCCTGTTGTCTCAGCGAGCACATTTATGGTTATTCTCTTGTTTTAAATCAGTTACATATTCCCCAAAAATATATCTATATATATATAGTAAAATTACACACACAAACACATATACGACATGAATAACAAAACATCCCTCATTTCAACACTAACCTCCTCATAAACCCTTTCCCACAGCAGTAAATAAATGAACTCTAATATGTATAGCTAGGTACAAATATAAATGATAACGTAAATGGAATATCTCAGCTCCTAAGCATAGATTCGCCAGCATATTCACAAGCATAGTTCACACCAGAGAATGTAAGTTACCGCCCCGAAACTCAAACAGCCAAACGAACCCTTAGCTTAATCATTAAGCATTAAGTATGTGTGTGAAAGAAAATCGTTTCTCATCAACAGCATCAGACAACCCCCAGCTACGTTATTAAACTCTGCCATGACCAGATGACTTGATAGCACGAGATAATTAACTCCCTAATGGTCTTAATTAGATGAAAGTTAGATCTTACAGTAAACTGCGGATGTGTGTGTATGTGTGTAACTTCTTACACATTATACAGTTATAAGATACTTCATTAGGTGTACTGTGGTAATGTTCACACATGCAATAACATGATGATCACACATAATTGAACATGAGAGTTTGTGCTAGAGTCTAATTTTCAGAACTTCACGAGTGAGCTTCTGGCGGCTTCTGTGCATTCACATGTTGTAGAGAGAGAGAAATAGATAAACAGAATTTTCCCACCTGGATAGTCCGGTGTACTTAGTTCGTATAGGCGAGGATCAGAGATGTCACAGTCATCTCACCCGTCCCTGGTGCAGCTTAGCGTTGGAAAAGTTCTTGGTTCAGCTTAGCATCGAAAAGTCCTCGACTGACGGCATTGTGGCTAAAGATCGTCTCTGCTATTAGGGGGAACAGATGTTCGTTCGCCCCTGACACCCATCTCGTCCTTGGTCGAGCACCTGGACATACAATACTTGTAGAGGGTGTCATAAAGAAATTCACGCCACATAGGCCGTCCACATTAAATACCAACACTAACTTTAAGCAGCTACAGCGCATACACACATCGCCACTAATTCAGATTAAACAGTACTAAGCTCGTCTAGCAATTATTTTCTTAATGTTTCATTGAGATATTCGGATTGATTTGCTGTGTCTATCGTTGTTATTAATTACATCAAAACAGCTGAGTGCAAGATACATTAACATATTCTCTATTGCAATTAACTTGACCCACGACTCTCACATTCATAATTTAATTAAATATAATTTAATTTGATTTTGTAACAGCGTTAATGCCCAGATTAAAAAACTGCTCTATACGCACACACACACACACAGGCATAACTCATAATGAAAGCAGAAACGCAAAATATATTTGGGGTTAGAATATTTTCAGAACCCACAGACTTGCACGTACCTGGAGCACGCTTTATCTAGCCTATCATAGTGATAGGTACGGAAGTCCTGGTTAGAAGTTCGCCGCCAGCCGAGACCAGATGAACAGCTTGGAGGATGAAGCAGAAATGAGAGCGAATCAACGTTTCGCTCCAGCCAAGTAACCTCCGAAAGCAGGAATGTACAGACACACAGCTGGCTGGCAGCGCCAGCAGTATTGCGTAGCCACACAACCTTTTGTGTGTATAACCGACCGACAACAAACAATCTTAACAGAGTGGCAGTGCGTGACGTCAGCGGCGCTCGTTTTTAAAATACTAATAATCTAATACGTTGCCGAAGCCAGTTCGGCACACCCTCACCCCAAAAGGGCAACATGGTTGACCCAAAACAAACAAGTCCTCAAGCACGACGGCTGCGGGAAACCTGGAAAATCTCAGATTCTAAAACCGCTCTTGGTGGGTTCAGTAACACAGGAAAACGAAAAAGCAGAAGGAAGAGGTGTGAGTCAGTGAATGTGTGTCTGAAAGAGAAGATGTAAGTGTGAGTCCTGCATACTCGCCGGGCCCTGGTCCGCATGCAGATAGAAGAGACAGAAAAGAACAGAAGAAAGAGAAGAATCGCAGACCTGCTCTGAGTACCGACCACCAAGGCCTCCCAAATCAACAACTGAGACCCAGGACCACTAACACAATATTCCTTTCCCAGGACTGAAAATCTCCACTTCACTGCGACCATCCCCCACGCGAGTCCTCTCCTCCATGCCAAACTCTCGGGACCGCCCCCAACACGTCACCATCTCCGGTGACCACCACCTAACTCTCCTGGTACTCACATATTCACGCCCGAAGGCTAACAAGGTGCTACAACCTTGATATGGGAGTACCATTTCTATAACCGTCCAGCTCGTGGACCGACCAGCCGTGTGCAGCAAAACAAGGCATTATCAATCCTTGACACACGACTGGCCCCCATCCCTACACTAGGGCGGACGGACCCGATTAGCGAGGGCGAGAAGACCGCATTGAGGGCACGCGAACATCAATCTCCCAATCTCCACTTTATAATAGTTATCTCTCTACCTAAGGAGGAGGGGGGTAACTTCTCTGCGGACAGCCAACACTCAGCCATACAACCGACGCCCAAACAACCCTGGGGACATCAACCCGGAATGCGGCATGGTTCGGGCCAAACACTAATCCACATTGAGAAACTGACCTACATTTTATATCACTCGAACAGCTGATCAGACAGAAAACAAATAAACTGGTCTTTGAATTTAGAAGCCGGATATAACGATACACAATCTATCAGATAAGCAGGCAGCAAGGCTTGAAACACTGCTACAGCTGCGGCTATCAGTTGGCCAAAGGTTATCTTTCGGATCAGTTGGTATCACTGTTCAAAACTATTGCATCGATTCTGGTTTAATATTCAATTTATTCTTTCTAACATCTATTGTCTTTAGTGCAGTCGGCGTTAAAATTCCCGTTTAAAAAAACAAGGTCCCCAAAAAAAAATCCTAACTCAAATTCATCTGAATTCCTTCTTCATTTGGAACGCCCCTCTTACTACTTAAATTCGATCAGTGTCCACCAGAATTTTACAATTTACAACATACATCACAGACAACAATTTAACACCAACACATAAGGAAGAACTTGATCATTCAAGCGGCTCCAGAATACTCTAGCGATACGACGAGATGGGTGTCATAAAAGCAGAGAAACAGCCATGCATAATGCCCAGAAGAGAACACAACACAAAACAATCAAACTAACTCACTAAATACAACACACAAGTACACATAAAATTCGATATAATCGAAAATATAAAGTATCACATCCATGCCCTTGGTCGGACCATAACCGCATTCAAAATACGATACCGCAACTCAACGCCCTCAATAAACAATTACCATATAACTGGGATGCTACCAAACACATTGTCTAATCCAAAAGACAAGTCATAATCAAACTCAACAAGTACCGACGGCCCTCATCATGTCCAGACTCCGTATGAGCTCCAGGGTATGTGCAAGTGCAACCAATCAGCACACATTCATTAAAACAAATTAATCACATTCTCATAACCCCTTTTCAAAATTCATCTCGCACTCAACATCACAAAATAATCACTTAAACACTAACACATATTAAATTATTTTAAACTTCATTAACCCCTTATTCATTTTATAAAATGTGCTTTTTTTTTCTGGTTGTTCATTCTGTTAATTTATTACACTATCATTAAGTTTTCTTACAACACTTGGATTCTAATCAAAAATAATTTGAAGTAATTTGCAAGTCCTAACACCAGCTGACATGTCTGTAGCCACACTAAGTTTCATTTAAGAAAATAAATATAAGTCCCCAGATTCTAAAATTTCTCAAGTTCAACAGAGAAAATAAGGCAGAAATCATACCTACTATCCATCCAGAATCATAACAACCACGCTCTGAACTAACATTTGCAGAGCCCCCTTTTTTTTTCTTCTAAGTATTGTAATTTTTTTTTGAATTTTATTTAATTTTATTTTTATTAAGTTTTTTTTTTTTGTAAAAGGGGAGAGACATTATATTTAGAACTAGGTAAAGAAAAAACCTAGAGGAAGCAAAAGTGTGCAAGGCCCAAATACTATTACAGACATGTCCCCCCAGGTGAATGACAGGACTTGCAAATGAAAAACTCTTTTAACCAACAAGCGTGTGCTTTATTCAACCTGTAAGATTTTACATAAATAACAAGTTCGTAATTGTGTGAGCACACCATTAAGGCAGACTTATATATATCTATGTATTTCCATTAATTCATAATGTCACAAGGTAAGTGAATTGATATTACTAATTGCAAAAATTTCTGCCTGATCATGTATGAGTCAAAGTTGGTAATAATCTCATTCATTAAGCAATACTAATCCATCAGTGTTGTATAATATCAATTAGGCTAGCCTGTTGTCTCAGCGAGCACATTTATGGTTATTCTCTTGTTTTAAATCAGTTACATATTCCCCAAAAATATATCTATATATATATAGTAAAATTACACACACAAACACATATACGACATGAATAACAAAACATCCCTCATTTCAACACTAACCTCCTCATAAACCCTTTCCCACAGCAATAAATAAATGAACTCTAATATGTATAGCTAGGTACAAATATAAATGATAACGTAAATGGAATATCTCAGCTCCTAAGCATAGATTCGCCAGCATATTCACAAGCATAGTTCACACCAGAGAATGTAAGTTACCGCCCCGAAACTCAAACAGCCAAACGAACCCTTAGCTTAATCATTAAGCATTAAGTATGTGTGTGAAAGAAAATCGTTTCTCATCAACAGCATCAGACAACCCCCAGCTACGTTATTAAACTCTGCCATGACCAGATGACTTGATAGCACGAGATAATTAACTCCCTAATGGTCTTAATTAGATGAAAGTTAGATCTTACAGTAAACTGCGGATGTGTGTGTATGTGTGTAACTTCTTACACATTATACAGTTATAAGATACTTCATTAGGTGTACTGTGGTAATGTTCACACATGCAATAACATGATGATCACACATAATTGAACATGAGAGTTTGTGCTAGAGTCTAATTTTCAGAACTTCACGAGTGAGCTTCTGGCGGCTTCTGTGCATTCACATGTTGTAGAGAGAGAGAAATAGATAAACAGAATTTTCCCACCTGGATAGTCTCGGTGTACTTAGTTCGTATAGGCGAGGATCAGAGATGTCACAGTCATCTCACCCGTCCCTGGTGCAGCTTAGCGTTGGAAAAGTTCTTGGTTCAGCTTAGCATCGAAAAGTCCTCGACTGACGGCATTGTGGCTAAAGATCGTCTCTGCTATTAGGGGGAACAGATGTTCGTTCGCCCCTGACACCCATCTCGTCCTTGGTCGAGCACCTGGACATACAATACTTGTAGAGGGTGTCATAAAGAAATTCACGCCACATAGGCCGTCCACATTAAATACCAACACTAACTTTAAGCAGCTACAGCGCATACACACATCGCCACTAATTCAGATTAAACAGTACTAAGCTCGTCTAGCAATTATTTTCTTAATGTTTCATTGAGATATTCGGATTGATTTGCTGTGTCTATCGTTGTTATTAATTACATCAAAACAGCTGAGTGCAAGATACATTAACATATTCTCTATTGCAATTAACTTGACCCACGACTCTCACATTCATAATTTAATTAAATATAATTTAATTTGATTTTGTAACAGCGTTAATGCCCAGATTAAAAAACTGCTCTATACGCACACACACACACACAGGCATAACTCATAATGAAAGCAGAAACGCAAAATATATTTGGGGTTAGAATATTTTCAGAACCCACAGACTTGCACGTACCTGGAGCACGCTTTATCTAGCCTATCATAGTGATAGGTACGGAAGTCCTGGTTAGAAGTTCGCCGCTAGCCGAGACCAGATGAACAGCTTGGAGGATGAAGCAGAAATGAGAGCGAATCAACGTTTCGCTCCAGCCAAGTAACCTCCGAAAGCAGGAATGTACAGACACACAGCTGGCTGGCAGCGCCAGCAGTATTGCGTAGCCACACAACCTTTTGTGTGTATAACCGACCGACAACAAACAATCTTAACAGAGTGGCAGTGCGTGACGTCAGCGGCGCTCGTTTTTAAAATACTAATAATCTAATACGTTGCCGAAGCCAGTTCGGCACATCGCAACGACTTCTCGCAAAGATCGACACCGAAAATATAATGTCTCTCTATTCAGTGCTAATAGGGAGCCACACGAAGGATAATTTATTGCCTCTTTAATTACCCCGTGGGCTATTAAAAAGTCAATAATGTCTGACTCATTCATTCGAATGCTTTCGTCTTCCTTCCTACTTCACTGAATGTTTTGGTAGGCCATTGCACTATTAAATTGTTTAATTTAATTATCACAAAGAATCTGGTGTTTCCTAAACAACAGAAATAATTAATAATAACACCACACAATAACACAAACGAAAACACTGAAATTCACAAAATAAACACCGCTCACGATAAATAGCCTACCTTATGGGTTAAACAAAACCATGCAAATGACGCGAACAACGCTTTGGCGCTTTTTCCTCTTAACACACTAATGATGTTAACCAATTAGAATTGAGAGTATGCAAATTTTGAACATAACGGTTTATTAAAGCGGTAATTTTTTGTTTCGACCAATCAGGCGTTAGCCTTCAGCAACCGTCATCATAAATTCGCGGGTTTTTTGTCACGTGAATATCAATGTAAGTAATGCAAATTCATTTGTGACGTCTGTGACATCACCGCGCGGAAGGAATTCCCGCGAATCTTGATTACCTGAAAGACTGCCCTAGAAGAATAGAAAAAAATATAACGCTCGCACGCGTGCTTACACACACACACACACACACACAAGCTAGTTAAACATGACAACTCACTTCGCTCGTTAAATTAAAGACTATACTTTATTCAGTCCATACCAGCCAGTAATGCGGAGTCTACTCAATGTGTGTGTGTGTGTGTGTGTGTGTGAGCGCGTATGTACTGAATAAAGTATAGTACAGTATTTAATTTAACGAGCGAAGTGAGTTGTCAGGTTTATCTAGCGTGTGTGTGTGTGTGTGTGTGTGTGCATGCGCACGCGCGCACACACTCACACACAAGCTAGTTAAACCTGACAACTCACTTCACTCGTTAAATTAAAGACTATACTTTATTCAGCCCATACCAGCCAGTAATGCGGAGTCTACTCAATGTGTGTGTGTGTGTGAGCGCGTATGGACTGAATAAAGTATAGTACAGTATTATGAGCGCGCGCGCGCGCGCACACACACACACACACACACACAATTTAAAACTGACGACTCGCTGGCGTGCGCACGCACACACACCACGTGCGCTCGCACACACACAAGCTAGTTAAACCTGACAGCTCGCTTCGCTCGTTAAATTAAATACTACTTTATTCAGTCCATACCAGCCAGGAATACGAAGTCTACTCAATGAGTGTTTGTGTGTGTGTGCGTGCACGCACACACACACATGCACACACACACAAACACACACACAAGTCTACTGGTTAATTCGGACCACAATTAAATATCTACTCTCACTTTGCAATTAAACTCAAACGCTTGTACTGTGTAGTTCTTCCAGACTGTGATGTCACGCGTCAACAACAGCTGGGCCTCCTCTGCGTGAATATGTTCAAAAGTAAAAAGGTTAGTGGTGCTATTGTGAAATGTGATGTTCGTGATACAAAACTATAGTGAAACAATTCGAAAAAATAGTATACAGTGATATCAGTGAAGCCGTTATCGCATATAAACGACTGTGTAAGCAAGATAGGTTAATTGTCAGTTCTCACTGTCTACACAGTCAGTATGGAGCTCATTCACCTTTGCATGCTTTCTTATGGGAGTAATTATTTTATTTTTTTTCTCCGTAAATAGGTTTGACCCCCATTTAAGATTATTTTTCACGCCAATACCAGCGCGGCCCAGAAAGTCGATAATTACCAATATTTCTGGTTTGGTCAGTACTGTATTGTGTTAATCCAATACATGACATTAGATATTATTAAAATACACAAAGTAAACAAAATCTATTACATAAATGTGCATGTTAACCAACTACTGAATATTATTATTTGGCCATGCACAGCCATTTATTATAATCAAACAGTTCAACATAAACATAATATGATTGCAAGGTGGATATCCCTATTGTCACTATGTTAAATTCTGATAATTGAGATGCATTTTTCAAAGAAATATAAAATATAATTTTGTTTTTAATCCTACAATATCTTTCATATAACATCAGTATTGACACTTGGGAATGCACAAGAAATTCAGATTTGGTGCTCTTTCACTTTGCCATTCATAGCTGATGTTAAGATGTCCTTCCCATACCAACAAATAAATGTTGCCAATTCTTATCAGCTTACACAAATGTCACTTTTCAGTGTTATAACACATCACGTTTTGGATCTGTTAGCTGTTTTTGTATGTGGTTTGTTTTAGTAATGTGTTATTAGGCTGTCAGAAATTATATCAGTGACATGAATATCATTAATGTTACCCTTCATGTTACTGGAAAACTCTTCAAAGTGGTTTCAGCGGATCATGAATTCAATCAGTCCCAGTTCTCCTTTTTATATGCCGTTTACAAACTATGAAATATTGTTCCATTGTCCATTATGGTATTTCAAGTCATTAAAAATTATAATTTCTACACGATTTCTAATATTATTTGTCAAAGATTTTCTGTTTAAGACCAGATTAAATTTACTGCACCCTGAAAGCTATAAATAAGATGATTCGGGTCTTAAGACTAGATAAAGCAGAACAAATATTTGAATTCTTTAAATCTGTCAAACGCTTCAAACTTCCGTTGTAAACAACAGTTTGTTAGTAGTATTGCAGTGTATTCCCACAGCTGTCAATTTGGAAGTTATGTGAAACAGAGTATACTGTATAACTTCTGCAAACATTTTGACTCTGAGGTTTCACAAAAATTTTAGCATTCAATTGATAAGCCTTGCCCAACAACGTTGCAAGTGCCAAAAATACAATTTTTCAAAAAATGGTAAAAACTGTTTTTCATGTGTTGTATATATCTTTTGGCTAGTTTTTTAGCCGTAATGTATTGTAACAATTTCAAAAAGAGTATTTTACAGTCCCACACGATTGTTGTTCACTTATTTTAAGAAATATATAAAAAAACTAACCTCCTTATTGAGCAACAACATTGTAAGCTGTAACGGTACAAACCAAGGAGCGTATACAATCAAAAGTTTTATTTAACAAGAGTGTATTTTTGGTAACCGACTGTAGCTCCGTGTAAGGCACAGCATAGTACGGGAATGCAGACTATCAGCAAGGGTGCGGACTCCCGCTGACGAGTGCACGGCTCGGCCAACGGTCACACGATATAAAGCACGTACATACATTCCAGCGCCGAACCTGTAATGGGAACAAAGTAATACAGAATACGTTAACGGCGACGCGTAACACGTGGGCGGTTAGGCAACTAACAAACACACACAGTCAGTCGTCGCAGAGCAGTTCAGTTCGCCACAACTACTAAAACAGTACAGCCATAAATGTAACGCAGCCTCGGAATTTCGGTAGACCGACGTGAATCGAGTAGCCAAGGTCTACCGAAATATATAAAGTGACGGAGAAGAACAGAAGGAAGAAATAGTGTCAGTGGAATTTAAATAATATCACTTTACTAAAAATGAACTTTATCTTGTGAAAACTTACCTTTTTCGTCGGACGCGTTTCGGCGTATGTATCCGCCTTCTTCAGCTTTTAGTCAGACTGCCATCATTTCGTAACGGTTTTTGTGTGGAAGGTGTAGTGGGGGTGGTGTGTGGTGGAAGGGGATTGGTGCAGGGATTCAACTTGATGTTTGTTTTTTGTAAAATTGTGTCAAAAAGTGTATGTGATTTATATTGTAATTGATCGTTGAGTATGTTGTTTGGTTGTGTTGTGTGGTGTTTATATATTTCGTATTGTTCAGTTGTGTTGAGTTTTCGACCTTTAGGCAAGTAATGTAAAATTTCGAGATTAGTGTCTATGTTGGTGTAACTGTGGTTTTCTGTGTGTATGTGTGTGGCAAATGCGGAGTGTATAACAATATACATGCACCAATCCCCTTCCACCACACCACCCCCACTACACCTTCCACACAAAAACCGTTACGAAATGATGGCAGTCTGACTAAAAGCTGAAGAAGGCGGATACGTACGCCGAAACGCGTCCGACGAAAAAGTAAGTTTTCACAAGATAAAGTTCATTTTTAGTAAAGTGATAGTGCTGTGAAAGAAGAGATGAACAATCAAGATAACTTAAATAATATGTAAATGTGAAGCATTGGAACAGTGTCAGTGAAAGCTAGAGTGAAAGTGAACTGAAAGGCGGCGGAAACATTTTGGATAGCGTGGACAGTTAAGTACCGTGAATATATGTATTGGCCAAAAGGGGGTATATTTAAATTAAAGAGCTCGTTAATTAAATGGGGAATTATCAGAAATCAATGTAAATCGAATGAGAGTGTGTGAGTGTGTGTTATAAAGGGTACTGGTTCATATAGAAAGATTTAGTAGTAGTCAATAAAAAGTTATTGGAATAGAATTATTAAAAAATACAAATATAAGGAAAAATAATTAATGTTATAATAAATAAGGTTTGTTTTCAATATAACCATGTGTTAGTTGTAGTTATTTCGCCATGAACCATTTCCTATTCTGTGCTGAAAAATTCGTCTAACGTTTCCGGGAATCTTCTGAATTGGGGGGAAGTCAGATTGCAAAATTATCCCGTTTTAATGAAGGTAGAGTATAAAGGTTTCCATATCTGTCCTGCAAAGATATTGGTGGCGACTCTGAACTTCTGATTGGAATTTATAAAAAGGTAAGTCAGCGAGAAAAGTTCGCAGGTAAGGTTCTGGCAGTTTTTATTTTATTTATTTATTTCTAATTAGTTTGTTTCTTAACAAAGTGCCTGTCGGTTACAACGTTGTTGCACATCGTACCTATTGATTATATTATTTGGAACTAGGGATAAAATTAATACAATTTTCTGAAGTACATATTTCTTTAATGAAACTTACACACACACACACACACACACAATGTCAACTTAACAGAATAATTTTGTGAGAAAATGAATATAAACATATTAACCTGGTCATTACAAATAAAAACTTTCAAGATAGCTATTAAGACATTAAAGTATGTAAATAAGTATGTCCGAAACAATGTTTATTCACCTCGAAGGTTATTATAAAATTCAACAAATTCCTCAGGAATATATCGGCACATATCTTCCAAGTCAGTTTTCTTGGCCTGTTTAATTGGAAGGCGCTCGCCATACAAGTTGCAAAATCGCGCTACTTCAACTGGTGGAAGGTTTCTCTCACCCCTTCCCTGAGCTTTCTTAGCAATGCTATGTGTTTTCCACGGCTGGAGCACATTGTGTGAAGTTCTGCCACGTAATGTTGTAGGGTCATCAGAAGCTATTTGATACCAGACCTGTTCAGTAATCTTATAGTTTCCTTTACGCAGAGAATTTTCAACAACACTCAAATCGTTGAAGTCGTCTGTTCCCATAACACACACTTCAAACCTGCTGGGACTGGCATTGGCAATTACCTCTACCCAGTGCATAGGGATGTACACTTTGGCCCCTTTTTTTGCTCTCTCGATGACAGCGAAATCGCGGTCACATGGGAGGAAGCTATGACCAGTAGTCATAAACTTTTGTTCTATTGACGAAAAGTACTTTCCCACCACTAGATGCTGCATTAGGGCAATCATCCGCCAGTTATTATTCTGACCAATACATCGATCAACCAGAAAATCAAAACGCGTGCCTTACCTGGCTTCAGTGGTGTGAAGTGTATTTCTACGTACTTGAGAATGCACGATGACACCTCTGCTGCTCCTCGTTTACCTACAGTTTCGTCCCAGAAGAACATCATAGATTTGTTGTTAGCTTGATTGCTTATTGCAAGATTGTAGCGAGACAGCTGGCGTTGATAAAACACATTGTTATGTGTTAGATTGGGACAAAACAAAACTTGCTGTTGGTCAACACATACTACAACAGTATTTCGATTTTCTTTAGAGATTGAGGCGTCCCGTGCAAGTGACTTATAAGCTATGTCTGCTCTCATATGGTGGATTTTACTTTCAGTTTCGACTGCTTTTAGCTCATTTTCACTCTTAGCTGACAACATCTGCACATACAATCTGTCACAGTATGCACACATATCTGATCTTGGGACCCCGAATCTAAGATTAAAGTCTTTGTTAAAAACATCTCTGTACAAACGCAGGGAGCAAACTACTCCAGGGTTTTTGGCCAAAAACAGTTTCCACATTTTTTTCTTACTCAAATCTGGATTGAGGCGTTTCTTGTTACTAGTGTTTCTGGAATAATGATTTTCTTGTTGAGCAAAAGATGATATATGACTTTTTACTAGCTCTCTAGTTTCATGAGAAACTTTGTTTTTTCTGTTATCGTGTATTCCACGCTCGTCTTTTAAAGGCTTCTTAAATTTAATGTTTTGTTGGAGAATCTAAAGGCGGCGAGGAGTGATTTGAAATATATTACATAAAGTTTTTTGGCAAATCCTAACATTGGATTCTGTCCGTGGAATGTAATACTCAACAGTGCAATGATGGGTAGAAAGCTCCTCATTTACCCTTCTGCGGTTTATGTCGACCACCTTCATGCTAGTTTCTGCCAAAAATCTTGTTTGGTTATTATAGGTCAGATTGTGAAAATCCTGGAAGAGCTTTAGTGTTTCTTCATGAAGGATGTCCCCGCAATCAAAACTGCCACGACACACTCTACCCTGAAAGGAACAAAATTATGTCAAAAATTGTCTCTTTAAGGGGTTTCTCTAGTGAAAAATTTCCAACAATTTTAAAATTTGAGACTTTTTTTGGCATAACCATCTTCCTATGATTTATAGATCCTTTTATATAATCTTAACAAAAAATAAAAATTCAAAAAATATTCGAATTTTTATGTAAATATTTTAAAAATTAAATTTTTTAAAATATCGATACCCATAAAAACTTGTTGCTAATAGATACATGGATGGCTATGCCCTAATTTTAACTACTTTATATTAGCTTCAAAATAAAATATGATTAACTTCATTTTATATTCATACATAAACAGGTAGTATTCAAATCCCTAAAGAAACACGGGTATTCTACACGGAACAAAGTTTTGTCAGCTAAAATCAGTTCCTTAAGAAATGAATAAAGCGGTGGAACGGAAATCTGTTTTAGCGACTGTGGAAAGCGTTTACGCGAGTGCGCATTTGCAAATATCGCAAGCTGCAAGTACAAGAGGTAGTACACACCATCCTACACACGCAAACTCGCTTCTCAGAATAGGCGATCGAAAATATGAGTGCGGAGCAACCGCAAGCTGAGAAAACTTTTTCCATGTATCAGCTAGTGCAGTGGTTCCCAAACTTTTCAGTCCGCGGACCCCCTCTAAAAATTAAAAATTTCATGGACCCTGTCTATAATAAAATAAAACAAACCGTAAATATGATACAAACTCTTATATTTTAATTAAAATGTATTAAAATCAAAATTCTTTTAACTTGGAAAATTATAATATTAATGATATCAAACATAGTTTAATGTGAAGAATGAATCTGTTTTGAACGTAGCTTTACAATATTAGGTTTAATGTCTAATAATTTCAATATGAAGTTACTCTCGACGTCAAGTTTATTTCTTAACTTTGCAACCTCGGCTCTATCTTTCCAGCCACACGTGTAGAACTCCAGCTACTTAGGTGTAAAACCAGATACATGGAAAAATGTTATGCTTAGATACAGTGCTTATATGCGAGAGAGATACAGTGCTTATACGTGGACTAAAACAATACGATCAGTTCTACTGTTGTTGCGGCGCTCTAGTCAGTTCGGCTGGCAAACAGATCTGCTACGCGACACGATTTATAAAATCATGTTGGGAAGGCAGCTAGAGGTTTATCTAACTCCCCTCACACAACACAAACACACACAATTCGTTCAAGCAGAGGTGACTCTTCCCTTAAACCAGGCTAACAGTGCTGCCTGCGTGACTCAGTTTCTGTATGCGTGTGCGCGCTCGCTCGTTCACGATAGGCCTGTTAATCTTCTAGCTGCCTTTCCTGCCTGGACAGACTGTAAGCTGGAAACACATTGCTATCATGTCACGTGAGCTCACGTGAATAATAGTTGCAAACTTAAATTTTATAAATTTACGTTTAAAATAAAGCAAACTGTAGCCTTCTAAGTCATCTGTTCCAAAAATATTCAAATATTTGTGGCAAAGGGACATAACATTTTGAACAACAAAAATCTTCAAAAAGTAAAAAAAGTACATAGGATAAAAATTTGTCAATAAAATTTGCATAGAAATATTCAAGAAGCATCAACATAGCATACGTATCTTCAAGCTCCCCTTAAGTACTCCAAATCTTTTGCTAAACACAAGAACTTTAAGTAGCTGTAATCAAGTAGTGTTACTTTTTTCTCTTTGCAGCTGAAACGGTGAAAGAAACGTGGGATAAACTGAGAAGATGTTTCTTAAATGCACTGAAAAGGCGTCGTCAGAAGAAAAGTGGCAAGCTTGTAATAAAATTACAACATGGAAATACGAAAATCAAATGGCATTCCTTTTGCCATTCATAGACACAAGAAAAATACTAGGGAATGTACAAGAGGTTACTGAGGACAGTTCTACACAGGGATCAGAAACTGAAATACATGAAGCTGAGTATAATCAAACACAGCCCAATGAAAGTGTGTTAGAAAAAACTAGTGTAGGCAGAAATGAAGACGTTTCTGATCATTTGGAAGTAATAAAAAAAGAAAAGAAAACGAGAGGGGCGAGACACGGATGTAAGTGAAATGTTAAACTTATTAACAGACAATGCAAATTTAAGAAAAGCTTGGCATGAAAAAAAATGTCAACAAATGGACGAAACAGACATGTTCTTTCTACGCATGGCAAAGATGACCAAAACTTTACCACCACTGGAACAAGCTAAAATTAAATTACAGCTGAGCAACTCAGTACTGCAAGCCCAGATCGACATGAATCAGCGTTTATCAAAACAAGAACGGCCTCCTACTTACTCAGCATCAGAATCGGCATCAACTAGCTATTATTCAACGTACTCACCTCAAATGACCAACACAGTCGAATCACAGACTATGGTTACAGAAGAAAACAATCGCCGAATGTTAATCAACTTAGGTGGTTTTCAAATTATTAATGATATGTAAATGACAGTATGTTTCCTTTTTTAATTTAAAAAATGTTTTTTGTTTTTATAACCACCAATCAGTAATTTCATGTTGAAAGACGTTAAACAAATTTTATGCTTTTAAAAATGCTAAATTTTTACAAGATGTGAAGTCTTTTTTCGTTTATTTCACGCTTACCTTAAACATATGGCTAATCTCTCTTGCGAGCTTATAGCGTTTCGGAGATGGGTGTTCTTTTTTTGTATATCATTTTTAATAAGATCATGTAAATAATCAAATTCTTCCTTATTCAATACATTTGAAACTTAGCTGGATCTTCTTGTATTTTCTGTACTAGATTCTGAAAGTCACCTTTTTCTTGTCTTTCTAAGTTTATGTTGTGTATCCAGCTCCTTCTTTTGTTAACTGATTTTTGATTACAAGAATAGCACAAGCATTATCCAAGTCTTCTTCAAAATCTGATGAACTAATAGAACTGCAGCACTCCATGTTTCACAACTAAGTAGAATTTATTTGCCTTTATGAATGTTCACACGACTTCATGTGTGTTCACATAAGTTCACGCGTGTTCTCATGAGTTCACGTGAAATGATGTAACATGAAGTGACGTGACGTAGGCCTAAGTGTGTCTCTGGACTGCGATTTCATGGGTTAAGGTAAGTCCTGAGCTCACGTGGCGTGATAGCAATGTGTTTCCAGCTTTAAAGACATTATTAAAGCTATTAGTTTCAAGTTACTTTTACAATTACAATTAGTTTGCACAAAAAAAAATACTGGAATTTTCTAGTAACTGTTTTAAGATTCTAAAATTAGATGTTAAACTACAAAAAATCGTAGGAAATTACGGTATATTCTGTTTTTCCTAAAAAGCGTCTGCGGACCCCAGGATCCACGGACCCCACTGTGGGAACCACTGAGCTAGTGGATAGCAACAGGTGGCGGTTACAACGTTGTTGAGCTTACTTCAGTTGGGGGCAGTTTTCGTGGTACTGGCTTCTTCCGTGATGATACGTACGGATTTCCCGAGTCCCTCGAAACTTTTCTTATCTTATTCTTCCACGAAGACACACAAATCTTCCTTTTTCTTCCACTGTTTAAACGTTTTTCGTCGCCAGGTGACAGCATGACGCCTGACCGGGTAGGCACGTTAGGCGCTTACAACGTCGTTGCTATCGCGGAACTAAACACGCGGGAGGTTGTAGGCTTATTTCAGAGCAGCCAACCTAAACTTTCTCAAACTAAAAATACCCCACACTATTCAGAATGTCGTTTGCAACGTTGTTTCAACAAAACCTGCGTTTTGGAAATGTTGGCGTTTGAAACGTTGTTGGGCGGAGCAATTCAATTGTTGTTTCCATTTCAAAATAATTCTAAAATTATGTGAAAAGTCTTATAATTTCTGGTAAATAGGAATTTAAAAACAAAGTCTGTGTAAAAATTAGTAACATGGTATGACGAACTGATAAAACAAATTGTGGACACATGTTTGTATGGCTTCAAAGAAAAGTGTACCTTTATGGGGAAAACGTTTTCCAGGAATCATCAGTATAGTTAGCACTAGGGTGAATGCTCTTCTGTACGTTAGCTCATTCCAATTACATGTGCAGAAGTAATGTGACTTTTCCTCTACATAAGTGGTCTCGGTATCTCCTTTCAGCCAAGAACACTTTATTGTATTAAATGAAGTACCTTGCCCACACTAAGATAAGGCATCCTCATTGGTTAAACTAAGGTCTGACAATGGGAAAACATTATTTATTAATAAAGACATGCATTTAATCTAAAAGTGTCCTTAATCAGATGTTATTCTTGTGCTAACTTGTGGGTGATGTAGATTTAGTCTTCATTGACTGCCAACTTGTTTTCATTTGTTTCAGGTGTTAACAAGATAAATTTATCCATCATCTGAGAAATGGAAGAGATCAAATTTGAGGACAAGGTATAAAGTTTAAAAATAAAAATATATTTTTTGCTGTTTAATGTATGTATTAAATTGATACACATGTTATATACACGTATCATATACACACATTCATTTCTTATATTAATAATAGTTTATTTGTCATCATATTGATTTGTAATTAATTGCTGTACAGGATATGATTTATACATGTATTCTTTTGTGTAGGGTTCGCATTGACAATATGCATTTTCCATAAACTCCTAACTTTCAAGCAATTCTCTTCCTCCCTCGTCCAATTTAGACTTGTAGTCTGTTTGTTAGTTGCAAAGTAGCTTTAAAACTTTTTTTTTTGATCTGCCAGTCCTCTGTGTTTGTGTTGACCAATTATGTCAACATACTCATACTATTCTATCATCACTCATTCTCTTGTGTTGTCCACTCTGGTAGTCCTGTCCTCTGCAAGTCTTCCTGGTATTCTCCTGAACTCCGTACTTGTGACATCTCATTTCGCTGTTTTGACTTGCATTGACTCACTCCCAGTTTCTGCAGAATACATCAGTATTAGATGTATTATATGTCTTATGTTATACCTTGTATGTATTATTAGTATTATATGTCTAAAAGTCAATATTCGACATGTAATTGATGTACATATTCAAACCTTTGTGTTTTGTCTCAAATGTTTGTTATCCAGATATTAAGAGTCAGGCACACAACTGACTATTCTATGAGTGATCGTGACTTGCATTTGAATTTTTTATCTGACCACCTGCTCCTGTGCCAAGTGGGGGGAGTCCAAATTCACCATTTATTGCCCACTAATAATGTTGTAACCGTTAGCTATACAATTGCTTCCTTCAGATTTTATGTACACGACCTACCCGTTCGTGGGGAGTGAAGTTAACCCTTCTTACTAAGCCACTGCTCTCAAGATTAGTTATAAACAAGTCAGTCAAGGACACGGTAGGCATACTGGTTTTAACTGTATAATTAACAAACTATTATTGTAGAAAGTGTGTTAATAAGTTTACACTACAGTAGACAGTAGATAATTAATTACATTTGACTTAATTAAATTGTTATTTTACTTTAACATCATTAAAATTCATATCACCTCATCATAACTAATAATCTTTAATGCAACAATATATGATGGAAATCCAGTTGAAACATGGCTTTTTGTAGATAAGATCATTTATCCTTTCATATACTCGTATACCTTACAGGTATATACTAGGGCAATTTGAAAAGTTCATGGCCTAATAATAAAAGACTTACCAGTATCTTTTCGTTTTGGAATCACTTTTCATATTTAAGCATGGGCTTCAAGTAGTTGAACACATTTGGTTTAAAGCAGAATTATCACTGTTGCACATTTGGTTTAGTGATGCTCCAGTGCTTTTATCCCATTCAGAAGTTTGATTGTTCTAGGTCCTCTGATAACCGTTTACTGCCACTTTCAGTCATCTCCAGAAAAATCCCACCCTCCCCAGGGAATTTCTGAGTTTTGGGAATAATTAAAATTAAATAGAGCTAAATCAGGCGAGTAAGTGTGATGTTGCAACAGATTGTATTTCAGCTCAGCGATTTGTTGCCTTAAAAACAATGCTTGTCTGAGGTCTTCCATTATCCTACTACAAAATTATCTGTTTATATACTAAACCTGGCACTTTTTTACAACTATTTTCATTTATTTGGTCTAAAAGGTAGAATATCACTCTTTATTTTTTGGCATATCCATGATAATCTCTTAACAACATTCTTTTAGCCACTCAGAAAATCAAGCCATACCTTTCCAACAGACAAAATTGACTTTCCTTGTTACGTTAATTAATCACTTATATAAATATAAATACATAATTTAATTCCACCTACCTGCAAAAATTTATCTGGGTCCAGGATTCTCGCACGAACGTAGGATGCAAACGTGTTTTACAGGTTAATGAAATAATTTACTCGACTCATTGTTTGAATAGAATTCATTAATTTTATTTTTTAACTTGTCTTAAAAAACTTTACCAGATCTTTACTCAAAAATTTAGACAGTGAAATCATAGTATAATCATTTCTTGTTTGGTTAGTTACTCCATGACCATAATTACTATATTTAACTTAGGCTAACAGCTTACCTTATTCTAGGTGCAGACAGCCCAGCCTGCTTTACACCCTCACATTCACACTATTTTACCCCCTTTACCATTATTATTTATTTAATCAATTTCGCCCATTACATAAGACCCCAGCCGGCAACGTGGTCATCTCTTGAACTCGTGGCCACTCCGTTGTAAGTTCGTAGTCGTCCAAAACAGAAAAGAATATATGTTGGTGTTCTTTTGTTGATCTCACATCACTGTCGCATAATTGTTAATGGAAACTCACGTTTTAATACTTGAAACTTATGAAATTTTGACAAGCCCCTTGGGGCAGTACCTGCGCAGGCACCGTTTGTAAGCGAACTGGGCAGAGTAGATCTACGTTCACGGCCAACTAGATTGCGTCTTTTTTGGTGGAAAACAAAGCCTTGTATTTCGTCGCCACAGCTGTGTCCCATTTAACCCATGCAGTTGATTGTGTGTTGGTCGTAGAAGATACTGTATTTGTTCAGCACTGGTTGACGTCACAAAAAGGGTTTGGCTTAAGACTCACATCCGTCAGCAAGGACCATGTGCTCGTACAGTTCTTCGTCTCTAGCCATTTTTAGTTTTCCAAGTCGGCGTCGGTCCGCGCACCTGCTTGTCGGGTGCGATCGGGCGTACTGCCACACACTCGCAAAGTTCTAGGAAATGACGCTGGGTACATTCCTCAGTAACGATTGCACAACTGCTAAGGCGTATTGCTCCTTTGTTAGAACACTATTTCAATTCAACACGTGGTCTGGTCACAGATGGAAAATGAATTTATGAATATTTTTAATAACCCCAAAAATTTAATAAAATAAAAATCCCTCCCAATTTGTCACGTTACAATACCCCCCCAATGAGAGATCTTCTGCCGAAACAGAAGAAATCTCATTGCTAAAACCCCTAAGAGGACCGGTGAGGATATGGTGCTGACAAACCCCTTTTGCTCTTATATTTCATGGGTAAACAACCCCCCTGGTGCGGTGACTATGGCCGCATCTGAACGAGATCACTGGACTTCTCTGTACGTGATCCCAACACCGTAAAATCGAACAGACACGCACCACAGCGCACCTCACCTTCTAACATGCCACCCCAAAGTTCCAAATCCCTGGCTTATATCATGCCAGATCCTCAACCGATATGTTCCCCCTTATCATGCACACTGGGCTGCCTTTAGCAGTTACTGGGCTTGCACACACACTTATTGCTACTTTGTGTGTCATAACCATAAAAATCAAATTAATTCGTTTTATCACAATATCATGAACCAAGTCAACATAGTGTATTTCTGTCAAGTCTCCCTTAGTAAATATATTCATTATCGGGTCAGTTACCTTTTTATTATAAATTAAATCATTATTGTTTAGACACACTTCTAACATCGCCTTCCACTCATTATAATCTCTCTTTAATTCATACAATTCTATCTCTTTATCAACACACAATTCTCTATCTAACTCTCTCTCATCATAACACCATCTCATACCTTCAATATTACTCCAGACAGAGGGTACAAACTTATACAAAAAAAAATAAACAACTCAAATCTTCTACTAACACGGGACTCTTGCCCTTCAAAAACAACACTTGTGAACACATTGAATCATCATATGTAAGGGGAAAATTTACCCTCTGCCCCCATTCTACCATTATACTATCTTTCCACTTTCTCTCTGACTCATAAACACACATTAACATTTCATTATTACATTCCACAACTTCATCAGTATTCTCACTATTTATTTTCAATGTATCACTCTCTGATATTACCTCTTCAATTGCATTACTATTCTCAATATTATTTTTATCATTTTCGACATCATCATCATCATTTGTTAACTCTTTATCTAGTACCACATTGTTACACATGTCATTATAATTTTCATTTGTATTACTGTCTCTCTCTCTCTCTCTCACACACACACACACACACACACACACACACACACACACACACACACACACACACACACACACACACACACACACACACACACACACACACACACACACACACACACACACACACACACACACACACACACACACACACACACACACACACATGCACGTACGCGCACACACACACACACACACACACACTCTCTCTTGACTCATCTGTTTCTCTTTTTGTTTCACTACATATTTCGTTTAATTTACTTTCAATACTACACAGTGAATTAGTTAATACGTCAAATTTATTGTCAAAAATATTGCTTAATTTAATTTGTTCATCCAATTTCTCATTGAAACTACTTTTAAATTCTTGCATTTCGTTTTTCTGTTCATTAAGCTTGCTATCAATTTTATTAAATTTAGCATCAGAATCACTTTTTTGTTCTTTATTTTGTTCTAAGATTAATTGCAACATACTCATTACGTCACTATTGAATTGGACATTACATTTTGTTGAAGTCGGGGTCAATTGCACACCCGAATCTTCAGTTACATTGCTCTGATCAGTTAAGTTTAACTCTGTTTTATCTTGGCTCGCACTTGGAGTCAAATGTATCTCAAAATTACTCATGTTTGACTCATCAAAATTTTCGACACTAGTTGTTTCATTTAGATTGTTTTCGTTACTTCCTGCCATCTGTTATTCTTTATTATTAATATTTGCTACTCTGCTTTAATTCATTTAATTTATCATACTATACGTTCGATATTATGCCCATTGTGCGTAAATAACACACTTTTACTTCCTTACACTAACCTTAAAAACACGCTTGCATCTTTTGTAGGTGTGGATTTTGTTTTAAATCTTTTAATTTATAAAATCGTCCCTTTCGGCTGTGCCACTTGTGACGTTAATTAATCACTTACATAAATATAAATATATAATTTAATTCCACCTACCTGCAAAAATTTATCTGGGTCCAGGATTCTCGCACGAACGTAGGATGCAAACGTGTTTTACAGGTTAATGAAATAATTTACTCGACTCATTGTTTGAAGAGAATTCATTAATTTTATTTTTTAACTTGTTTAAAAAAACTTTACCAGATCTTTACTCAAAAATTTAGACAGTGAAATCATAGTATAATCATTTCTTGTTTGGTTAGTTACTCCATGACCATAATTACTATATTTAACTTAGGCTAACAGCTTACCTTATTCTAGGTACAGACAGCCCAGCCTGCTTTACACCCTCACATTCACACTATTTTACCCCCTTTACCATTATTATTTATTTAATCAATTTCGCCCATTACATAAGACCTCAGCCGGCAACGTGGTCATCTCTTGAACTCGTGGCCACTCCGTTGTAAGTTCGTAGTCGTCCAAAACAGAAAAGAATATATGTTGGTGTTCTTTTGTTGATCTCACATCACTGTCACATAATTGTTAATGGAAACTCACGTTTTAATACTTGAAACTTATGAAATTTTGACAAGCCCCTTGGGGCAGTACCTGCGCAGGCACCGTTTGTAAGCGAACTGGGCAGAGTGGATCTACGTTCACGGCCAACTAGATTGCGTCTTTTTTGGTGGAAAACAAAGCCTTGTATTTTGTCGCCACAGCTGTGTCCCATTTAACCCATGCAGTTGATTGTGTGTTGGTCGTAGAAGATACTGTATTTGTTCAGCACTGGTTGACGTCACAAAAAGGGTTTGGCTTAAGACTCACATCCGTCAGCAAGGACCATGTGCTCATACAGTTCTTCGTCTCTAGCCATTTTTAGTTTTCAAGTCGGCGTCGGTCTGCGCACCTGCTTGTCGGGTGCGATCGGGCGTACTGCCACACACTCGCAAAGTTCTAGGAAATGACACTGGGTACATTCCTCAGTAACGATTGCACAACTGCTAAGGCGTATTGCTCCTTTGTTAGAACACTGTTTCAATTCAACACGTGGTCTGGTCACAGATGGAAAATGAATTTATGAATATTTTTAATAATCCCAAAAATTTAATAAAATAAAAATCCCTCCCAATTCGTCACGTTACATCCTTTTTTTTTTGTTTACATGACAGTAATTAACAATACTGCAGACCAACATGTTGCTTTACAGCTGTTCATGAGGCAAATGTGGTGTCACCTGATGTGTCTGACATGTTTCTCAGACTCTTCGTATCTTCTTCTTCTTTGACTCTTCCTGAACCACCTTCTTTATCTGTGAAAGCTTACAGCATCCCACAACCTAACAATCAACCTGGGTTCTCTAGTCTCTGCCTTCCTCTGCAGTACATCCCACTCACTGGGCGCCCATCAGCAAACTCGTTACTGGGTCTCAACCAATAGTGACCCACCACACTGTCTCATCTTCACAAACCTCTCCATTCACCAATTGTTTCCAGAACCTGTTCATTTTTGTTTTCTAATTACTTTGTCCATCCAGTATATTTTTAATATTCTCCTACAGCAGCAGTTTTCAAATGCTGTGGTTGTGTCATTCACTTTTCCCTATTGTCTAGGTTTCACATGCAGCTTCTATAATAGCATGCTGCAAACATATAATTTGAGGAATTTCTTCCTAATTTAGAATCCAGTATTTGACAGAAGCAAATTTGTTTCTCCATTTGGCCTGTGCTCTGACACTGATTCCTCTCAGTTATCTTTACCAGTTTCAATATTTACCTATTTTTGTTCCTGATTCTCGTCTTCCCCCTAATAATTTTTTATAATATTCAATACTGTTCTCAATTTACCTTGTTTTCTGTGAGTAGAAACCATACCATCAGTAACTCTTTAACTCTTAACATCAGTAACTCTTAACTCTTATACTGTCCATGAAATGTTATTACGGTCTTCAACATCTTTAGGGTTTCCTTTACAGCCTCTTATAAAGCATTCTCGTATAATGGTAATGAATTTGTATAAAAGTAAATTTTAATTCATTGTTATTTGTAGGGTGGTTTAACGGTCAGTGTAAAGAAAGAAGCAGATCCAGAAGAGGCTGACACTGAACAGGTAATGTGCATAACCATTATTTAGCCCATAGCTAATGTGTTAGGTTGTTCTGTGTCATGTACCTCTAGAGATTTGGATCTCATTCGTTTGTAGATATGTAATTAAAAATGAACAGGATACACAAACTGTATCATAATGTTGTATACATATGAGCTACATGAGATTAAGTAAGTAAAATCGCACACTCGTGCGAGCGCGTCCACGCACACACACCATGTAGGTACAGAGTATGTATATTTATTGCAGAAATTGATAGATGATTCTATATATTTCATATTTAGTATTGATCACCTCTTTATATAGTACTCTGTAAATCACTGAGAAGACAAAGTAAATTTTATAATTGTTCAATTTGCAGGATGTATTCCCAGTTATAAATTCTGTCCTAAAAGGAGAACTGCATGTAAAAGAAGAAATCATCAAAGAAGAGAATTTACAGTTTGTTGATCAGGTATTATACATAGTTATAAATTTGTTTATAGTAACAAGCATTTGTTGTTAAAATGAACAGCATTGTTGTATCATGGTATATCCATGATAATATCTTAACAACATTCTCTTAGCCACTCAGAAAATCAAGTCATACCTTTCCAACAGACAAAATTTACTTTCCTTTTTTTTGTTTACATGACAGTAATTAACAATACTGCAGACCAACATGTTGCTTTACAGCTGTTCATGAGGCAAATGTGGTGTCACCTGATGTGTCTGACATGTTTCTCAGACTCTTCGTATCTTCTTCTTCTTTGACTCTTCCTGAACCACCTTCTTTATCTGTGAAAGCTTACAGCATCCCACAACCGAACAGTCAACCTGGGTTCTCTAGTCTCTGCCTTCCTCTACAGTACTTTCCACTCACTGGGCGCCCATCAGCAAAGTCATTACTGGGTCTCAACCATAGTGACCCGCCACACTGTCTCATCTTCACAAACCTCTCCATTCACCAATTGTTTCCAGAACCTGTTCATTTTTGTTTTATAATTACTTTGTCCATCCAGTATGTTTTTAATATTCTCCTACAGCAGCAGTTTTCAAATGCTGTGGTTGTGTCTTTCACTTTTCCCTATTGTCTAGGTTTCACATGCAGCTTCTATAATAGCATGCTGCAAACATATAATTTGGGAATTTCTTCTTAGTTTAGAATCCGGTATTTGACAGAAGCAAATTTGTTTCTCCATTTGGCATGTGCTCTGACACTGATTCCTCTCAGTTGTCTTTACCAGTTTAATATTTACCTACTTTTGTTCCTGATTCTCCTCTTCCCCCTAATAATTTTTTATAATATTCAATACTGTTTTCAATTTACCTTGTTTTCTATGAGCAGAAACCATACCATCAGTAACTCGTAACTCTTATACTGTCCATGAAATGTTATTATGGTCTTGAACATCTTTATGGTTTCCTTTACAGCGTCTTATAAAGCATTCTCGTATAATGGTAGTGAATTTGTATAAAAGTAAATTTTAATTCATTGTTATTTGTAGGATTTTTTAACGGTCAGTGTAAAGAAAGAAGCAGATCCAGAAGAGGCTGACACTGAACAGGTAATGTGCATAACCATTATTTAGCCCATAGCTAATGTGTTAGGTTGTTCCGTGTCATGTACCACTAGAGATTTGGATCTCATTCGTTTGTAGATATGTAATTAAGAATCAACAGAATACACATACTGTATCATAATGTTGTATACATATAAACTACATGAGATTAAGTAAGTAAAATCGCACACTTGTGCGTACGCGCACACACACCTTGTAGGTACAGAGTATGGATATTTATTGCAAAAATTGATAGGTGATTCTATATATTTCATATTTAGTATTGATCACCTCTTTATATGGTACTGTATAAATCACTGAGAAGACAAAGTAAATTTTATAATTGTTCAATTTGCAGGATGCATTCCCAGTTATAAATTCTGTCCTAAAAGGAGAACTGCATGTAAAAGAAGAAATCAAAGAAGAGAATGAACAGTTTGTTGATCAGGTATTATACATAGTTATAAATTTGTTTATAGTAACAAGTATTTATTGTTATAATTAACAGCATTGTTAAACATTGTTAAGCTTATCAGTTAAAACTGTTGGAGACCGTTTGGTGTCCCATGGAAGTCATTTTTATGTGCACTTTCAGTCCATACAATTTAGCCATAACATGTACCAGTACCACGTGGCAGGAAATTTGAATTTTATGACGTCAGGGGTGTGAGTACGATGTGACCATGGTGGGGGTAGAATGTGACTGAAGTAGGGATATTACGTGGCCATGGTGGGAGTACCATGTGACAGGCACCATGTGGGGGTACCACAGCACTGGTGCGAAGTGTAGTGATTGGTCGGCCATGTTTAATATATGTCATGTCATCATATAGCAGAATCAGTTGTGATTGTGTAAAGTATCAAGCATTTTGTAAATATAATAACTAAAATATTACCTACCTTGCGATTATGCACTTGCCTTAAATTCCACTAGAACATTACAGGGTCGCCAACATGTTTTGAAGCTGTAATATGTAAACTCTAACACTCTTTCCCTTAAATAAAAACCCTTGAATAATTTTGATAAACTACTTCCCTTAATTCAGAAGTTCGCAGATTCGTTTAGGCGAGTATTTTCAGCACAGAAAACTAGGATTTGGTAATGAGGCATAATGACTAAGCTAACACATGTTTATGCTACTAATCAATCTTATTTATTCTCATTTCAGTGTTAATTTCTTTCTGTTTTTAACTCCAACAGTTCATCAAATTCTTTTCTTTATCGAACTCTCTTTTACATTATAAGTTAAACACTTAGTCAAATAAAAAATTTTGTTAACCAAATAAACGGTATACTTTTTCATTGACAAACCAGTACCTCATATGTACTCTGTCTCTCTCACTCTCTCTAAACCCCCTTAATTTTGAGATCTCATATTTAATTATGTTTTAAATTTACAAAAAAGGATTTAGTGACGTTAAATGTTGGCCAGTCTTTATCGTTACTTATCTTATAGTTGAAATCCAATAGGTTTCGCCATTCTTCGTACTTCACTTTCTTCTTATTAAAGGCTCAAAAACTGTTCTACACCGTTAAATAAAGTTTTAGATGCACTTTTCCGTTAAAAAGAGTTATTTATCACTGTTTTAAATTCATATTAGCAACTTTGGTAGATCTACACTTAATTTACCTGTGGTTTCAGTTCAACACAGGCGTACGGCTTTCTGATGTGAGACGACTGCGGCGAATCTGGGGCGTGCAATCATATACTATACGGACTCATCATACATTGATCACGTGGTCCCTCCGGAGCCCCACTTCGTCTCTCGCCTACACACATGGAACACAGAACTGCATTGTAATATTAAAAGCACGTGTTCTGCTCATGGTACCATCGTGACGTCAGACTCATTACGATAACATCTTACCTTATAAGGTTCGGTTTACTCATCTTGATACAGCTATGCATACGTCATATCGCATACTTTTCCGGTGACTCAACAACGCTCCCAAGGCGCCTGTTACTAGCTGGTACCGAATATTACATAGGCTGGTTTATTATTTGGAATTATTGAAATTGAATAATACAAGAGGATTATACCCATTTTGTCCCGTTACAATAACCCCCCCAATGAGAGGTTTTATGCCAAAGCATAAAAACTCATTGCTTAAACCTAAAAGGATCAGCTCGGATATGGCGCCACAACCCCCTTATTATCTTACTAAAATCATGGGTTACTCACACCCCTAATCCAGTGACCGTGGCCGCACCTAAATGACTTTACTGGACTTCCTGCTTCAGGATCCCAACACCATAAAGCCAGTCAGCCACTAGACGCCCCTGCCCTGACACGCTGGCCAGCACAAGGTCGCCACCACAGTATCACCTGACTTTGCAACAATCAATAAAAACATTACTACATGGACTTTCACAATTCCATATCCTGAACTGATGTGGTCTCCTCTTAGCTGTACTGGTTTGGCTTTTTCGAAGTACTGGTTTTTTATCTTAACTTTTAATACACATATAGTCTGATTGCTAACATGATACATGTTGTTTAAAATACATGACATTAGTATACATTTAAACATTTTAATTCAAACTCCAAAAAAAAGATTCAATAATTCAATTGTGAATTCAATTTAACAAAAACCCCATCTTACTTTTCCATTTAAAGATTACATTTTCTATCTCAATTCCCTCATTACTACTGCTATCGTTATACAATACAAAACATGATTAATACAAAACAGCAAATAATTCAATGCAACAGATGATACATAGATAATCAAAACAATCTACTCCAATACTTCATTATTATCAGTATCATAACGATAATTATCAACTTTCTCCTACTTCTTATTTATCTTAAAATTCCTCCCTCTACATCACTTTTTTTATCCACCCTTCTTACCCCTGATACCCCGCGTTACACAAGTGTCATTGACCTCAAGGACAAGCCTAATCTTGGTATTACACAAACTCGCATAAATGAAGTTTCTCCCTCGTAGCCTGTAACGTGGCCACCACCCATCCACATGCTCTATTTCCCCCCAAGTTGGACTGTCTTGCCCAGTTGCTTCCACAAGGACTGAAGTGGCTGGAGTAAACATTTTTTTCTTTTATTTTACCCAGTCCTTGCTTCGGCGTTACATTAAGTTCGGTATTGCTGGTATCCAGGATACCAGTAATCCTACTAAAATAATTATTTATAAACCCTTAAGACGGTGTACCACCTCATTCGGAGGGTAGCCGCTGTTCCATAGTTTATGTTAATTCCCCTTGTTCCCTCTCAGTTAAGTTTCTAAGTACACCAATTTATAAAATAACAAACTATGGTCAGGGTACAATAAGTCTGCCCATAGCTTGTTACAGATAATCCAAATCCACGGTCAGGGTTCGGTGAAGCCGTGACCGCCCGAAAATGGAGAATCGCATTTATCATTAATATGTTTACATATAAAACCAAAAAAACTTATCACACTAGTTACATTTATATTACAACACATGGAATGTGTTATCTAACACCATTTAGTTTCTTTTGTCATGTTATCTTCACTATCTCTTTACCAAACATCACAAGTAGCGGGTACAAAATAATAATTTATTTGATTCACAATGACTTTACTCTATTTAAAATTTATACAAGACACTTGTCTGTTATCTCATATGTTAATAATTATTATTCCAAAATATGTATTAATTTATACATACATCTATATATCTATTGCGACATTACAAGCATATGCTGTAATGTGCATGTATTAAATAAAATAAATATTTAGATTAATTTTAGTAATATGTAATAGAGAAGCAGGTGTGAAGTTGAAAGCTGAGTTAGACGCAGGAATGAACATGCATGATCACACGATTATTGCTGAGAGAGTGTACAGTAGTAAATAGTGTGTGCATGGAACCTGTTCAAGCCTGAATGTCTGCAATCTCACCCCAAATAGATACTAAATTAGAGTTTTATTTAATTATAAGTAAACCGTAAATGTTAGAAAGATTGCAAAGACTTCTAAATATGCATAAAAATCAGACACGTGCAGTGCGAAAATGGTGTGATTATGACGTTCAGTGCAAATTCTATGCAGTTTTAAGAGCATAGTAATTACACTAATTATGCGATCATTATGATAATTACGTATAATATGTGTAATTAAATCAGACAATGTTAGATCATTTTGAAATCCGCATTAGACATTGCAATTGGCAAAAGTGTGCGAATATGTGAAATTGGACGATAGTGGGGGAACTGATGCCATGGACAGTTTCTGACATGCAGAATCCTGAGCCGACAGGTGTGGTTTTTTTGGTGAATATAAATACGGGCCCAGGAGAGCCAAATTTACTCTTCAGTCAGTTTTCAGTTGCGGCGGTAAGCTCTGTCCATCAGCGACGTGAATTTTAATTACTTTCAATCAGTCTTCAGACATAGCGGGACGCTATGTCTAATATCGACGAGATCTTTTGTTTATAAACTGTAAAGTCTAATGGACAATACGTTAATTCAAGTAATCAAAAACAGTAACTATTAGTTTGGTTATTTTTAACTACAATTATCGGACGTCTACAACCAGTCTACAACCACAAACGTCAACACTCTAGACAAATGGCGAGAGCACATCAAGCAGAGGGAACGATATGCAGAGCAGTAGAGACGGTTACTAGAACAACAGCAGCTGATACAGAGCAACATATCATTCCACTCTACAACCAGCAGATGGGACCATGAAGGACGAATGACTGGAGGACAACAAGTGGAACCAGAAAACGCAAGAGGAAATCCAGTAGGAGAGGTCCGATAGATCGCCGGAGGACATGGGTACAATCTGCAGAACTGAGGTGACCAATGACAAATTTATAATTATGAAAAACTAAAGACATTGAAAAGACATTTTTCAAATTTAAAAATTAAAGAAAATTTATGTCATATGTAGATAGAGATAAGAGAATGTAATTTAACTTTAGTAAGAATTTTCTTTAATGATGACCAATTAATTTAAAGTTAATTTAAATCAGGGCTTGGATGACTAACAATTGATTTAATAATTTAAAATTTTCATTTAAAGTGTATAAAGTAAAGTAGTTGGAAATATAGAAGACTAATGATTCGATTAGTCCATTAAAAATTTTATAAAGCAGTAAGATGTATGCCAAGCATAGAGTAATAATGTAAATAAGAACAAACTCATAAAACACACAGTCAGACTGAGCAGTCGAGAATAAAGAAATGTTTAACATAGATGTTTGCTAATGTAAGATATAAGACTTTTTTTATGATGAATGTACTGCAACAAAGAAATGTTGAAACAATTGATAATGAATATTTTATGGCGAAGTAAATGCTATTATTTTTTTTAAACACTTATAATTTTGTTTGAATAAATTAATGAAAACATGTTACAATTTATAAAAGGACTACTCTTATTATGATTACAACCCAAACTTGTTACATTCATTTACATTTTAAATATATATAATACAAAAATACAGTTTCCACCTACCTGCTAAGTTTCTTATATTCGGGTCCAGAATTCGATCACATGTACGTCAGATGCAAACCTGTGTTAAAGGTTATCGAAATAACTAACTCGACACATTTTGAAGAGAAATTACGATTTTTTAATTAATCAGAATCATATTAAATTTTGTTCAAAAACTTTTGATCATTGTTTTACAGATTAAGTTACAGTTTTCTTTGTTCGGTTAGCCTCTGCTACATACTACTTATTCTAACATCTTACCTTAGTGATCACAATTTAATACGAATATATAGACAGAGCCCAGCCTGCAATTTCGCACACTCTCACATACCTAGAATTTAATATTTTAAAAGCCCCAGACCATTTTAATAACCCACAGACCTTACACTCTTGTTATAATGAAACCCGCCGGCAACGTAGTTTTCGCGCGCACCCATTGTTCTTTTAGATTTCTTGTTTTTAGTGTCCGAAAAATATCTGAATATGTTCTACACCTTTAATTGACCGCAGTCACCTAATTTGTTACTGTTATTTCACTGTTGCTTCAAAAAAAAACTGATAAGAGTTAGCAGAGCGCACTCGGCGCTGTGTCGGCCGACACGATCAACGACTAACTGGGCAGGAAAACGTCGCAGGTGTAGCTAACGTGATCTCATACTTTTTGATGGAAATCACAGCCTTGGGCTTCGTCGCCGAAGCTTCGGCCCATGCTATGCATGTTGTTTTTTAGTCAATGTCGCACATGATCTTCTATAGGCATTGGCTGACGTCATTTAAGTGGGTGGGACTTACAACAGTGCTTCCGCAAAGTTTTGTAGAAGGCGATGAATATTATTCTCTCTAGCCATCTTGGTTTTTCAACATCGCTTGGGTATGCGCTCATGCGCGAGTAGTGACGTGTGTGCACTGCCACACCAGTACAGATTTCTGCGAATTTTGTGGAGATGCAAATTCCTCACCGCACTACTCAACAACAACCTGCGTCTTATTGCTTTGTTTCACTGTTCTGTTACACTGACTGTTATACTGACAAATACGTTGCACAATAATACCTTTATTTTGCAATATTTTATCCAAACCCGCCCGAAAATGAACTGAATAAAATTATATAATTGCCCCAAACGATTAAAATAAAACACCCAAAAATTGACCCGCTACATTACCCCCTCGATGAGAATTCTGCTGTTCATGACAGAAGAAATCTCATCGATAACCCCGAAGAGGACCGGTGAGGAACTGGTGCCAGCAACCCCCTTGTTCTTAATCTCATGGGTACATGACCCCCCTGGCTCAGCGACCATGGACTCATCTGAACGAGATCACTGGACTTCTCCGTAAGAGATCCCAACACCGAGAAATCGATCAGACTCGCACCACAGCGCGCCTCGCCTTCTAACATGCTACCCCAAAAATCCTCAATCCCTGGCTAAAATTATCCCAGCTCCTCCGCCGATATGGATCCCCTTTTTTGCAAGCTGGGCTGCCTTTAGCAAATACTGGGGTCACACACACTAACATTACATATTGCCATAACACCCAAAAAATAAAAATTTCTCTTAAAATTTATTAAAAATTAAAAAAAAATTCAAAATTCAAAAAAATAATATTTTATCAAAAAATTCTCTTCCTTGTTTTTCTAATTTTTGTTGCAAATGACTTAAACTAGACATTTCTATTAATATAAACACATCCTTACTCTAACATGAGAACCACTTATAGTCTACCAATACAATGTAATACAATAAAATAAACATGGTTAATGCACACCTAATAAAAGAATCATCATCCAACATATTCATTCGCTGGCAGGCGAAAAATCAAGTTTTTTTTTTCCAAAAAAAAATTAAAATTTTCAAAAATTTTAAAATTCAAAAAAAATTTAAATTTATTCATTAAAAATTTTATTAAATTTATTTATTAAATAACATTTATTAAAATTATTCAAATATTGGTTTGAATTAATCAAACAAACAAATTAAAATTGGATTCCTACTATGCACAAGCTTAGTAGGTGTATGACCCCATCAGCTGATCGAAACTAGGTCAAGTCCAAAACCCTTGACCTACATATGTTATATATAAGTTCTGAAAACACACTGAACATTCGCAATATCCTAACTTGAAGTACAAAACATAATAAAATACAACATTTAAAATAAACAAAATATTAATATAAATAATCATAACTTGACATTTAAATTATTTAAAATGAACAATTCTTAATTTTACATTATTTTCAAATTTTATCAAAATTCTGTCACTGGTGAAAAAAAATAAACAATTGTATATTCTTTATCATGAATCTCTCTTTCTTTTCAACAATCTTACTTTTCAATCTACGGTGGGTGATGTAAATTATTTATTCTCATTTTTCTGTATTAGATCTCTATACATATATAAACTTTCTCCCTCTGACTCTAATATTAATCAACTTCAACTCCCATGACACCCATCTCTACCAAAATATCTACTAATCAGGACACTCTAAACCCCAACTTACCATTTAACACAAATCGCTACCTTCTCTCAATACATAAAAAAAAAATACTCTCTAACCCTTTGTACATAGGATACGTGTTTCCCCTACCAAAACTCAATTCCCTTATTTGGCGGCCCGGATTCTACCTAAGGCGGCCCCTTCCCCACAAAAATCTATCCCTATCCCGTCCCAACCTTTGTTGCGGACTCCTACATTACACTACCCTCTAATACAAAATTGCCATCCCCAAAAATCTCAATCTCATTACCTCACTACAAATACACAAAATAACCTCATTAATTATAAACATAAATATATCATTCAGAACTCTACCATTATTTTCCACAACTACCGTGTCAACATCAATACTTCACCAACTCTGTTACATCACATCAACTCAAAAACAACATTACATCATATTCATCTCTATCATTTCACATTCAACTTGTAATTCAATTCGGACAGGTCTACATGTCCCATAAAACATTTATCACCCATGAGTTATCTTTTATTAATTTGCATAAATCATTGTTATTTTATTTCTCATATTCTTTTTATCTTTACTTCAAAATATCTGTAATACGTTAAACATTAATTACTTGTAACATTTACAAACCAATATACCAGTGACGTTATTGCTGATCAGCTGATCCTCCTAACACAATGAAAATACATCTTAAAATTGAACAAATTACATGGAATATATACATATTAATTTTTATTTATTCTCCCTTCTCACCTCACTGTTTCCAATTTCTCTGATTCTGGTTATTTATGTTAGCCTGCCAGACGATTTACTTATTGGCTTAAAAAAATACACACATAATAAAATGACATATTCTTATCAATGCTTATCTAACAGACAACAATAAAATAATACACTTAAAATTATAGCATGAACACCTTATTTTTAAATATCTAAGCAGCTAGTTACCTGAACAGAACACAAGCAGTTTTATTTGATAAACTTTTAATAAGCAAAAACTTTTGTCATAAAATTTTAATTTCGTGACTCCTTTGCGTCACCTCCCAGCCACACACACTATTTCAGATTATGTAAGACTGTCTCGCCTTTTCGCTTCCACAGAGACGGTATATTTTGGAGCAGGTTATGCCTCTCCGTGTCTCTGCTTCCGCTATTAAGTTTTAAAGTAGTGAACATCAACATGTTCTTGTTCTATAATCATGCACCCTTAAAACGGATCTGCCACCTGGCTCTGCTGTTCCTCCTCGAACAGAGTGGCAGCCGCTTTTCCATAGTTTCCGGGAGATTTCCTCTAATTGTCCCCCCATTGAATTTCAAATATATACCAATTTCAAGTCAGCTATGGTCAAGGGACTTGGTATGACCATAGCTGGCCGCTAGCCAAAACCACGGTTAGTGCTGGTAAGGCAGTAACCGCCCGAAAAGTCGAGGAAATCTGAACTTTCATTTCACTGCCTGTTTCATATCAATACCATTATGTGCGACACGTTCATTTAGTAATGTGTGTAAAATTTTTTACTTTACACGGATAAGGTGTGCCGCACATTTATCGCCACTTTGGCCTCCGATGGAGGTAACACTCACTGCTACCCCCAACCCATTTCGCTATTTAAGAGAGCACAGGCCACCCCCTTAATAGCCACTTAATAACTAATTACAATTGAAAACTAATTAAAATTTTTTTGTATACATTATCATATAATATTTACATCAATAATCGTCTAACCCATTCATAACCTTTTACCGTTTAACTTTCTTGAAATTTTCAAAATTTATTATTAATAATCATTATATATCATTTTTCATTTATTAAAAAAAAATTTTTTAATTATTATTTTTATTAAACACAATGATTGCATTAAAATCTCACTATTGCATTAACACCTCAATCACACCTGTAAACAGCTTTTATTATACATGATTATAAAATTTTTCTACTTACAATTCCTTTAACATGCTATACACACAAAACATAATCACCATCATCTCTGAAACATTTCACAAAATTTATTAGCTTCAATTAAATAATTTATCATTCATTACCAACTTTGCATCTCGTAAATAAATTAAATTTACAAAAAAATTAATTATACAACATTTACATAATCAATTAAAATATTTAAAATATATCAAATTGTTTTAATTAAATTAATTATTAACAATATAGAATTCATTACCATCCAAACAATTATAATTCTCTGATTACTTGTTTTCAAAATTAATTTGGTTTATTTATTTATATTGCAAGTATTTCAATATTATTATCACAACAATCATCTTACATACACACATATAAATTCACTAGATTTTATTTACAACTCTTGTTAATTATTATTCCATTTTTTCCACACTTCTGTCCAAATCTGCCATGTCAGCAAACCATAAAACATAATGTTTAATTGTCTTTTATTGTTTTACAGTCTACCCTCCATCGTCAAAGATTAATCTTCGTTTTGTATAGCACTGTTCAATTATATTGACATACATACTGTTGTCTTGTGTGTCATAACCAAACAATTTCAATTTATCCGTTATACCATAATAATCATTCACCAAGTCTACGTTAAGTATTTCTGTTAAATCTCCGTCAGTAAATATTTCCAATATCGGGTTAGTTACTTTTTCATCAATTAAATTATTCTTGTTTAGATATACTTCTAATATTTCTTTCAACTCATCATAATCTCTCTTTAAATTATATACTTCTAATTCTCTCTCATCATAACACCATCTCATACTTATAAAATCATTCCACACAGAGGGTGTAAACTTATACAAATAAAATAAACTCAAATCTTCTACTAACACGGGACCCTTGCCCTTCAAAAACTCTTGTGACCACATTAAATCATCATCAATAATAAAAGGAAAATTTCCCCTCTGTCCCCACTCTACTACATTATTTCTCCTCTCTCTCCCCAACTCACTGACACACATTAACATCTCATAATCACTGCATTCTACACTTTCATTAGTACTCTCATTATTTATTTTTACCGTATCACTTTCTGATGCCCATTTCTCAAACACATTATTATTCTCAATATTACATTCACTATTTTCAACATTGTTATTATTTGTTAACTCTTTATCTGGTACTACATATTTGTATTTGTCATTACAATTTTCATTTGTATTATCTTTCTCTGTCCTTATCACACGTACTCCCATTCGCTCAACACTCTATTCTAACTTATTCAAATTAGATCTTATTATTTCGTTAGTACTTTCTACACATTTACTCATTTCTTGTATTTCATTTTTTAACTCCTCAAATTTGTCATTCAATTCTCTAAAATTACTATCTTGTTTTTCTAAAGCGTTATACATGCTGTCTTGTTTTTCTAAACTATTGTACATCATATCATACAATCTTGCTAACATAGTATCATTATCAGATTTCTTATTTTGATTTCCTAAAATAGGGGTTGAATGAATCTCAACTGTCTGTATTATTTTTGACTCCTCAAGACTACTGTCAGTTGTTTGAATTCCGGAGTCGCTACTTATTTGATTTGCTATCTGACTATCAGATAAACTAATATCATTATTATCTGCCATTTTTACTTTTTTATAATACTTGTGCGTATATATACTATAATCAATATGTAATCTACTATATAGCCAATTTTGTGCGAATGACGCACTTTTTATTTTATTCCGCTAACCTAACAACACACGTTTGCATCTTTGTAGATGTTGAATTTAATTAATTTATTAAATTCGTCCCTGTTCGGGCGCCAATGTTACTTTCATTTACATTTTAAATATATAAAATACAAAAATACAGTTTCCACCTACCTGCAAGGTTTCTTATATTCGGGTCCAGAATTCGATCACATGTACGTCAGATGCAAACCTGTGTTAAAGGTTATCGAAATAACTAACTCGACACATTTTGAAGAGAAATTACGATTTTTTAATTAATCAGAATCATATTTAAATTTTGTTCAAAAACTTTTGATCATTGTTTTACAGATTAAGTTACAGTTTTCTTTGTTCGGTTAGCCTCTGCTACATACTACTTATTCTAACATCTTACCTTAGTGATCACAATTTAATACGAATATATAGACAGAGCCCAGCCTGCAATTTCGCACACTCTCACATACCTAGAATTTAATATTTTAAAAGCCCCAGACCATTTTAATAACCCACAGACCTTACACTCTTGTTATAATGAAACCCGCCGGCAACGTGGTTTTCGCGCGCACCCATTGTTCTTTTAGATTTCTTGTTTTTAGTGTCCGAAAAATATCTGAATATGTTCTACACCTTTAATTGACCGCAGTCACCTAATTTGTTACTGTTATTTCACTGTTGCTTCAAAAAAAAACTGATAAGAGTTAGCAGAGCGCACTCGGCGCAGTGTCGGCCGACACGATCAACGACTAACTGGGCAGGAAAACGTCGCAGGTGTAGCTAACGTGATCTCATACTTTTTGATGGAAATCACAGCCTTGGGCTTCGTCGCCGAAGCTTCGGCCCATGCTATGCATGTTGTTTTTTAGTCAATGTCGCACATGATCTTCTATAGGAATTGGCTGACGTCATTTAAGTGGGTGGGACTTACAACAGTGCTTCCGCAAAGTTTTGTAGAAGGCGATGAATATTATTCTCTCTAGCCATCTTGGTTTTTCAACATCGCTTGGGTATGCGCTCATGCGCGAGTAGTGACGTGTGTGCACTGCCACACCAGTACAGATTTCTGCGAATTTTGTGGAGATGCAAATTCCTCACCGCATTACTCAACAACAACCTGCGTCTTATTGCTTTGTTTCACTGTTCTGTTACACTGACTGTTATACTGACAAATACGTTGCACAATAATACCTTTATTTTGCAATATTTTATCCAAACCCGCCCGAAAATGAACTGAATAAAATTATATAATTGCCCCAAACGATTAAAATAAAACACCCAAAAATTGAAGCGCTACAAACTCCAATTATAAATACATGTTAGTAATGTTATATAAATTGTATGTACACTCAAATTAAATTTGCAACTCAAATTAAGCAATTTGTGTGTCACATATTGGCGCTCCAAAGTGTGGGGCTATACAAATTAAATTAATTTAAATTTGTACACAAAATTTGTTGTGTTACATCTTGGCGTCCCAAGAACGTGGGGCCACATAAATTACATTATTTCAAATTTATGTTAATTTGTTGTGTTACACTATACTATTAAAATTTCTAAGATGGCACCTACATAGGGGATAACTTTAATTGAACTGTTGTCAATTGCCAAAAAGGTGGGGATACAAATCATGTTAACACTCACATACATACATTTATATAAATACATAAATATGTAAAACAGTATTTACTTATGGTACTCACCACGTGTTGATCACACTTCCCTAGACCATGCTACCACACATATCTGTTTTGTACCCAGGGCCCAAAGTTCGTTAAGTGAAAGTGCAGAAAGATTTGGGTTGTGCGAAATAATAAGACTGATTACCATTGAAAGGTAAAACAAAACTTTGTTTAATTGTTACTTCCTTTGCATAATTAATATTCAAAATACAAATGGCGGCTTATACCGCACCTACAACATGGCGGCTAGTTAGCTTCCGCTCCTTATTAATATCTTATGTTTCCAATAATTATTCTCTCTTTACTTCTATTACATAAAAAGAACATTTTATACTGCATTATTTAATTTTCCTAATATTATCATTGAATAGGGTTATTGAACACAAACCAACGCCTCTTTTAAAAAAGACGGCCGGCCTGTTTTCTCACAATTTCAATCACTCTCTCTCTCTCTCTCTCTCATTACATCTTTAATAATTTTGATTTACTAAATTTTGCTGTTCATATTATCTCGAGCTCGATTGCTTTGTAAAAAGGTATTATTTAAATGTTGCACTTTCCTGAAATGTTGAGGTTTCCGTGTGGTTCAGATGCTGCCCATGGCTCGCCCGATGTTCGGCGTATTTTGATTCTGATTGTCTGTCTTGTTGGCGCTGACTCTACATTGTTAAACTGTTATTTAGTTGAACTATATGTTGCTGACTTTTACATTTTTTAACTACTGATAAATACTATTTCTGGCCTATTTGGCACCAGTACACTTTAATGCATGTTTACTGCATGACGACTTGTAGTTGACTGGGGGGATGCAAAGCACATATTTTGCGTATGTGTTAGCGCATCCGCGTCATTGTCTTTTGTTTCAATTTGGCTCACGCCCTGTTATCATGTCATTGTTGTTAGGTCATCTTCATATTTTAATGACGTCCCGCTTTATGGACCAATGAGAAGGGATATTGAAAGTCAGTTTGCACTTATGACGCCATTGTGTATGCTTGGCTTCACACGTCCGCTCCTGACCTTGGAATCGTTTTGCTCTGCTGAAATCTGCGTCGTCGTCTCTTTACAAGGGAATTCGTCCTACCCATGCATGTGTGTAAAACAATAAAATACGATAATTTGCTACCACTCATACCATAATTCCGAAACCAAGAATTTCGTACTGTCACAAAACCCCCTCAATGAAAGGTTTTATGTCGAAACATAAAAACTTTCATTGACTCATTCACACTTTTCTAAAAGGATCAGCCCAGATATGTCGCCACAACCCCCTGTAGTGTTAACATAAAAGAAATACAATCACTTACCCTTGGTCCAATGATGCTGATCGTACCATCTGACCTTACTGGACTTCTCAGGAGAGATTCCAACACCATAAGGCCATGAGGCACTTAACGCTCCTGTTCTGACACTCCGGCCAGCTCAGGACCGCGGTCACAACACCACCAAACTCTGAAACATGCAATACAAATTTTAATATAGTGGCCTTATCTACTCCCATATCCACAACTGATATGTCGCCCCTTAGATGCATTGGTTTGTGTTTTGAGGTATTGGTTTGCTCCATTAATAAATTTTCAAATAACAAAGACAAGATTTAATACAGAAAACCCTCTCCATTTTTCGAACATTCCTGCATTTATAAAAACCCTCTGACTCCAGTCAATCATAATTACTCTCTTTACCACATGAAAATAGATTATTATACTAAACATAAAACAAATTTTAATCTCTCAAACAACAACCACTAACTCTACTATTTTACTTCATATAACATCAAAACATATACCTATCATGGCAAACAACTTCAAACTATTTATTTTTTCATTACTCATTTTCTTGGTTCAAAACCACTGTTATCTTTATATTTTTTTTAACACATTAGTATTTTTACCGTCGCTACCCCCGTAACGACCTCCTAACCACACACTATTATACCATTGTAGCGGGTCAAATTTTGGGTGTTTTTATTTTCAACAGTATGGGATAATTATATTTTTATTTCTTTCATTTTGGTGCGGGCTTGTAAAAAGAAGTTGTGAAAATTATTGGGTAACAACATTTATTCCGTTATAATAGAACGCATTGCAACGATATTTTCCATGCAACAGCACGATGTTGAGCAACAGTGAGACAAAAGCGATACGCAGATGTTATTGTGTAAGCCGGCAAGCGAAGCATTTAGCCCCTTCAAAATTCTCAGAAATCTGTACTTGTGTAAACAGCACATAGACACAACTGTATCACCACAAATCTGAGTGACGCAGCCAGCCACAAAACCGGATGTCCTAGGACGAATAAAATTCCACAATGTGCTTTTTGAGCGGCAGGAAGTCATGGCTAAATCCGGTCTTTCCAATGACATCAGCAGAGCCAAGCCTAATATTAAGCTCTGGTCATCCACACATATCCGCTCCAATCCATATATAAAGTGGTTACTTCCCAACAAATGCAGCCGGAGCGACGAAAGCGTAGTGGCAGTGAAACACTGATTCCCGGCAAAAAGTAAAAAAGTACCTGTTACATTACAAGTTCCAAGGGCAGTCCACAAGCAGCGGTTCACGGTACCGTGCTGGTTCCAAGTAGGCTCGTCACCAAAGTTTTAATTTAACAAAGAAAAAAAAGGTTGTAGCAACAGTAAATAGTATGTGACCGCGGTCAGTTTAACAAGCAGAACAGTATCGAAGAGTTTGGTTAAAAAATAAAACAATGAATTAACTATCAATGAGTGCGCGCGCAAAACACGTGCCGTCGGTTTCGGTGTAAGGGCTGGGGGGACTTTATTACATATGTTAATTAATAAATAAATTTATATGTGTGTCTGAGTGTGTGCCAAATTGCAGGCTGGGCAGTCTTGTGTATATGTGTGTATAAATTAAGGTAAGTCGTAGCATTAGATTAAGGATGATAATCATGTAACCAAACAATATATTCTTACAAAATTATTGCAGATGTGGTAAAGTGTATAAACAAATTTTTAAATGATTCAAAATTAAATTAAAATGTAATTCTCTTCATAAAAACGTGTTGTGTAAATCATTCACACAACCTTGAAAATTACGCCTGTAACCTAACGTTCGTATGACGCAACCCTGAATCCGAGGCTACTGAGTGATGGTAAGTGGAAGTTTATTCAATGTTATTGTGTATTTTATTATGTAATTGATTAATAACAGTTCAATGGCGCCCGAACAGGGACGAATTTAATAAAATGAAATTCCATACCTACAAATAAGATACAAGCGTAATTGAGAGGTTGAGTGAAAATACGTAAAGTTACGTAAAATAAGGAAAAAATACTTGTTCAGATAATAAATAAATTACATATTTAAAAGTATAATAATGGAAAATACAGAGAACGGAGTCGATTTGTCCGACTCGACTGTGATAAGTGAAACAGCTGAAGTTGACGAATCAGCTGTGATGAGTAGTCCTGAAATACATTCAACACCGAATGTAGGTCAAGACGATAAAAACATGAATGTGCATAACACCAATGAAAAAGATAATACAGAGGATTCAGGGATTCAAGCAACCCCGACCTCAACAAAATGTAACAAATTAGATGATGATATAATGAGTATATTAAGAACCATATCAATGGACATTCATGTACAGAATAACAAGTTTAACAAATTAAATAGTCGCTTTGACAGTAATGACATAAAATTAGACCGACAAAATAGTCGTTTTGATGAAATTAAGACCGAATTCAATTGCAAATTTGATGCACTCAAAATTGATATTGAGGAGGTAAAAATGAAATGCGAAAATAGTTGCAATGAGTTGAAACGAGATATTGAGAGAGTAGTAGAGTCAGTAAGTAAAAATAATAATGATAGTAAACAAGTAACTAGTGAGAAAAATAATGTTGAAAATGAGAATATAATTAAAAATGTGGTAGTAGAGAGTAAGATAACAAATAGTAACAATGATATTGAAAATGGTATTGTAATTGAAAAGGTGGTATCAGAAAGTGATACGTTGAAAATAGATAGTGAAACAGTGAGTGAGAGAGAGAAAGTTATATGTAGTAACGAAGTTGTAATCAGTGTTGTTGAATTAGAAAAAGAATGGAAAGAGAGAGTAGATGAATGTGTAGAGCAGAGGGTAGAATTTCCCTTTATTTGTGATGAACCAGAGTGTTCAAAAGTGTTATTTTTGGGCAAGAGACCCTTATTAGTGAAAGATTTGAATTGTTTAATTTTGCTGAATAATTTTGTACCCTCTGCGTGGAATGATAAAAGTGTGATATGGTGTTATGATGATGAAAGATGTTTTGAGAGAGAGTTGTGCATTGATAAAGAAATAGAATTATATAAACTAATGAGAGATTATAATGAGTTGAAAGAGATGTTAGTCGACATGAAACACTTACCTGTTAAAATAGAGAGTGAAGATTATTTTGATAATACATGTCTAAATAATAATAATTTATTTTATGAAGAAAAAATAACTGACTTGACGAATATTACTAATGGAGACTGGACAGAAACAAATAATGTTGACTTGTTTTATGAGTATTTGAGTATGATGGATGAGTTTAGTTTGCATGGTTACCACACACAAAACAGTCATTTGTGTGGTAATAAAATTGAACGATGTTATGTGAAACCCCGTTTAATTTTTGACGATGGAGGTTGAAATTCATAAATGAACAATTTTAAATGTGTTAATATATGGTAACGACCTAGCTGATTTTGATATTGAAGTGTGATATAACTGAACAATTATTGATGAAGAATTGTAAATACATGTTTAGTGAAATTATTTGTATGCATTATAAAACGTTAGATAAACAATGTATGTATATAGCAAAACTTGTTGTGATATTAATAATAATATTAATATTTCGCAGTTTAAATAAATAACAAAAATAATGTGGAGGAAGAAAATGAATGAGTTGTAACTATTATACTTAATGAAAGTAATTAAAAATGTTGTTTTCAATAATTGAATTAATTAAAATAATACATTGAATCCTGTAATTAAATATAACTAAACCACTATAATAAACCTATAGTTAAATAATTATAAATAACTATGAATAATACAAAACAGTTAGTGGTAGCGGATAGGTGTTCCCCACTTGTCCCAGTGGGGTTCGTCTATTTCAGGGACGCGCCCCTGCCCACGCGAGCCTTGGTTTTCTCCATGTACCCTTATTTCCGGAGGAAGCTTTGTCCCGTACCTTTAGTCCTAGTTCTTGACCTTGTAATAATCCCTATCCCTTTTATCTTCCTGATTTCCCTAACCCTCCCCTTAGAGTAAAAATATAAACAATTATTCTGTACATGTAACATATAACCTATTTACAGGTAGTTAAGAAAAAATAATAAGTATAATTATTACAATAATTATAATATCAAGTAAATAAATAATTTGGGAAAATATTCTAACCAAAAGGTTTAACTGTTATTTTGTGGTACCTGCTATGTTAGGTTATGAGTACGGGATAATGGTAGTTGGAATGTGATTGTGGAGGAATGCAAAGAGAGATTAGAACCAATGATGTCATGTTTGTAGAATTTATTGAAATATTAAGAAAAAACAAACAGTTAATCACGTAGAATCATTTAGAGAATTGTAATCGAAGTCATGGAAATTGTTTTGAATGTACTAAGAGATGAAATTGAACTGTAACCGCCCCTGGAGTAACTTAATATTGTAAATGCTAGTGTTGTGTAAATTCATTTTGATTCAAATGGAAATTGTAATTTTACATATTTTATACATTAACGTCATACAGCTGTAATTAAAATCGAACTGTTTTGGATGGAGATTGTTAAAGAATTTTCAAGTTAAACCAATAATTTAAAAGGGTCAATTTTATTAATAAATAAAAAATATAACTGATCTAAACTGGAATAAAAATGTAAGAGACAAATATATTATCTAGAAGATTTATAAAACTTGAAAAGTGTAGCAAGCAGGTGTGTTGGAGTGGTATGTTGTGACTAATGCCTACAGACATACTTGGTGACCATAACAAAACTCTATTGTGACACAAAATAATTAAAGAAAATTTTGCTAAAATAATAATGAGGTAATTATTGTAACCTAGAGGTTGAGACATTAAAAAACCAGTAAACCATTAAATTAATCAAATTAATCGAAACAATGATTTGTAACAATGAACCAATATTTGTATTTGTTAAAAATGAACAATAAAAATATTATAGTGTGTGTGGCTGGGAGGTGACGCAAAGGAGTCACGAATTTAAAGTTTATGACGTAAAAGTTTTTGCTTATTCAAAGTTTAATTCAAATAAAACTGCTTGTGCTCTGTTCAGGTAATTAGCTGCTCAGATATTTAAAAATAAGGTGTTCATGCTATAATTTTAAGTGTATTATTTTATTGTTGTCCATTAGATAAGCATTGATAAGTATATGTAATTTTATTATGTGTGTATTTGTTTAAGCCAATAAGTAAATCGTCTGGCAGGTTAACATAAGCATCAGAATCAGAAAAAAGGGGAAACAATGAGGTGAGAAGTGAGAATAAATAAAAATAAATATGTATATTCCATGTAATTTGTTCAATTTTGAGATGTGTTTTTATTATGTTAGGATATCAGCTGATCAGCAATACCATGTCACTGGTATAGTGGTTTGTAAATGTTAAAAGTAATTAATGTTTAATGTACTACAGATATTTTGAAGTAAAGATAAAAAGAATATGAGAAATAAAATAACAATAATTTATGCAAATTAATAAAAGATAATTCATGGGTGATAAATGTTTTATGGGACATGTAGACCTGTCCAAATTGAATTAAAAGTTGAATTTGAAATAGTAACGATGAATATGATGTAATGTTGTTTTTGAGTTGATGTAATGTAATAGAATTTTGAGAAGTATTGAGGGTGACACGGTAGTTGTGGAGAATTTATGTAGAGTTTTGAATGATATATATTTATGTTTATAATTAATGAGGTTATTTTGTGTAATTGTAGTAATGTAATGAGATTGAGAATTTTGGGGATGGCAAGTTTGTATTAGGGGGTAGTGTCATGTAGGAGTCCGCAACAAGGGTTGGGACGGGATAGGGATAGATTTTAGTAAGTAGGGGCCGCCTTAGGTAAAATCCAGGGGCCAAATAAGGGAATTGAGTTTTGGGTAGGGGAAACACGTATCCTATGTACAAAGGGTTAGAGAGTATTTTTTTTATATGTAGAGAAGGTAGCGATTTGTGTTAAATGGTAAGTTGGGGTTCAGAGTGTTCTGATTAGTAGAGATTTTGATAGAGATGGGTGTCATGATAATTGAAGTTGATGAATATTAGAGTAGGAGGGAGAAAGTTTATATATGTATAGAGATCTAATACAGTAAATGAGAATAAATGAGTTACAACACCCACAGTAATGTAGAATTAAACTGTTAACTAAAGAGAGGAATTTATAATAAAGAATATACAATTGTTTATTTTTTTTTTAACCAGTGACAGAATTTTGATAAAATTTGAAAATGATGTAAAGTCAAGAATTGTTTATTTTAAATAATTTAAATGTCAACTTGATTATTATATTAATATTTTGTTTATTTTAAATGTTGTATTTTATTATGTTTTGTATTTCAAGTTAGGATATTGCAAATGTTCAATGTGTTTTCAGAACTGATATAACATATGTAGGTCAAGGGTTTTGGACTTGACCTAGTTACGATCAGCTGATGAGGTCAGACACCTACTAAGCTTGTATAGTAGGAATCCAATTTTAATTTGGTTGTTTGATTAATTCAAATCAATATTTGAATAGTTTTAATATATGTTGTTTAATAAATAAATTTAATAAAATTTTTTTTATGAATAAATTTAAATTTTTTTGAATTTTAAAATTTTTGAAAATTTTAATTTTTTATTGAAAAAAAAAAAGAAAACTTGATTTCCGCCTGCCAGCGAATGAATATGTTAGATAATTATTCTTTTATTATGTGTGCATTAACCATGTTTATTTTATTGTATTGCATTGTATTGGTAGAATATAAGTGGTTCTCATGTTAGAGTAAGGATGTGTTTATATTATTAGAAATGTCTAGGTTAAGTCATTTGAAACAAAAAATTAGAAAAAACAAGGAAGAGAATTTTTTGGTAAAAGATTTTTTTTGAATTTTAAATTTTTCAAATTTATAATAAATTCTAAAAGAAAATTTTTATTTTAATGTGTTAGGGTATCATGTAACGTGAGTGTGTGTGAGCCCAGTATCTGCTAAAGGCAGCCCAGCTTGCAAAAAAGGGGATACATATCGGCGGAGGAGCTGGGATAATTTTAGCCAGGGATTGAGGATTTTTGGGGGTAGCGTGTTAGAAGGCGAGGCGCGCTGTGGTGCGAGTCTGATCGATTTCTCGGTGTTGGGATCTCTTATAGAGAAGTCCAGTGATCTCGTTCAGATGAGTCCATGGTCGCTGAGCCAGGGGGGTCGTGTACCCGAGAGACTAAGAACCAGGGGGTTGTTGGCACCAGCTCCTCACCGGTCCTCTTCGGGGTTTGTCGATGAGATTTCTTCTGTCGTGGACAGCAGAATTCTCATCGAGGGGGTATTGTAGCGGGTCAAATTTTGGGTGTTTTTATTTTCAACAGTATGGGATAATTATATTTTTATTTCTTTCATTTTGGTGCGGGCTTGTAAAAAGAAGTTGTGAAAATTATTGGGTAACAACATTTATTCCGTTATAATAGAACGCATTGCAACGATATTTTCCATGCAACAGCACGATGTTGAGCAACAGTGAGACAAAAGCGATACGCAGATGTTATTGTGTAAGCCGGCAAGCGAAGCATTTAGCCCCTTCAAAATTCTCAGAAATCTGTACTTGTGTAAACAGCACATAGACACAACTGTATCACCACAAATCTGAGTGACGCAGCCAGCCACAAAACCGGATGTCCTAGGACGAATAAAATTCCACAATGTGCTTTTTGAGCGGCAGGAAGTCATGGCTAAATCCGGTCTTTCCAATGACATCAGCAGAGCCAAGCCTAATATTAAGCTCTGGTCATCCACACATATCCGCTCCAATCCATATATAAAGTGGTTACTTCCCAACAAATGCAGCCGGAGCGACGAAAGCGTAGTGGCAGTGAAACACTGATTCCCGGCAAAAAGTAAAAAAGTACCTGTTACATTACAAGTTCCAAGGGCAGTCCACAAGCAGCGGTTCACGGTACCGTGCTGGTTCCAAGTAGGCTCGTCACCAAAGTTTTAATTTAACAAAGAAAAAAAGGTTGTAGCAACAGTAAATAGTATGTGACCGCGGTCAGTTTAACAAGCAGAACAGTATCGAAGAGTTTGGTTAAAAAATAAAACAATGAATTAACTATCAATGAGTGCGCGCGCAAAACACGTGCCGACGGTTTCGGTGTAAGGGCTGGGGGGACTTTATTACATATGTTAATTAATAAATAAATTTATATGTGTGTCTGAGTGTGTGCCAAATTGCAGGCTGGGCAGTCTTGTGTATATGTGTGTATAAATTAAGGTAAGTCGTAGCATTAGATTAAGGATGATAATCATGTAACCAAACAGTATATTCTTACAAAATTATTGCAGATGTGGTAAAGTTTATAAACAAATTTTTAAATGATTCAAAATTAAATTAAAATGTAATTCTCTTCATAAAAACGTGTTGTGTAAATCATTCACACAACCTTGAAAATTACGCCTGTAACCTAACGTTCGTATGACGCAACCCTGAATCCGAGGCTACTGAGTGATGGTAAGTGGAAGTTTATTCAATTTTATTGTGTATTTTATTATGTAATTGATTAATAACAGTTCACCATCAACATAATAAAACATTGTACATCAAACATGGGCATTGTTACATTTACATTAAACAATTCATATTTACACAACTTGTACCAAAACTTTATAACATTACTACTTCAATTCTCTATTCAACTTTTATTATTTAACATTCATTTATATCAGATTCTATACAAAAAATTTCAAATTTATCATTACCTTTCTGTTACCTCACCTTTCTACCATGAATTCTCTTTTCTAACCTTTTCTCAATCCTTATTAGTTTGGGTGACTCTATTATTCATTATTTTCTATCTCTTATTTTGGCATTTGTCAATCTAACCTTACTACCCCTTTTTTCTACTAACAACCGCTTCTAACCATTAACATATTATGACACCAATATCTCAGTAATAACCCCCTTCACTAATCCCATTTAAATCCTCTGGCACCGCTCGTTTTTTGTACAAGGATGTGTGTTCCCTTCCTGGCCATATCCATCCCTTGTTACTTTCATTTACATTTTAAATATATAAAATACAAAAATACAGTTTCCACCTACCTGCAAGGTTTCTTATATTCGGGTCCAGAATTCGATCACATGTACGTCAGATGCAAACCTGTGTTAAAGGTTATCGAAATAACTAACTCGACACATTTTGAAGAGAAATTACGATTTTTAATTAATCAGAATCATATTTAAATTTTGTTCAAAAACTTTTGCTCATTGCTTTACAGATTAAGTTACAATTTTCTTTGTTCGGTTATCCTCTGCTACATACTACTTATTCTAAGATCTTACCTTAGTGATCACAATTTAATACGAATATAGATAGACAGAGCCCAGCCTGCAACTTCGCACACTCTCACATACCTAGAATTTAATATTTTAGAAGCCCCAGACCATTTTAAAAACCCACAGACCTTACACTTTTGTTATAATGAAACCCGCCGGCAACGTGGTTTTCGCGCGCACTCATTGTTCTTTTAGATTTCTTGTTTTTAGTGTCCGAAAAATATCTGAATATGTTCTACACCTTTAATTGACCGCAGTCACCTAATTTGTTACTGTTATTTCACTGTTGCTTCAAAAAAAAACTGATAAGAGTTAGCAGAGCGCACTCGGCGCTGTGTCGGCCGACACGATCAACGACTAACTGGGCAGGAAAACGTCGCAGGTGTAGCTAACGTGATCTCATACTTTTTGATGGAAATCACAGCCTTGGGCTCCGTCGCCGAAGCTTCGGCCCATGCTATGCATGTTGTTTTTTAGTCAATGTCGCACATGATCTTCTATAGGCATTGGTTGACGTCATTTAAGTGGGTGGGACTTACAACAGTGCTTCCGCAAAGTTTTGTAGAAGGCGATGAATATTATTCTCTCTAGCCATCTTGGTTTTTCAACATCGCTTGGGTATGCGCTCATGCGCGAGTAGTGACGTGTGTGCACTGCCACACCAGTACAGATTTCTGCGAATTTTGTGGAGATGCAAATTCCTCACCGCATTACTCAACAACAACCTGCGTCTTATTGCTTTGTTTCACTGTTCTGTTACACTGACTGTTATACTGACAAATACGTTGCACAATAATACATTTATTTTGCAATATTTTATCCAAACCTGCCCGAAAATGAACTGAAAAAATTATATAATTGCCCCAAACGATTAAAATAAAACACCCAAAAATTGACCCGCTACAATACCCCCTCGATGAGAATTCTGCTGTTCATGACAGAAGAAATCTCATCGATAACCCCAAAGAGGACCGGTGAGGAACTGGTGCCAACAACCCCCTGGTTCTTAATCTCCTGGGTACACGACCCCCCTGGCTCAGCGACCATGGACTCATCTGAACGAGATCACTGGACTTCTCCGTAAGAGATCCCAACACCGAGAAATCGAACAGACTCGCACCACAGAGCACCTCGCCTTTTAACACGCTACCCCCCAAAATCCTCAACCCCTGGCTAAAATTATTCCAGCTCCTCCGCCGATATGGATCCCCTTTTTGCAAGCTGGGCTGCCTTTAGCAGATACTGGGCTCTCACACACTAACATTAATGTTACCATAACACTTTAAAAGTAAAAAATTGCTTTTAAGATTTATTAAAAATTTAACAAAAAATTCAAAATTCAAAATTCAAAAAAAAAAAATATTTTATCAAAAATTCTCTTCCTTGTTTTTCTAAATTTTTGTTTCACATGACTTAACCTAGACATTTCTACTAATATAAACACATCCTTACTCTAACATGAGAATCATTTATAGTCTATCAATATAATGCAATACAATAAAAGAAACATGGTTAATGCACACATAAAAAAAAATCATTATGTAAAATATTCATTCGCTGGCAGGCGAAAATCAAGTTTTTTTTTTTTTTTTTTTCAAAAAATTTAAAATTTAAAAAATTTGAAAATTAAAAAAAAATTTAAATTTATTCATTAAAAAATTTTATTAAATTTATTTATTCAATAACATATTTATTAAAATTATTCAAATATTGGTTTAAATTAATTAAACAAGCAAATTAAAATTGGATTCCTACTATACAAGCTTAGTAGGTGTATGACCTCATCAGCTGATCGAAACTAGGTCAAGTCCAAAACCCTTGACCTACATATGTTACATATACTCTCTGCACCTACATTAAACATCTGTAACAATCTAACTCAAAGCACAAAATATAATAAAATAAAATATTTAAAATGAACAAAATATTAATATAATAATCAAATTGACTTTTACATACTAATAAAATAAACAATTCTTGACTTTACATTATTTTCAATTCTATTAAAATTCTGTCACTGGTTGAAAAAATATGAAAATTTTATATCTTTATCATAAATCACTCTTTTTGCTTAACAATCTTACTCTATTCTACCGTGGGTGATTTAAATTATTCATTCTCATTGACCGTATTGGATCTGTATGCATATATGAACTTTACCTCTCCCTATGGCTCTAATATTAATCAACTTCAATTATCATGACACCCATCTCTACCAAAATCTCTACTAATCAGGACACTCTAAACCCCACTTATCATTAAACTCCATTCTCCACCTTCTCCCAATATAAAATACTCTCTAACCCTTTGTATATAGGATACGTGTTTCCCCGCCCCCAAAAAACTCAATTCCCTTATTTGGCCCCTGGATTTTACCTAAGGCGGCCCCTTCCCCACTAAAATCTATCCCAATTCCCGTCCCAACCCTTGTTGCGGACTCCTACATTACACTACCCTCTAATACAAAATTGCCATCCCCAAAAAATCTCAATCTCATTACCTCACTACAAATACACAAAATAACCTCATTAATTATAAACATAAATATATCATTCAGAACTCTACCATTATTTTCCACAACTACCGTGTCAACATCAATATTTCTCAAGATTCTGTTACATCACATTAACTCAAAAACATCATTACATCATAATCATCTCTGTCATTTCACATTCAACTTTTAATTCAATTTGGACAGGTCTACGTGTCCCATAACATATTTATCACCCATGAATTATCTTTTATTAATTTGCATAAATTACTGTTATTTTATTTCTCATATTCTTTTTATCTTTACTTCAAAATATCTGTAGTACATTAAACATTAATTACTTGTAACATTAATAACTGGTAACCTTTATAACTAACCTACCAGTGACATCATTGCTGATCAGCTGATCTCCTGACATAATAAAAACACATCTCAAAATTGAACAAATTACATGGAATATACATATTTATTTTACTTCCATATTCCTTAAGGAATGGAAGTATGGTGATGGCAAAAAAAATCGTGTTCGAGATTATTGCAGATTCTGATTCTACTACACTCAAAACATGAAAAAAAGTCGTTTTCCGAAAAGTGTCTGTGTGTCTGTCTGTCTGTCTGTCTGTCTGTCTGTCTGTCTGTCTGTCTGTAGATTTTTTTTCTATGGCAAACGATAACTGCCGCAAATTCAAACAGAATCAAATAATTTTTTGCATGCAGCCCGGATTTGCAGAGTACTCGCGACCTATTGTTTTTGGTGAAGATCGGTTGAGGGAAAGGGGTAGTTTACCTGCAACGGTTTTTTTTTAGCATGGGTAATTTTGTTTGTTTGGCAAACGATAACAGCCGCAAATTCAAACAGAATCAAATAATGTTTCGCATACAGCCCTGAATTGTAGAGTTCTCAAGATCTGTTGATTTTGGTGAAGATCGGTTAAGGGAAAGGGGTAGTTTACCTTTAACGTTTTATGTTTTAACAAGGGTATTTCCTATGGCAAACGATAACAGCCGCAAATTCAAACAGAATCAAAAGATTATTTGCATACAGCCCTAAATTGTAGAGTTCTCAAGACCTATTGTTTTTGGTGAAGTTCGGTTGAGGGAAAGGGGTAGTTTACCTGCAACGTTTTTTTAACAAGGGTATTTTCTATGGCAAACGATAACAGCCGCAAATTCAAACAGAATCAAATAATGTTTTGCATACAGCCCTGATTTGTAGAGTACTCAAGACCTATTGTTTTTGGTGAAGATCGGTTAAGGGAAAGGGGTAGTTTACCTGTAACGTTTTATGTTTTAACAAGGGTATTTCCTATGGCAAACGATAACAGCCGCAAATTCAAACAGAATCAAATAAAGTTTTGCATACAGTCCTGATTTGTAGAGTACTCAAGACCTATTGTTTTTGGTGAAGATCGGTTAAGGGGAAGGGGTAGTTTACCTGCAACGTTTTTTTATCAAGCGTATTTTTTTCTATGGCAAACGATAACTGCCGCAAATTCAAACAGAATCAAATAATTTTCTGCATACAGCCCTGATTTGTAGAGTACTCACGACCTATTGTTTTTGGTGAAGATCGGTTGAGGGAAAGGGGTAGTTTACCTGCAACGGTTTTTTTTTATCAAGGGAAATTTTTTTTTTTTTGCAAACGATAACAGCCGCAAATTCAAACAGAATCAAATAATGTTTCGTATGCAGCCCTGAATTGTAGAGTTCTCAAGACCTATGGTTTTTGGTGAAGATCGGTTAAGGGAAAGGGGTAGTTTATCTGTAACGTTTTATGTTTTAACAAGGGTATTTCCTATGGCAAACGATAACAGCCGCAAATTCAAACAGAATCAAAAGATTATTTGTATACAGCCCTAAATTGCAGAGTTCTCAAGACCTATTGTTTTTGGTGAAGATCGGTTAAGGGAAAGGGGTAGTTTACCTGCAGTGTTTTTTTATCAAGGGTATTTTCTATGGCAAACGATAACAGCGCAAATTCAAACAGAATCAAATAATGTTTTGCATGCAGCCCTGATTTGTAGAGTGCTCAGGACCTATTGTTTTTGTTGAAGATCGGTTAAGGGGAAGGGGTAGTTTACCTGCAACGTTTTTTTATCAAGCGTATTTTCTATGACGAACGGTAACAGCCGCAAATTCAAACAGAATCAAATAATTTTTTGCGTACGTCCCTGAATTGTAGAGGTCTCAATGACTTTCGATTTTGGTGAAGATCGGTTAAGGGGAAGGCGTAGTTTACCAGCAACCTTTTACGTTTTAACAAGAGTAAAGTACTTGAAAATTTATTTAAACTTTTTGAAACAATGGTAATTGTTAAAAATAAAATAATTTTGTTGCCAGGCAATAAAATTATAATTTTTTCATTTTAATGTAATATAATATTTTTCATTTAATACAGCAATAAAAAGGCAGGTAAGACACAGCCTGGCTGTTTGGCTGAAAATGATTTTAAATATAAATCTTAGAATATGGAAGTCATGTATGGTTCTCCATACTGATATTTTACTTATTCTCCCTTCTCACCTCATTGTTTCCCATTTCTCTGATTCTGGTTATTTATGTTAGCCTGCCAGACGATTTACTTATGGGCAAAAAAAAAATAAACATAATAAAATTACATATTCTTATCAATGCTTATCTAACAGACAACAATAAAATAATACACTTAAAATTATAGTATGAACACCTTATTTTAAAATATCTAAGCAGCTAGTTACCTGAACAGAGCACAAGCAGTTTTATTTGATCAAACTTTGAAAAAAAACTTTTGTCATAAAATTTTAAATTCGTGACTCCTTTGCGTCACCTCCCAGCCACACACACTATTTCAGATTATGGAGGACTGTCTCGCCCTTTCGCTTCCACAGAGACTGTATATTTTGGAGCAGGTTTTTACCTCTCCGTGTCTCTGCTTCCGCTGTTAAGTTTTAAAGTTGTGAACATCAACATGTTCTTGTTATAAAATCATACACCCTTAAAAACGGATCTGCCACCGGTCTTGCTACCCCCACGCGGGCAGAGTGGCAGCCGCTGTTCCATAGTACCGGAGAGATTTCCTCTAATGTCCCCCCATTGAATTTCAAATACATACCAATTTCAAGTCAGCTGTGGTCAAGGGACTTGATATGACCATAGCTGGCCGCTAGCCAAAACCACGGTTAGTGCTGGTAAGGCAGTAACCGCCCGAAAAGTCGAGGAATTCTAACTTTAATTTCACTGCCTGTTTCACATCAATATTTTTATGTGCGACACGTTATTTAGTATTGTGTGTAAAAAAAATTTTTTATTTACACGGATAAGGTGTACCGCACATTTATCGCCAGCTCAGCCTCCGATGGAGGTAACACTCACTGCTACCCCCAACCCTTTTCGCTACTTGTGAGAGCACAGGCCACCCCCTCAATAGCCACTTAATAACTAATTACAATTGACAACTAATTAAAATTTTTATATACATTATCATATAATATTTGCATCAACACTCATTTAACCCATTCATAACCTTTTACCGTTTAACTTTCTTAAAATTTTCAAAATTTATTATTAATATTTATTTTTCATCATATCTCAGTTATTATTACCCTTTAAATCATTATCTCAAGTTATTTTCATTACTGAAGTTAAAATTCGTTCCATTAAGTTAAACATTGGTGTACATTTTATTATATTTGATTTGTATCATAAAAATTTTATACTTACAGTCCATAATTCATATACTGACATACACAACTATGTACACCATACACCACTACTCCAAGTAACCTCTGAAACATTTAACAAAAGTTATTTCAAATCAACAATTTATCATTTAATTACCAACTTCACTTCTCGTTAAACCATTTAAATTCATCAGAAAATTCCATTATATAATCTTTGAATTAATCAAAACATTTAAAACATTTCAAATTATTTTAATTAGATTAATTAAACATTTACAATTAGCCAATTACTGTTTTCAAAATTAATTCTATTTGTTTATTTAAATTGCAAATATTTCAATATTATTATCACAACATTCATCTTGCATACACACATATAAATTCACTATATTTTATTTACACACTCTTATTTATTGTTCAGTTTTTCCGCACTTCATTGTCCTATTCTGCCATGTCAACAAACCATAAAACATAATGTTTAATTGTCTTTTATTGTTGTACCGTCTACCCTCCATCGTCAAAGATTAATCTTGGTTTTGTATAGCACTGTTCAATTATATTGACATATATATTGTTTTCTTGTGTGTCATAACCAAACAATTTCAATTTATCCGTTATACCATAATAATCATTCACCAAGTCTACGTTAAGTATTTCTGTTAAATCTCCGTCAGTAAATATTTCCAATATCGGGTTAGTTACTTTTGTATTATCACTTAAATCATTCTTGTTTAAATACACTTCTAATATTTCTTTCAACTCATCATAATCTCTCTTTACTTCATATAAATCTATCTCTCTCTCAACACACAATTCTCTATTTAAATCTCTCTCATCATAACACCATCTCATATCTTCAATATTACTCCAGACAGAGGGTATAAACTTATACAAATAAAATAAACTCAAATCTTCTACTAACACGGGACTCTTGCCCTTCAAAAACTCTTGCGACCACATTAAATCATCATATATAATAAAAGGAAAATTTCCCCTCTGTCCCCACTCTACTACAACATTATTTTTTCTCTCTCTCTCTAACTCACTGACACACATTAACATCTCATAATCCCTGCATTCTACACTTTCATTAGTACTCTCATTATTTATTTTTACCGTATCACTTTCTGATACCAATTTCTCAAACACATTATTATTCTCAATATTACATTCATTATTTTCAACATTGTTATTATTTGTTAACTCTTTATCTGGTACTACATTTTTGTATTTGTCATTACAATTTTCATTTGTATTATCTTTCTCTGTCCTTATCACACGTACTCCCATTCGCTCAACACTCTGTTCTAACTTATTCAAATTAGATCTTATTATTTCGTTAGTACTTTCTACACATTTACTCATTTCTTGTATTTCATTTTTTAACTCCTCAAATTTGTCATTCAGTTCTCTAAAATTACTATCTTGTTTTTCTAAAGCGTTATACATGCTGTCTTGTTTTTCTAAACTATTGTACATCATATCATACAATCTTGCTAACATAGTATCATTATCAGATTTCTTATTTTGATTTCCTAAAATAGGGGTTGAATGAATCTCAACTGTCTGTATTATTTTTGACTCCTCAAGACTACTGTCAGTTGTTTGAATTCCGGAGTCGCTACTTATTTGATTTGCTATCTGACTATCAGATAAACTAATATCATTATTATCTGCCATTTTTACTTTTTTATAATACTTGTGCGTATATATACTATAATCAATATGTAATCTACTATATAGCCAATTTTGTGCGAATGACGCACTTTTTATTTTATTCCGCTAACCTAACAACACACGTTTGCATCTTTGTAGATGTTGAATTTAATTAATTTATTAAATTCGTCCCTGTTCGGGCGCCAATGTTACTTTCATTTATTAAATATATAAAATACAAAAATACAGTTTCCACCTACCTGCAAGGTTTCTTATATTCGGGTCCAGAATTCGATCACATGTACGTCAGATGCAAACCTGTGTTAAAGGTTATCGAAATAACTAACTCGACACATTTTGAAGAGAAATTACGATTTTTAATTAATCAGAATCATATTTAAATTTTGTTCAAAAACTTTTGCTCATTGCTTTACAGATTAAGTTACAATTTTTTTGTTCGGTTATCCTCTGCTACATACTACTTATTCTAAGATCTTACCTTAGTGATCACAATTTAATACGAATATAGATAGACAGAGCCCAGCCTGCAACTTCGCACACTCTCACATACCTAGAATTTAATATTTTAGAAGCCCCAGACCATTTTAAAAACCCACAGACCTTACACTTTTGTTATAATGAAACCCGCCGGCAACGTGGTTTTCGCGCGCACTCATTGTTCTTTTAGATTTCTTGTTTTTAGTGTCCGAAAAATATCTGAATATGTTCTACACCTTTAATTGACCGCAGTCACCTAATTTGTTACTGTTATTTCACTGTTGCTTCAAAAAAAAACTGATAAGAGTTAGCAGAGCGCACTCGGCGCTGTGTCGGCCGACACGATCAACGACTAACTGGGCAGGAAAACGTCGCAGGTGTAGCTAACGTGATCTCATACTTTTTGATGGAAATCACAGCCTTGGGCTCCGTCGCCGAAGCTTCGGCCCATGCTATGCATGTTGTTTTTTAGTCAATGTCGCACATGATCTTCTATAGGCATTGGCTGACGTCATTTAAGTGGGTGGGACTTACAACAGTGCTTCCGCAAAGTTTTGTAGAAGGCGATGAATATTATTCTCTCTAGCCATCTTGGTTTTTCAACATCGCTTGGGTATGCGCTCATGCGCGAGTAGTGATGTGTGTGCACTGCCACACCAGTACAGATTTCTGCGAATTTTGTGGAGATGCAAATTCCTCACCGCATTACTCAACAACAACCTGCGTCTTATTGCTTTGTTTCACTGTTCTGTTACACTGAGTGTTATACTGACAAATACGTTGCACAATAATACATTTATTTTGCAATATTTTATCCAAACCCGCCCGAAAATGAACTGAATAAAATTATATAATTGCCCCAAACGATTAAAATAAAACACCCAAAAATTGACCCGCTACACCCTATCCATTTGCCCTCCACCAAATATCGGCAAACACTCTAACCCAAAATTACTCCGCCTGCCACAACGCTGCACGCTGATCCATTGCCACGTCGCACGCTGATCACTCCTTACACCGGATCCTTACTACAAAATATCATCAAATATAATTATCATTCACATTACTCACCTCTCTACATATAATCACTAACTACTGTGCTCCTAAAATATCCAACACCCTCTTTATGTATTATCTGTATCTCAACATTCTTATTTTTACTAACTCCCAATAACTCTATTTAACTAACTCCCATGCCTCTATTTATCATTATCACCCAAATTCTATCTCCTTTTTTAACATTTTACCTTACTATAACCTTAGAAATTCATCACTTATCTTACAATCCTAAAACAACTCAATATCCAAATATATCATATGCGTAATCATTTATTAACCATTCGAATCTAAATCTCATAATATCATTTAAAATCATCCTCATAATTAATTATTCTTGAATATTTAAAATTCTACAGTACATGGTTTACATAAAAAAAATACATAAAATACACAACAGCAAAAATACACAAATACACTGACATTAATATACACAAAAATATACAATCCACATTATCATTTTACCATTTATCAAAAATCAGTTTATAAGCAGTCCGTTTCAAAACACTGTCCACATAATTAAATGTTCATAAACACAATAAAATAATTAACCTCCATCGTCGAACAATAGTCGAATCTTATATCTACATACATTGCTTAATATTGACTCTCTTATACTAACATCATAAATACATATACCATTCAACTTTTTGTCCTTATCCTCAAACTCATATAATTCATGATCGGGTATGGTTCTGTCACCTTCAGTATAATCAGTCAAAATTAGGTAATTTTTAAAGTCATTATTTCCCTTATCTCCTACTACTTCAGTTTCATTACAAGGTAAGTATTTACTTTTATTATATATCATCTCTACACCTAACCTTTCCATAAATTCTTCATAGTCTCTACTTATCTTAAAAATCTCTACCTCTTTCTTTCTCTCAATATATCTCTCACTATCACACCATCTCTCTCTCTCTTAAAACATCTCTCTTTCCACATTTGCAGGGGACACTAATTCACAACTATTGCACCACCTGTGAAGTGCACTAAAAAAACCAAGGACAACTTTATTTGTAGACCATATGTCTCCCAAATATACATCGAAGGCACTCTCGTCCTTCCTCAACACATGTACATCACCCCCAAATACACCATTAAGGGAAGAATCTACCCCCTACAACTCTTTTACAATTATACTCTCTTTACACACTCTCTTTAACCCTTCAACACACACTATCATTCCATTATCATCATATTCTATTCCCCATAAAATCTCATTATCACTACCCCTGTTTACATAATCATTTTCTAATATCATACTTTTATTTATATTATTACAATTCTCTCCCCTACTTACCTTGTCATCTTTGTTCAATTCTAATTTGTCTATTGTAGCGCAACAAAAATGATCGCATTTCTGTTACATAAAAGAAGATTCACAGATTGATAAATAAATTGATACTTAATCCCATAATAGAACAGAGACCCAATTATGACAATTATAGTCATAGACAAAATTAAATAAGAATGCAAGGTAGTGTTGAATAGAATAAACGAAGCTGTAAGATAAATAATAGCTAATGATATATGTTTAATGAAAAACAAAACAGAAAAATGAAACAATGACTTAATTTATGGTAATAACAGATAAGAATTTTGTGTTAAAAAAGTATTATATTATGACAAAAATGTTATGATAAAGTGTATGTGATGTTATATCAAATATGTGTTGAGTTCATGAAAAATAATGAAACAAATAGTATTATTCAATGACTGTCATAGAATGAAGTGTGAGGCAGTTAACCAATAGTCATAAGTTCGAATTTTGTTGTATGTGATCAAGAGATCAAGATAAATTTGTTATTAGATGTAGAAAAATAATTGTTTATACAAATGTTAATAATTAAGTTTTGATTGTATGTACGAATTTATATAAAAGGGACTATAGATGCCTAACAGACATAACCACAGGTAGATCAATTTACAATAAAAGGCCTAACAGCCAAAAATACTAAATAAACACTTATAACTTAAAGGTTAGATACATCAATTAATAATAATTAATAAATGCACTATGAAGAGCTAGAAAGAAGAAAAAACATTAAGTTAATAATAATATTTAATAAAATTTATACAAATTATAATAATACCATAATGCCATAATATCGATTGGTAAAAAATAATATCGAAGGTGGATTAAATATAATAAAAAAGGAAAAAACGGAATTATATCAAAAAACCAGTAGAAGATGTGTATAAAATATTAAACCAGCTATCGGTAAAATTACATTCCGATAGGACAGCAAATTGACAAAGAATAGACAAAAAAATATATGAAAGAAACACTATATAGTCAAAACATGTGGAAGCGGAAATTAATATAGGTTGCTAGGGAAAAAATTAAGAAGAAGGTTGTTGATTTATAAAATAACAAGAATTGCTTTGTATAAAACTGAACGTGATGATTTAAAAAAAACCCAAGAATTATTTATTGAATCGTAACATTCGAAATCAACAGATACGATTGTAAAAAAGACAAAATTCTAATGATAATACTTACATCTATCACTAACACATTAATAAAATAACGATACATTATGAAATAATAATCGAGAACAAATAACCGAATTCTACAAGAAGAAACTTGGACTGTCCCATGTCCGAAGGGAATTGATGAAAAATTAATCAAATATAAAGAATTAATAGAACACAACTCATAATATTCACAACACCAGAAATTATAACCTTGCAAATACACGGAACAACACTAACTGCTTCAACCGAAGGAAGAACCTATTTGGATCCTGGCGGTGTAGAAGAAACATCAATCGGGCTGTAAAACAATTCAGAAGCTGTATTCCGAAGTGGACAGGACAAGAATTACTTTTATTAAACTGAAGAAAGAAAACTGTACTTCATAATTGACCAGAACAACGAATTCAGCGATCAACCGCTTACGTGATTTGCTTCGTTAGAGACTGGTAAAGTTATATTATATTAATCATACTAAATACACAACACAATTTTTGTAAATCTTGCATTCTTATTATGTATTTTTAGTCTTCCCCACAGTTACAAGAACCTTCACACCCTGAAATAAATAAAATACGAATCAAATATAATATATAACCAAATATAAACAAAGGATTAAATAATCAACAATCGATACCTGAATCTATAGTCCCAACATATTTTAATTAGAATATATCTGAGTTAATGTGAATTGAATACACAAATAAAGAACCTTTATATATTTGTCACACCTTGTTATTTGGAGTATGGTTTAGTGAACTGGAACAATAGTAACTGAATAAGTAGAGAATAAATGGTTAATACAAACATCGAATAACCTATAAGTTTCGTTGAGCCGATACTACAGCGCTTATAGCGGAATTATCTGACACCAAAGAGGGAGCGTAAAAATATAAAATTAGACAGAACTCTCTTCAAGGCATAATATGGTTGGATGAAATTGTAGAATAAATCTTAAGTTATTTAAGTTCTAGGCACACTAACACTGATAATTATTAAAGAGTTAAGTTAACATTAATTGAGTACATCCATATATTCCACAACTCCAAATATTTCCGAGAATTTATACAATTAAATTAATTCAACACAATTGACAAATACAACAGTGGGTTAATATTTAAGGAGAGGAAACCCGTGTAAGTACACTATTCATCTCTTATTTTCTAATTCTATCTCGTCTAACCGTGTCTGTATATCATTTAATCTTTTATCATAATTACAATATTGTTTCTTAATTTCTTTTTTGATATCATTAAATTGTTCATCAAACTGGTTTAATTTATCATTAAAATTATCTAATTTTGTATCGAACTTGATACTCTGTTCATTAAAAAGTGATTTCATCATTCTTATTGTATCGTTTTCCTCAACTCTTTTTGTTGGGGCTGGTGTTGAGTGAATACTATCACCCATCATTTCTGATTCTGTTCTACTTGTCTCGTTATTGTTTGCCATTTTGATCATACTAATAATAATAAATTTTGTTTTAGTTGTTGTATTGTATTCTACTCAAATACTAACATAACCTGTTTTATCATTTCGGCACCCGCCTGTCTCTGCTCTTTGACTTAATTATATAATCTTTTTTTTTTATATAACGTCCCGTTCGGTCGCCATTTGTTAACAAACTCTCTTTGTTACACATACATATATTTATATAAATACATAAATATGTAAAACAATATTTACTCATGGTACTCACCACGTGTTGATCACACTCCGTAGACTCATGCTACCACACATATCTGTTTTGTACCCAGGGCCCAAAGTTCGTTAAGTGAAAGTGCAGAAACATTTGGGTTGTGCGAAATAATAAGACTGATTACCATTGAAAGGTAAAACAAAACTTTGTTTAATTGTTACTTCCTTTGCATAATTAATATTCAAAATACAAATGGCGGCTTATACCGCACCTACAACATGGCGGCTAGTTAGCTTCCGCTCCTTATTAATATCTTATGTTTCCAATAATTATTCTCTCTTTCTATTACATAAAAAGAACATTTTATACTGCATTATTTAATTTTCCTAATATTATCATTGAATAGGGTTATTGAACACAAACCAACGCCTCTTTTAAAAAAGACGGCCGGCCTGTTTTCTCACAATTTCAATCACTCTCTCTCTCTCTCTCTCTCATTACATCTTTAATAATTTTGATTTACTAAATTTTGCTGTTCATCATATTATCTTGAGCTCGATTGCTTTGTAAAAAGGTATTATTTAAATGTTGCACTTTCCTGAAATGTTGAGGTTTCCGTGTGGTTCAGATGCTGCCCATGGCTCGCCCGATGTTCGGCGTATTTTGATTCTGATTGTCTGTCTTGTTGGCACTGACTCTACATTGTTAAACTGTTATTTTGTTGAACTATATGTTGCTGACTTTTACATTTTTTAACTACTGATAAACACTATTTCTGGCCTATTTGGCACCATTACACTTTAATGCGTGTTTACTGCATGACGACTTGTAGTTGACTGGGGGGATGCAAAGCACATATTTTGCGTATGTGTTAGCGCATCCATGTCATTGTCTTTTGTTTCAATTTGGCTCACGCCCTGTTATCATGTCATTGTTGTTAGGTCATCTTCATATTTTAATGACGTCTCGCTTTATGGACCAATGAGAAGGGATATTGAAAGTCAGTTTGCACTTATAATGCCACTGTGTATGCTTGGCTTCACACGTCCGCTCCTGACCTTGGAATCGTTTTGCTCTGCTGAAATCTGCGTCGTCTCGTTACAAGGGAAATCGCCTACCCATGTATGTGTGTGTAAAACAAAATACGATAATTTGCTACCACTCATACCATAATTCCGACATCAAGAATTTCGTACTGTCACAATCAATTGCAAAATTGGGGGCTCCCCATGGAGCGTACAAGTGCCGTTGAAAAAAAACTAAATCTGGTATACGTTTGTATGTAAATAAAATCTCTTTTGTAAATAAATTCTCTTTTATATATATATTTTTTAAATAAAATTTATCGGAAAATCACAGCCCTCAAGCTATAACATTTTTACTTAATACTGTTAACATAATACAAATTTATTTTAAATCTTGAGCGGTGCAACCCAATACACCTATGACATTATCGTCCACTCAAGATTATTAGGGCTCCCCCTCCCCGTTCTTCAAAATCAATAATTTCTACTTACACCAATTTTGTAGAGGAGGACCATCGTTGTCACACCCCATGTCTGAGGTTTTCTCCAACCATGGTCCGCCCCCTAAAAAGCCAAAATCCATGATCAGGGCTAGTGAGGCCATGAGCTCCCGAAACTGTGGGAGAGTCCCTTCTGAAAACATTTAAATATACCAATACATTTGTTATACATCTATTTTGTACAGTAAATTTTTAAATTTGTAGCATTGTGCGTACCCACTATTTCCCTTGTTACCTAATTCTGCAACATGTATGCATTGTCCATCTTGACCTCTATTATTTCATACGGGCCTTCATATAATAAAAAGAATTTTTTAATCTCTCTCTTGTGCGTTCGACAAATCTAGTGCGTTCGTCTTACCAATGTAATGAGTCTAAATTTACATAAATATTATTTTCAAATTTTATAAAGTCTGAACATGTGAAGGCCCCCTTATAGTGAGGCGATTGCCAGTGAGAGTTTCATGACCATATATGGTTATGAAGCATAATGAAAATCTATTTATAGCCAGTGATTAACTCCGCTGGTATGCTGTTGACGAAAGTCAGTTCATTGCAAGTTAAAAAGGTGATACTAAACTCAGCAGAACGTTTCAATACCAAGGGCGAGAAGTTACCAGTTTAAAGACGAAACAAACGGAAATTTTTAACACTGAAAGTCAGTCGACGATCATCCTTTGCGCTGTGCAGCAGCAATCGTGGGCGCCCGCATAGACCGCATAAACCGCAAATCATAAAATGTGAAAGTGTAACTAATATTGGAACGTAAATATAAATCAAGTAAACAATCTGATCAGTAAAAAGATAAGGAATAAATTGACAGTTCGGCCGTAAGATGTAAAAAGTGAAAACAACGAAACAGTGCACTGCCCGAGGAGACGTCCCATGTGGCGGACTTCTACGCATCATAATCAAGGGAAGTAATAATTAAATACTGGCACTTTTTAAATTGAGCTCAATAAAAAGAAATGTAGAAGTGTGAAAGTGTGCGTGATTGGGTGAATGAAAAATATGAAAATAAGAAGTGTTGAGTTTGTGTAATTTTTAATATGTACATAATCTATGTTGAGGTAATAGTTATTGTTGATCAGTTTTACGCCTTAAGGCGAAATAAATGTTTTCATGATCTGTTTCATGTTATCAAAAGAAAATAGTGTTATAATTGTCTTGATATATGCATTTTGTCATTTGTATTTGCCCATTGTTCTCTGCCGAAGTACACTAAACGAAGACCTGGATCAAACACAGATAAAATCAATATACAGTATTATAATTAATTACTGAACATACTTCAGTTTGCACCCGAGTTAACAGTGACATTGTAAATTAACGTTGAAGTTTACATTATTTACATTAAAGTTGATTTACGATTTAGTCGAAAAATGGCAGAGAAAGACGCAAATACAAATTTAGATGAAAGTGCAGATATGGGGTCAGTGTAGAATGTTACACAAGATAATATGGTAACCACGAATGAAAATGTCGAGAATGTAGGCGAAACAGCAAATGTAAATGAAACGGTCGAAGCTGAGTGTAGTAGAAATAACGAGGTAAATATATTTAATCAATTAGCGTTGTTTATGGAAGTGATGAATAATAAGTTTGACCAACAAAATAAGAATATGGAAATGATGAATAATAAGTTTAGATAAGGCTGTTTTCCGGTCAGAGTTTAACAGTTAACTAACTTGAACTGCGAGCAGTGTATTGAGACACGCTGGTAGCAGTTTAGCGGGAGGGGGGATGACGTCACTGCACGAACCAGCTGTTTACATACATATGCAATTATTAAAGGTACAAAGTTTAATATACTGCCCACACAAAATCGTGCGATTTTGCATTTTAAGTTATTATATGAATAGTGCATCATAAGTGTCAAGACATAATAATATGGTACGGATACATAATAATACAATAATAAAAAGGCATAATAGTTGACATGACATAATAATAGAATAACACCCAAAAATTCAATAATACATAATAATATGATAATAAGAAAGACATAATAATTGACATTACATAATAATAGAATAATAACACCCAAAAATGTTCAGTAGTACATAATGATATGATAATAACAATAACAAATGGAAAGCATGCGATCACCCGGGGTATGTCCCGGGCATGAAGCACGAGAATGCGATAAAAGTTTAAGTAAATAGCACATGTCATTTGAACGTTGTAGTGGGATTAATCTGAGGCCACTGGAAGTGGGCATAATTTGTGAATGGGCCTACGTAGGATGCCGTTTACGGTGCGAACATCCGCTATGCGCACTAGGGAATCCTGACCCAAATGGACCTGAGTGACTAACCGCGTTTCCACTGCAGGGGGGGGATTATCTTCCAAAATAAGGACGAGTTGTCCGGGAGCCAAGTTTTTTGACTGGTGACGCCATCTGTTGCGCTGTTGCAACTGGTGCGAATAATCCCTTGACCACCTCTTCCATATAGAGAGGGTGAATCTTTGCAGCAGCTGCCATCTACCCAAACGACCAATTTTGACTTCAGAATAGTCAGGTTCCAGGAGTGAAGTGAGTGGAGAACCAACAAAGAAGTGCGCTGGAGTCAAAGGCTCGGGATCCCCAGAGTCATTTGAGATGGCGAACAAGGGGTGTGAGTTGAGGCAGGACTCTATTTGAGTTAAAATGGTGTAATATTCTTCAAACGTGAGAATGGTTCTGCCAACAACGCGCCGCAAATGAAACTTGACGCTCTTAACTCCACTCTCCCACAGGCCACCGAAATGAGGTGCTGACGGGGGAATAAAGGACCATTTGACTCCTTGGGCACTGGTGAAGTCCTGGGTAGTCTGTTCAAATTTGTTTGATTGGAGAAGTTTGTATAAGTCGTGAAGTGTACTGCTAGCACGACGAAAATAATTTGTACCATTGTCAGAAAATATCTGTGAAGGGATGCCTCTTCGAGCTATAAAACGTCTTAAGGCCGCTATGAAAGCGTCTGAGGTGAGATCTGAAACTAATTCAAGGTGAATGGCCTTAGTGGCCATGCATATAAATAGAGAAATATAAGCCTTTGAAATCGATTTGGAACGCTGCCCGCCGTGACGTGTAAATACAGGACCGGCGTAGTCGACTGCACATTGAGAAAATGGCGTAGTAGGAGTAACTTGGGAAGAGGGTAATTGACCTAATAATTGGCTTGAGCCACTTGCACGGAATCGAAAGCAAGTGATGCATTTGTGTATTACTGATCGTATGTACGATTTATCATTGATTATCCAGTATTTCTGACATAGAGAGTACTGTGTCAATTGCACCCCTGCATGGAGTAGACGAAGATGCTCGCCTTCTATGATTAGTGTACTGAGATGAGAATGCAGGTGGAGTATGATTTGGTGTTTGCTATCATAGGTGAGCTGGGAGTGCTGAAGGCGTCCGCCCACCCGTAATATCCCCGTATTGTCCATAAAGGGGTTAAGTGAAAGAATTTTGCTATTATTAGGGATAGAGCGTTGTGCCTCAAGTTCCTTGATTTTAATATTAAAGTGCGATCGCTGGGACTGACGAATAAAAATCAAAAGTGTTCCATGTAGCTCATGGGAAGTTAAAAAAGAAGTGTTTCTGTCAGCTATGGGAAGTCTAGAGTTCCGAATGAATCGAAGGCAGTAAGAAAATACACGAAGGAGTTTTGAAAGCGAAGAGTAGTTTTCAAAGTAATTAGGCGTAGATGAAGTGGCAACCAGTGTGGTTTGGACTTGTTTACGTTTTTCTTGATCAAGATCGGAATGAGTGCACGGTAAATGGGCATCGAAAGCACTGGTGGGCCATGATGATAACTCATTGGACTACCAGGATGGACCATACCACCATTGTGGGTGACAGTGTAAAAAGCGGGGTAGACAACCACGCGATAGGATGTCAGCAGGGTTGTCATGTGAGGAGACATGATGCCAGGTACCATTTGCAGTGAGTTGCTGTATCTCTGCAACGCGGTTGTAAACAAATACTTTCCATCTGGAAGACTGCTGGTGAATCCAGTGTAAGGCGATCATTGAGTCGGAGTAAAAATACAATTCGTCAAATTTATAACTCACAGCGTTTACAACCTTGGAAACCAACTGAGGCAATAAGAGACAGGCGCAAAGTTCAAGTCGGGTTAATGTTACCTGCTTTAAGGGAGCGACTCTAGATTTAGAGCATAATAAGTTTGAAGAAATGCTGTGGTTTAAATACACCGTTCGCACATAAATGCAGCATGCGTAACCCTTTACAGACGCGTCGGCAAACCCATGGAGTTGAAATGAAATGATTTGGGAATTATTTAAATTCTTTACGGATCTTGGAATCTTAAAATAAGTGTCTGATATCAACTGAACATAAAGTTCTACCCATTGATTAGATAATGAGTCTGACAGGGGGTCGTCCCAACTTGTTCCCGTTAACCACAGTATCTGCATGAAATGTTTGCACCAAAATGTAACCGGGCCAATAAGTCCTAATGGGTCGTAAATTCCGACGATAACGGATAATACCCTTCTCTTGTTAAATACCTCTACTTCGAAATTTCTTTGAAAACTATATATGAAACTATCATCGTTAATGTCCCATTGAATACCCAAAGTACGTATAGTTTGATTCTTGTTAAAGTCAAGGGAAGAGTTGGCGTGTGAAGTTATAATGGTTTGTTCATTGGAAAACCACTTGTGCAAAGTAAACCCGTGATGTAATGTCGGACTTCATTTGTGATAAAATGTGTAGGTTATCTGAGCCGGTCATGAGATTGTCCACATAGAAATCGTTTGCGATAGCAGAATAGCAGAATATATTATCGTTTGCGATAATATATATAGCTATATAGCCTATAGGGTGTTGAGTTTTGTTTTCCTGGGCTATTTGTGTCAAACATCTTGTGGCCGGAAATGAAGCACTTGCAGTCCCATATGTGACTGTCCTCAAGGCGTAGTGTTGAAGTTCCCTATGGGGACCGTCGCGCCAAACAATTCGTTGCAAATTAGAATCCCTGGGAGTAACTAAAATTTGACGGTACATTTTTTCATTGTCTGAAGTGAGGACGTATCAGTGCGTTCTAAACCGAGACATAATTGAAAAAAGATCCTGCTGGACCGTGGGACCAACCATTAATGTGTCGTTTAAGGACAAATTATTTGTTGTTTTGGCAGAGCCGTCGAAAACAACTCGCAATTTGGTGGTTATACTAGAGCCTTTAAAAACCGAATGGTGCGGTAAGTAGAAGGTGTCTGACTTATTGACTGACAAATCGTAAGAATCAAGCAAAGACATGTGACCCAGAGTTAAATATTCCTTTATGAATTTACTATAGTCTTTATGAAGAGCAGGGTTCTGCTTGAACTTAAATTCCAGTGATTGAAATCTGCGAATAGCTCCGGGAAGAGGATCGCCCAAATGAGAGTTGTATCCCCTGCGAGGTAGGGACACAACGAATCTACCACTATTATTGCGGAAAGTGTTAGCGATAAAATGACTTTCGCATTCTGAGTCCTCAACTGAGGGAGTACGGACTGCAATATCCTCCAATTGCCAGAAGTCTTTTAATTGCGATGAAATGGCATTGTTATCTTCGCACGCTATAAATGATAAACAGGGTTTGTCATGTCGACATTAAAGGGCAGGTTACCAGCGAGGATGAATTCCAATTTTGTCTCCTGTATTATGGGAAAGTGTGGGCTGCGGATGAATTTAATAGGTTCAATCAATTGTAAATAGTACTGGGCACTAAGTAGTATGTTGATTTGTGAAGAAAAGTTTAGTTGCGGGTCAGCTAAGAACATGTTTTTTGGTATATTTAGGGATGAAATATTAAACGATTCTGCGGGGAGATTATTCGTAATACTGGGAAGCACAGCACAATGCACGTACAGGTTGAAATCCTTGTAACGAGAATTCAGCCTTACCCTTGTACTAAAGTCAGCTTGACATAGGGAATTGTTTATACCAGTGATGGGTAGTTGAGACTTGGTTAATTTTAGACCAATGCGGCGTGCGAAACTCATGGTACAGATGTTTGCTTGAGATCCTGAATCTAATAGAATTCTTACTGGATGTTTCTTACCAGCTTGGTCCGTTGTCATGCAAACAGCGGTGGATAACAGAATAGATTTATTTGTTTGTAATTTGAGGGAAAATTGAGTGTTGCCCCTGTTTGAAGTGTTACTGCCTGATATGTGAATCATTGTATGATGTCGTTTGGAACATGTCCTACAAGAAAATTTGGAAGGACAGTGTGAGGGCTCATGGCCTGGACGCATGCAATTTAAACAAAGTTTGTATTTAAGTAAAATATTCTTTCGCTCAAAGGGAGATGTAGCCACGAATTGTGGGCATTCAGACAGTCTATGTTTACTGCGACACAGCTGACAAATGTTATTGTTGATATTAGTATGAAATGTTGACCTAGTGAGCTCAACGGGTTTAATAGTCTTGCGATAGGGAATCTTATCGCTAATTTGTGTTCTGTTTGCTGAACTGGTTGATGCCCCAACGTTTTGCATTAATTGCCTTCTACTATTTAAAAATTTAATGAAATTAGGGAATCGCTCGTCGGATAGACTTTCCTTCCATAGTTGACATGTCTGGTTATCGAGTTTCTGAGATAAATATTGAACAAAAATAATTTCAAAAGTATTTACAGGTAAACTCAATGAATTCAAAGCGTTTATATTTGCGGTGATTTCGTCAATAAATTTTGAAATGCCAACCATGGACTCTTGCTGAATGGACTTCATGCCCAAGACATTCCCTACATGATACACTGAGACAAATAATTTACTATCATACCTGGCCTTCAATAGCTCAATGGCTACCGCATAATTATCATGGGTGATTGGGAGAGACTTTATTACGTTTAAAGCCTCGTCCCTTAGTGAAGAATGTAAGTAATGCAATTTCTGGATGTCAGTCAGGTCCGTTCTGACGTGTACTAACTCCAAGAACATGTTGTAATAGTGCTGCCAATCAATAATGTTGCCTGAAAGCAGGGCAATTTAATTGGCTCTAACTGAATAGGGGATGCTTTAATTGGCGTAACTTCAGCTTGATTTAATGTTTTTTTGCTCACCTCTTCTACACGTTCTAATAAATTTTGCAGCTTACACTCAATAGTGCAGAGATCTCCTCTGTCTGAACCCTGTCACTTACCGATGTGAAATCAGATTCATCAGCCTCAATTTGGGTCTGAATTTCATCATACTTCACGGAAAACTCCTTTAAGTGACGAAGTTTTATTTTTAAAGCATGGTGATCATTTATTTCATGATCGAAATTGTCCGCAAAGGTGTTTATATGGGATATAGAGGCTTTGATTGTGCCACGTTTTTTAATCAAAGCTTTTACATCAGTCATGATTGAACTGCAAGCTGGTGATCCGAAATCGATAAATAAATGCAGAACAGGTGAACAATTAATGCAATTTGAGTATTTTATCAAATTCTGATATAATGCGGCAGGCAGCAAGTGGTATAACAATCTAATTCCTTATTATAATATGTACTTATTTTTTTAAAAATAGTTATATGAAAATTATTTTGAAAATATGACTCATTTAAAAATATAAATATAGCTTTATTCCATTATTTAAGTTTATGACTGATTTCTTGTAAAATTATATAAGTGAAAATTTGTGTGAAAATACAGGTTTATAGTCACATGAAACTGATTTCTGTTTATATAAAAATTATTTTGCAAATATTACTCATTTTTAATGTATATGAAATTATATAAGTGAGAAACTATGCGAAATATAAGTTCATAGTCACTTGAATTATGAGAGTCCTCTGCAGGTTTAAGATGGCTCCGTTGCCTGTCGCTTCCTTGGCGATCCTGTCCGGCTGGCCTTGAATTGGTGGCGCAAATCTTGTTTCTGCTTGTCGGGTGATGTTGGAAGTTGTAGCTCTCTGTGCAGGCTTGAAGTTTTGATTTTCAGTGATGAATGACAAGTGACGATGAAGTGGAATATCTTGCGGTATTAGAAATGATGTCTTGTAGAAGCTTGTATGGCCAAGTATGATGTTTTTTTTTTTTTTTTTTTTTTTTTTGAAAGTTATGAATGTATGCTCACGGCCAGCAATTTTGCGTTTAAGAAGATTCGGGATTGACCAAAATGTTATTTGGACCTGTTAAATGAAATATATATCCGACCCGGAGGACCAAATGTTACGTCTTCGACGCTCTCGAATATTTCTTGAGTTAGTCTTACAACGTGATGCTGGTATAATAAGTTGGATAATATGAAATAACGTAGTGGACTGTATTTTGAATTAACTGTTTATTTAAATTTGTGTAAAAACGATTGCATGGCCCGTGCAGTGTCGCGTGGCATACATTGCCAAAGTAGGAATTAAATAAGTACTGACAAATAGAAGAATAAATTGAAGTAATCTTCCGATTTGAAAGAGTTACATAGCCGTGGTGATGAAGGCTGTTGTCCAGTCAGAGTTTAACAGTTAACTAACTTGAACTGTGAGCAGCGTATTGAGACACGCTGGTAGCAGTTTAGCGAGGGGGATGATGTCACTGCACGAACCAGCTGTTTACATATACAATTATTAAAGGTACAAAGTTTAACAGTAAATTAAGTATGAATAACCAATTTAATGGAGAGTTTTAAATTCTAAGTGAGAGTTTTAATGGAGTGAGTGGGAAGTTAGTTGAAATAAGTAATAAACTAGAGAAACAGAGTGAGACTATTGCGAGAGTGAAAGGAGAAATGACTATAAATATAAATAAAATACAAACCAAGATAAAAAATTACGTAAAAATAATTAGTGAAAAGCAGGATGAGAAACTGCTAGAGACGGACAAAAAATTTGATGCATTAACTAATAAATTTAACAATAAATTTAAAAAACAAAATGAAAAAAATTGACGATAATGTAGAGAAGTTTAAAACTGAGTTTGAGACAGACATGAATGAGAAAATTGTTACAAAAATACATGAATATGTAATAGAAATTGTGAGTAATGTTAAAGGTGTAATTGATGAATGTGAACGGATTAAAAAAGCAAGTAAACTACAAGAGAGTGTTAATAATGAATTCAAAAGTAACATTGAACAAATTAATACGATTAAAACTAGTGTCACTAATTTGAAAAGTAAACAAACAGAACATGAACAAGAAATAATTAAAGTAAGAGAAGATCTAGGCCTAGCAATTAATCAAAAACTAACCAATATGTATGAGAGAGTGAACGTTGATGTTGAATTAGGTTATTTGAGTAATAAGGGTAAGGGAGTGAACCCCATACAATTTTTAAATTCTATAAAAAGCTTTAATAAATATAACAAAGAAAGTTGGGAAATATAATTAGTGCGAATTATGAAATATTTTATAGGGGATGCTAAAATTTGGGCGGATGCTCGTAATGATAATTGGGCAGATTTTGATGAATTCGAACGAGCGTTTAAAAATAAATATTTATCAGAGGAAAAACAAGAGGGTTTACGTAGCACGATAATGGGATGGAGTAGTTTTAATATTAAACATATGAGCATTACTGCATATGTGACGCGACTATATAGCCAGGTTAAATATTTGGAACCACCAATGCCTCTTCCATCTTTTATAAGGTATGTTAGTAAACATTTACCTAAAGACATACGGTCCACAATTAGAACCTGGGAGTTTACTGATATAGCTGAGTTAGAGAAAATATTAGAAGCTTACCAGATTATGAAAGAAGAAGAAGACAATAAATATCAATTTAGAGATAGAGAGTTGAGGCCAATAAATACCGAATTAAGATAACCAGACCATTTTATTAGACATGAGAATAATATGAGTAGGTCAGAGGGGGGTACATGGTTATGTCCACACCCTAATTGTAGAGCTAGAACTATAATTGTTCTCGAGATCAGTGTTATAGATGTCGGGGTCCTAGGGGTGGTGCCCAAGGGAGAGAAGCTAATTATAATAGAGGATTTGATAGTAGTGAATATAATAGAAGGGAAAATTATGGTAATTAGTTTAGAGGTAATAATAGAGGGAGAGGTGTTACCAGTAATAGGGGAATGCCGGGAAGTTTGAACCACAGAGGGAGAGGGGTTATGTTGGCAATATAAATGAGACTAGGGGTATTGAAGAAGTAGGTGAGAGCAGTAGTAATTTTAGCATGGCTGAATTCGAAGCCGAAGTGTTCAATTCCAAATACACCTTTCTAGTAGATTCAGGGAGTGAACATACCGCTATAGATGATAAGATTTTTGAAAAAATAAAAAATCAAACCACTGAGACAATTCCACAACTACCAGTATTGGGAATGAGTGTTATAGGTGTAACATGTGTTCGGAGTAAAAGAGTAACTAAGCAAATAATGTTACAGCTAAAAATAAACACACAATAAATGTACCATTTTTAGTAATTTCAGGTTTGAATATAGGGGCAATAATGGGTAATGATTTTTTAAATAATTTTAAAGTTGAGTTAAACTATTATACACAGACTATGAAATTAAACAATGAAAACAATATAATTGAAGTACCATTTATACGAAAAAGAGATGTAGAAATGAAAGCGTTAAAAATAATTAGTTAGGGAATATTAGTATCCGATAATGAAATAAATGAATGCAGACCCTTGATGATTAATTATTGTAATTTAAGGGTAAATAGGCATGAATTATTTGAAACTGAAGATAGTTGGGTTGAAAAAATGAATGAAATTCTATATCAAACTGGGGAGTTTAGTTATCAAGATAGGGAAAGATTAGTACAGGTAATAGATAAAAATAAATTAGTTTTTTCAGACGAACCAGGTCTAGTAAAAGGTTTTAAGGGTAGATTAATTGTTAAAGAAAAAACACCTTTTGCGCCTAAAGCATATCCGGTACCATACTCTAAAAGGGGGTTAGTACAAGAGGAAATAAACAAGATGTTAGCAGATGGGATAATAGAAAAATCCACCTCACCCTATTCCAACCCTTTAGTAGTGGTCACTAAAAAAGTCTTATCAATAAGACTATGTTTAGACGCCAGACAAGTAAACAAAATAATTATTCCAGATAGAGAATCACCAGAACTGGTGGGCGAGATTCTTCAACGCTTCAATGGGACAAAATACATTACGATATTGGATTTGAATTAGAGGAGGGGTCTCGCAAGTATGTAGCATTTTTATATAATGGAAGAAATTATCAATTTTGTAGATTGCCTTTTGGATTGAACGTAAGTGTATCTATTTTTATTAAATGTTTGGACTACGTGTTAGGGAGAGAGATTTTAGAGTTTACAATTGTTTACGTAGATGACATAGTGATAACTTCACCAGATATTAATACACATTGTGAAAGGTTAGATAGAGTACTAAATAAATTGCATGAGTATGGCATAACTGTCAAGTTTAAGAAGTCAGAATTTTTAAAAGAACAGGTTAATTTTTTAGGCCACATAATTTCACCCAAGGGTATCAGTACCGATCATAAAAAGGTAGAGATAATACAAAATTTTCCAGTACCTGAGAATGTAAAACAACTGCAAAGTTTTTTAGGCCTGTGTAATTATTGTAGGCAATTCGTAGAAAAATATTCTTATTTAACTGTACAACTGGGGCATTTGTTAAATAAAGGTAATCGATGGCAATGGGGTTTACAAGAGCAAACTGCATTTGAGCAAATAAAAAGTAAGTTTTTAAACACGGTCATATTAGCTCATCCTACTTTTATAGAACCCATTTTACATACACAGACATTTTACATATGTCTGACGCATCGGACATAGCTTTGGGGGTAGAACTATTTCAATTAGATGGGGATGGTAACCATAAAGTGATAGCTTTTGCAAGTAGATCCTTGGTAGCTAGCAAAAAGAACTATACTATAACGGAAAAGGAAGCTCTATCAATAGTTTTCGCCTGTAAAAAATTCAGGACATATTTGTTAGGAAACAAAATAATAATAAGATCAGACCATCAAGCCTTAACATTTTTAAAAAACTGTAAGCTAACACATGGTAGGTTAGTGCGTTGGATGTTAATACTACAAGAGTATGATTTAACCATAGAGTATTGTAGGGGTAAAGAGAACATAGAGTAGCTGATGTCCTATCTAGAACTGATTTTGATAATAATACTGAGGTAGATATGGCAAATACATATAAAATATTTATAATCAAAGAAGTGGAGGGAGTAGATATGAAAATATTAATACATAACCTAGCAACAGAACAAGAAAGAGATACAGAACTTGGTAAAATAATGATAGCATTAAATCAGATACCCAATATACCTAACAAATGGGAAAAACATTTATTTTATTGGACAGATGAACACGGTGATGATTGGAAATTATGTATTCCTAAAGTTTTGATATCCGAAGTAGTGAAAGATTGTCATTTGAGGTATGGTCATATAGGTCCCAAGAAATGCAGTGACATATTAAAAGAGTCTTGTAAATTTAATAATATGGAAAAAACTGTACGTAAAATGTTAAAAACGTGTGAAATTTGTCAGAAAGCCAAAGTAAATAATCGTAAACAGGAGGGTTTAATGCAACATGTAATATCAGACAGTCCTTTAGCAATAGTTGCCGTTGATTTATATGGTCCTCTACCCAAAAGTCGAGGAAGAGTGATTTATTTATTTGTCGTACTAGATGTTTTTACCAAATTTGTAAAGTTGTACCCTATTAAAAAAGCTACATTTTTGGTGCTAGCTAGAAAGATAGTCAGTGAATACATTGCTGAAGTAGGTAGACCTAGAATAATATTATCGGATCATAGTTCTCAGTTTACCAGCAACACCTGGAGGGAAACGTTAGGTTGGGAAAATATTTTATTTAAACATACATCGGTGTATCATCCCCAATCAAATACTCGTTAGCGTGTTATGCGGGAATTAGGGCGTATGTTTAGAACCTTCTGCCACCAAAAACATTCATTGTTGGCCACATTTGTGAATAAAATAGAAGGATACATTAACTGTAGCTTACATGAGTCCACTAGTTATAGTCCTCATGAGTTAATGTTTCAGAGTAGGCCATCACGTATAATAGAGGAACTAATAAAATTTCCTACGCGAACTGAGGTACCACATGGGAGAAAACTGGTGCTTGCCAAGGAGCGGCTTTTAAGTAAAGCAGAACAATGGAAAAGGAGACATGATAGAAATTTAACACCCATAAAATATGAGGTAGGGCAACTGGTATTAATAAAAAAGAATGATCAATCATCAGCTTTGGAAAAGAGATTAAAAAATTCTTGTTATACGCCGGTCCCTATGAGGTTAGTGAAGTAAAAATGGAAAATGCTTATGTATTAATAGACCTGCAAATCCGAGAAATAAAGGGAACTTATAATTTAACACAGTTAAAAAGGTATTATTTACATGAGTAATGCTAATTATCCTTTTAATTCATTAAAATCGGGGCTAATTATCCTTTTAATTCATTAAAATCATGGACGAATAAATACAGATTATTTTATAATGAATTGGGGGGTACATGAAAGTATAACCTTTAGATTAAACATGAAGGTAATGTGCATTGTTTGGCACCAAATGAGTAAACAAAAAATTTTTAATTTTGGTGGCCCTGTCTGTAGTTGGTCATCAAAATTAATTAGGTTTAAGTTGTTATATTACGTATTACTGTCAATAATAAAATACGATATAATATCTTTACACTTAGGCAATAATTTCAAAGGTCGGGCGCCATCTTGATCAAGAAACGTAAATATAAACTTGTAGTTTTACGTACCTTTAAAAGTTATTATAGGGCAGAAATTCGTTTAAGCGAACTCTTGAGTAGCGGAAATTGTTATGTGAAATAATAATACTTTGTTAAAATTTTTACCAAATGATATTACCCAATTTATTATCAAAAAGACTCTAAATACATATGAAATGATTCTAGCTGTACCAAACACGTACATATTACGCCATGGGGCGTTTAGCAAACATCAAACCCTTAGAACATTTTAACCCTCCAAAATAAACAGTTGTTACCACTATTGTATAATGAACATGATAAACAATACAATAAATAATATCTGCACAACCCAGCACTTGTTAAATGATTTTGTTCACGCTCTCTCTCTCTCTCTCTCTCTCTCTCTCTCTCTCTCTCTCTCTCTCTCTCTCTCTCTCTCTCTCTCTCTCTCTCTCTCTCATTCTCTGGTACAAATTTTTAGTTGTTGTACGAGCTCGTTTTGTGAATTTAAATGCAAAATTTGGTCATTTTAAAATTTTGTAATTATGAATTTACTGTAAAGTATAAATATCGGTCAGCTGATACTTAGCTGCTGGTTTTTTTGGGTAGGTCTCACCGTACTGCTGAGATCAGTCCACCGTGCCAAAATCTGTTGTTTTACATCGTCTTGGGGCCCACACAGTAGTGTCCCCCCTCGGATAACACTTTGGCCGATTTCGCCGCATGTAATTGCCGATCCCTTGGCCGATGACACCTACTCAATGACCCGGTTATCGCACCAACATTTCCGGTATGTTAAATAGTTATTTAACCACTTTTGGTGGTGTAAAAGTTAAATTTCACACTTGGTGAACCTTTTGCCGGCCGGCTGCGTTCACAATCCAGAAGGAAATCAGACAGTCTTTGTTTCACATTGCGTAGGTGGGGCAAAAACTACGTCATCAGGCTTTTGTTCTTTGTTTACAGCTTCGACTTGTTTACAGAAAATGTGCATTCCTTCCACTGACGTCATCAGGGCTCGTCATGTTATCTCAGTATGTGACATACGTTTTTTGCTGTGTTTGTCGTTTTGCAATGAAAACGGTCGGAATCCTGTCAATTCACATCTGCGTTTTATAAAATAGTTATATAGTCCACTCACCAAAACTTTACAGGGATTATGAAATATTTAAATAATTATTACCAAATAATGGTTAAAAATAATTGAATACAATAATTATGGTCTTTTGTACCATGTTTTTATAAATTTAGTATTGTACCAGAATTGTACCATCACAAAACCCCCTCAATGAAAGATTTTGTGCTGAAGCATAAAAACTTTCATTGACACATTCGTACTTCCTAAAGGGATCAGCCAGGATATGTCACCACAACCCCCTTACAATTTATATAAAAGAAAATCAATAACTCACCCGTGGTCCAATGATGATGACAGAACCTGCATGACCTTACTGGACTTCTCCTTTGAGATCCCAACACCATAAGGCCAATCAGGCGCGTAACGCTCCTGCTCTGACGTGCTGGCCAGCTCAGGACCGCCGTCATAACATCACCAAACGCTGAAACAATAAATTAAAATATCAAAATAGTGGCTTGGTATATTACTCTATCCTTAACTGATCTGGTTCCCCTTAGCTATGTGCTGGTTTGTGTTAATAAGCATTGGGTTTGCTTGAACTAAATATAAATACAAAAATGTAACATACAAGAATTACATAGAATTGCCATTCTCTTCATGGACTACCCTGAATTGTAAAAATTGTTTCGATTCCCATCGATAATAATTAACTCTTTCTGTTTCATAATTAACGTAATTATAAAAGAAACAAATATTAAAATAAAACATGGAAATCCCCATATAAATCTCCCAAATATTCGCAAACATGGAGAAAAACAAATTATAGAAAAAAAAAAATAATAAAATCTTATTGAAATTATTATTATTATTATTAACAGTTAATAACTGGCGCTGTCAATAATATTTACCCCTCTTTCTCCTCCACACACACTATTTCTTATACATCATGTTAAAATTTCTATATTAATACATAATACATATTACATAATGATACATTGATACATTAATACATTTAATACATTGAAATAGTTAATTCATACTTAATCTGATTAAGATTCGCATATTCTATCTATTTAAGTTTGCATTTAAAATATAAAAATTACAATATCAATTAGTTAATGAATAATTCTAAACAGTCATTAATTCACCATCAATTATTTATTATAATTATAATTATAAAGCTTATTCAAATTTATTATTGATATTCATATTACATTGTTATTATAATATTATTATTTTATTATTCATTTCTTATTACCTCTCTACTCTGAATTTTCTACCTACCTAACTACCTAACCTTTCACATTCTATCATTGTTTAGTCTGGGTGACTCCTGTATTCACTATACTTTTACATATTATAATCTTACTCACCTTTCTTCTAACTAACAACCAAATTTACCTATCATGACACCAATATCTCAATTATAAACACCTTTCACTAATTACATTCCGACGATAAATCCTATAGCACCGCGCGTCATTGTACAGAGATGGGTGTTCCCTAAATGGCTATATACATTCATAATATTTTGCCCTTCCAAAAAATTCGGCAAACACTCCCTTAAACTACGCTATTACCTGCCACAACGCTATACGTTGGCTACTCCTTATCACCTCACCCCCACTACAAAATATCGTCAACAACAATTATATGTTTAACCTTGACTTTACTCACCTCTACAAATAATCACTAACTACTGTGTCCCTAAATATCTAATACTCTCTTTGTATTATTTACTTCAAAATTCTTACTATCTAACTCCCATTAACTGCAATTAAATAACTCACCTGCCTCTATTTATACCCAGGCACTATTCCCTTTCTAAACACTTTCTAAACATCTTACTGTAATCATTGACCATTGCATTATAAAATTCGTCTCTCACCTACTCATAACAGTACATCTCAGTTTTCATATATATATTCTTATTTAATCATTTATTATTATTAATTAGGAATTACCTTCATTACAAATTAAATAATAATTTAACTCCATTAGAAACTTCTATGACAATTAATAATTTACAACTTCTGTTACAAAGTTAGTACAACTTTTGTTTGTACCATATTAATTCAGTAATTAAGACTAATAATCTTTAATTATTATTCAATTATTTAAACTTGTTTAGTTAAACAAAAACATGTTAATTGTTAAAACAATATATAATACCTGGTGTACACAAAATATACCTGTAATACGCAACATCAAAATACATAAATACAATTATAAAACAATGAAAAATATACAATCCAACTTCATTATTTTGTCATTAATCAAAATCAGTTCATAGCAGTCCAATTCAAAACCACTTTTCACATATATTAAATGTTCATTACACAATAAAAACAATCTATCCTCCATTGTTGAATAACATCCTAATCTTAGGTCTATTTATCTTATTTTTTAGTGAATAAATTTTATTATTAGAAACATTATAATCATAATAATTATCAAACATTTCATATTCATTCACAATTTCAATGTCATATATCAAGTCACGATCGAGTATGGTTCTGTCTACATCAGTAAGATCATATGTTATAATCTTGTTAGTCATATTGTAATTATCTCCTGCTACATCCATTACTACCACAGGTAAGTACTTGATACCATTATTATCATCACCTATTATTATTTCAATTTCATTGTTACTACAAGGTAAGTATTCATTATTTTCATCCACCATCTCTATTCCTAACCTTTCTACCAATTCTCTGTACTTTCTATTTACTTTAAAAATTTCTATTACTTTCTTTCTCTCACCATATCTCTCACAATACTTCTCTACGCTTTCTCTCTTTAAATATGCAGGGGTCACTAACTCAAAATTACTGCACCACTTATGAGGTACACAAAAACACCAAGGAACTTTATTTGTAGACCTTTCGTCTCCCAAATATAAATTTAAGGAACTCTCGTCCTTATTAAAAATACGTGAAGACTTTTCTTCACCCCCTAACACAACATCAAAGGAAAATTCTAACCCCTGCACCCCTTTAACAAAAATACTTTCTCCAAGCTCTCTCTCTGACTCAAACACTCAAACACCTCATTTTCACTCATAATACTCTCATCATTTTCTAATATCATATTCTTACTACCTGTAAACTCCTTATTCAAATTATCACTGTTACTTACTTTATTAATCAGTACTTCGTTTTTCGTCATATTTTCACTACTACTCACCTTCTGATTTTCTATTTGGATTAATTGCTCATCCAACTTTGAAATTACTATATCACATTGCTTAATAAGATTAGTGTTACGGTTTTTAATTTCGTTTTTTAATTCATCACAATTTACCTCAAAACTATTTTTGATTTCATTTTTCTGCTCGTTAAGTATTTTATCAAAATTATTGAGTCTTACATCGAATTTGTTCATCAAGTTAGTATATTGAACATCAGAATCAATTTTTTGCTCATCTAACTTTTTATCAAAATTATCAAATTTCATTAATAATAACTGCATCAAAGCAGCAGTTGTTTCGTCTGTTTTGTTTTCGTCTCGAGTTGAGATGGGTGTTAATGGAACTGGATTTAACTCACTGGCTCTGGTTTCACTGATCTGACTAATTGGGGTTAATTTAACGTCCATCTCACTCGTAACTGTTTCGTCAGCTGTGCTGACTTTTGCATTATTATTTTCATCAGTATTCATTTTGCTTATTTATAATACACGCATGCATACAATCTTATAACATAACCTCGTAAAAGTTGGGTTATGTTTACGTATTTAAAATTATGTTTATTACCTCAGATAACTTTTCCGCTCTCTTCGTAGGTTTACCCACATAAAAATTTTATGTAGAGTCCCTGTTCGGGCGCCATTTGTTATATTACTGTCCCTGTTATTTCGGGAGCCATTTGTTATATTACGTATTACTGTCAATAATAAGATACGATATAATATCTTTGCACTTAGGCAATAATTTCAAAGGTCGGGCGCCATCTTGATCAAGAAACGTAAATATAAACTTGTAGTTTTACTTACCTTTAAAAGTTATTATAGGGCAGGAATTCGTTTAAGCGAACTCTTGAGTAGCGGAAATTGTTATATGAAATAATAATACTTTGTTAAAATTTTTACCAAATGATATTACCCAATTTATTATCAAAAAGACTCTAAATACATATGAAATAATTCTAGCTGTACCAAACACGTACATATTACGCCATGGGGCGTTTAGCAAACATCAAACCCTTAAAACATTTTAACCCTCCAAAATAAACAGTTGTTATCACTATTGTATAATGAACATGATAAACAATACAATAAATAATATCTGCACAACCCAGCACTTGTTAAATGATTTTGTTCACGCGCTCTCTCTCTCTCTCTCTCTCTCTCTCTCTCTCTCTCTCTCTCTCTCTCTCTCTCTCTCTCTCTCTCTGTCTCTCTCTGTCTGTCTGTCTCTCTCTCTCTCTCTCTCTCTCTCATTCTCTGGTACAAATTTTTAGTTGTTGTACGAGCTCGTTTTGTGAATTTAAATGCAAAATTTGGTCATTTTAAAATTTTGTAATTATGAATTTACTGTAAAGTATAAATATCGGTCAGCTGATACTTAGCTGCCGGTTTTTTGGGTAGGTCTCACCGTACTGCTGAGATCAGTCCACCGTGCCAAAATCTGTTGTTTTACATCGTCTTGGGGCCCACACAGTAGTGTCCCCCCTCGGATAACACTTTGGCCCATTTCACCGCATGTAATTGCCGATCCCTTGGCCGATGACACCTACTCAATGACCCGGTTATCGCACCAACATTTCCGATATGTTAAATAGTTATTTAACCACTTTTGGTGGTGTAAAAGTTAAATTTCACACTTGGTGAACCTTTTGCCGGCCGCCTGCTTTCACAATCCAGAAGGAAATCAGACAGTCTTTGTTTCACATTGCGTAGGTGGGGCAAAAACTACGTCATCAGGCTTTTGTTCTTTGTTTACAGCTTCGACTTGTTTACAGAAAATGTGCATTCCTTCCACTGACGTCATCAGGGCTCGTCACATTATCTCTGTATGTGACATACGTTTTTTGCTGTGTTTGTCGTTTTGCAATGAAAACGGTCGGAATCCTGTCAATTCACATCTGCGTTTTATAAAATAGTTATATAGTCCACTCACCAAAACTTTACAGGGATTATGAAATATTAAAATAATTATTACCAAATAATGGTTAAAAATAATTGAATACAATAATTATGGTCTTTTGTACCATGTTTTTATAAATTTAGTATTGTACCAGAATTGTACCATCACAAAGTTATCCATGTGTAGATATACACCATATAAGATAAATATGGTAAATGCGATTCCCCATTTTCGGGCGGTCACGGCTTCACCGAACCCTGACCGTGGATTTGGCTTAATATTCTAAATTGGTGAACTTAGAAATACAACTGGGGGGTTAGATCAGGGGAATCTAAGATGATATAACTTTGGAACACGGCTATATACCTAAGTATGGGTGATAGACCGATTAAGGGAATGTGAATATTAACTTAGTAGGATTACTGGTATCCGTGATATCAGTAATGCCGAATTTTGTATAACGCCAAAGCAAGGATGGGGGAAAAAGAAAAGAAAAAAGTGTTCACCCCTTCTGCTTCAGTCCTTGTGGAGGTAACTGGGCGCTACAGTCCAGGGGGGTTAATAGTGTGTGTGGAAGGAGGAATTGAAAATAAATTCATAATTTAATAATTTATAATAAATTATGTAATGATGGAGATGGTGGTTACTAGGTTGTTAGTAACAAGTTATTAATATTAAAATGAGTTACATCAATAATGTAGAGTGTGTAATTGATTTTATGATGTAAATGAATGATGTTGTGATGATGAGGAGTATTTTATTTTGAGGTATTAAGGAGTAATATGAAGATGCTTAACGATTGTTAAGTAAGTAATTTGTTCTGATATTGATTTAATGTGTTTTACTCTATATAAGGAGTTTATTAATTTTGAAATGTGAATTATATAATGGAAGGTATTTATACGTTGTAATGGGAAATGTTTATTTAAAGTTTGATGGGAATCAGAGCAATAATTTTGAACTTTGGGATTAGAGTTAACGAGAGAAGGTTGTACAGAATGTTGGTATGGAATTCTTATAATGTATTATGTTAGATTAAGTATTCATCCATGTATATGATAAAAAAGAAAGAAAAAAAAAGTCAGTACTTCTTAACGCAAACCAAAGCAGGACCGTCAAGTGCCTGTCTGGCCTTGTGGTGTTGGGATCTCAAGAGAGAAGTCCAGTAAGGTCATTCAGGTGCGGTCACAGTCACTGGACCAGGGGGTAAGTTAACCAGGATTTTTAATAAAACGTAAGGGGGTTGTGGCGACATATCTTGGCTGATCTCTTTAGGAAGTATGAGAGTGTCAATGAGAGCTTTTATGCTTCGGCATAAAACCTCTCATTGGGGGGGTATTGTAATGGGTCTAAATTTACATAAATATTATTTTCAAATTTTATAAAGCCTGTAACATGTGAAGATGAGGCCCCTTAAAGTGAGGCGATTGCCATTGAGAGTTTCATGACCATATATGGTTATGAAGCATAATGAAAATCTATTTATAGCCAGTGATTAACTCCGCTAGTATGCTGTTGACGAAAGTCAGTTCGTTGCAAGTTAAAAAGGTGATACTAAACTCAGCGGAACGTTTCAATACCAAGGGCGAGACGTATGGCGGGGAGCGGAGTGAACCAGTTTAAAGACAAAACAAACGGAAATTTTTAACACTGAAAGTCTGTCGACGATCATCCTTTGCGCTGTGCAGCAGCAATTGCGGGCGCCCGCATAGCCCGCATAAACCGCAAATCATAAAATGTGAAAGTGTAACTAATATTGGAACGTAAATATAAATCAAGTAAACAATCAGTGATCAGTAAAAAGATTAATAAATTGACAGTTCGGCCATAAGATGTAAAAAGTGAAAACAACGAAACAGTGCACTGCCCGAGGAGACGTCCCATGTGGCGGATTTCTATGCATCATAATCAAGGGAAGTAATAATTAAATACTGGCATTTTTTAAATTGAGCTCATTAAAAAGAAATGTAGAAGTGTGAAAGTGTGCGTGATTGGGTGAATGAAAAATATGAAAATAAGAAGTGTTGAGTTTGTGTAATTTTTAATATATGTAATCTGTGTTGAGGTAATAGTTATTATCAGAATGATCACTGTTGCACACCACTATATAAAAATTATTCCGATTAGCGCTTTCAAGCTTCACAGCCCATCGTCAGATCGAAATAGACAGGAAATATGTAAAAACAAACCCTTCACCCCTCTCCCCCACCCTGCTCACACACAACAAGCTATAAATTAATGACCCTTCCTCACCCCCTAAACCCTGCCCCACCATCTGTACAGTTACATATTTTTCTAGCAAATTCCTTGTGTTCAGTGTTGTGTGTGTGTGTGTGTGTGTGTGTGTGTGTGTGTGTGTATGTGTGTGTGTGTGTGTGTGCATCCTTTTAAACTACCCTCTTCCTCTCCACACACGTGGGTCAGTCACACACCCTTATTTTAAAACAACCAATTAGTACTGTGCAATATAATTCTTAATCTTATCTATCTGTCCTCTCTCATTTACTTCTTAATCATGTTATAAAATATTTCTTCATTATCAAATTTAATTTTAATATTAATTAAATTGTCTAACCCTTTTTCTCTTTCTTTCAATATTTCTAACTCCTCTCTAAGCTTCCTTCAACTGAGTTATTTACTACTTTTACAATTTCGTATTCTTCCAAAGGATTAACAAACTTATGGTTGTCTTCTATGAAATGTCTTGCATATAATGAATTGGTTGTTCTATTACCTTCTCCACGTTTGTGGTCAGACAACCTGCATACGAATTTCCGTCCTGTCTCACCTAGGTACACTTTGTTGCAGTCTTTACATTTTAATTTATAAATTCCGCTTTTCTGTAATACTGGAATTTTTCTATATTCTTATTCCTTATCTTATCAAATACCGTTTCAGATTTTTTAATAGCTATATCTACTCCATATTTATTAAAACATTTTATAATTTTTCTAGTATGTGAACCTATGTATGTCAATGACCCTGCATAATTCTTTTGTTCTGGTTCTATTTTAGCTTTTTGTATGTTAACCCTTTTCATAACTTTATCCACTACGTTGGTGTTATAATTATTATTCCTTACAATTCCCTTTATCATTTTTAACTCCCTATCTTTTGATTCGGTCTCTTTTAAACACTTCTGAGCTCTGTAACAAAATGAATTGATTGCCGCCATTTTATATCTATATGGGTGGTAAGACTCTCTTGGTATAATTATATCAGAATACGGCTCTTTCCTAAATATCCCAAACTGTAGTTTCTCATTATCTTTAATTTCTATGTTTAAATCTAAGTAATTTATTTTCTTACCGCCTATCTCTTCTTTAAATTGTAAGTTTTTATCCTTATTATTTACCTCATTTATAAACTCATGCACTTCTATGCTTCCTTCCCAAATTACTAATACATCATCAATGTATCTAGACTATAATTTTATATTGTCTTTATACTTAGTGGAAGTTATTAATTGCTTTTCAAAATCATTCATGTATATTTCAGCAAGAATAGGGGATAATGAAGACCCCATAGGTAAACCTTTTTTCTGTATATAAAACTTGTTATTAAACCTAAAATAGTTCTGATTTACACATTCTTTAATTACTTTCATCAACTGCTTTTTATACCTGTATTCTCCCATATTATTATCATTTATTAACTTAATAACTTTATTTACTGTGATATTGGTAAACATGTCCTTAACATCCAGTGATATCAATTTTGTATTTACATTAATCCTAATATTTTCTAATTTCTCTATCAATTTTACATTATTCTCTATGTTGTATTTTGTCCCAAATTCATAGTTCTCTTTCAGTACTCTGCTAACTTCCTTTGATAATTTATAAATAGGTGCATTAATAAAAGAAACAATCGGTCTAATTGGTTTTCCTTCTTTATGTATCTTAACCTGACTTTTAAAAGTTGGTGCTGTTGGATTACTTTCCAATAAATACTTTTTCTTTTTTTCTTCTATAAATGTTATCTGTTTCATCATTTGTTTTATCCTTGACTGGTACTTACTTGTATAATCATACTTTATTTCCTCGTATGGTCCTTCCCTTATAAATTCTTCCGTTTTCTTTATGTATTCGTCCTTTCTCAGTAGTACCATTGTATTTCCTTTGTCCGCCTTCGTAACTATAATATCATTCTTCTTTATTTTATTCTTTAGTTTAGTTACAGTTGATTTGATTTTTTGTTCATTTTTTGAATTATACAAACTTTTCTTAAATATTTTATCTACTACATTCCCTACTTCCCACCTTATTCTTTTTTTATCATTTTCATTTCCTAGTTTTTGTATTATGATTTTGCATTCAATAATCGTTTTTTCTTGATTTAATTCTGGTGGCGGTGTGTATTTTAAGCCTTTTGCTAACATTTCTTTTTCTTCTGTATTGAAATTTACCTCTGTAAGGTTTATTACTCTTTTTTCATAGTTATTCTTAGAGAGGTGTTCCTTTTTTACTTCGTTCTTTCTTATTAATTTATTTAACTTATCTACCATTTTTTTATTTTTATTTTCCAATTTCTTTTCTACGTACCCCAAGCCAAAATTATATAATATTTCTTCTAACTCTACATATTAGTATATTCTTAACAATTCTATGTGTCTGTCATATAATTCCCTATTATATCTATTGATTAAGCCGTAGAGTGACCTTATTTCCAGTTTTATCCACAACTTCTCGCTTTGTTGTTTTACTTTTTTGGCTACACTGTTCTTATTTTTAATTTTAACTTGAGCGTACTTTGGGATGACATTATTATCCAGACATTGTTTATTAAACCATATTTTACTTAAAACCCTCTTCAATTTAACTTTTAACTTAAGATATTTAAAAACTTTACTTACCTTATTGTTGTTGTCCATTACCTGTAGTCGATTGCACATCTTAACAGACGTTTAATGAAGAAATTTGTGTTAGTGGTTGAAATCACAATCAGAATTGTTGTGTGTGAGCAGGGTGGGGGAGAGGGGTGAAGGGTTTGTTTTTACATATTTCCTGTCTATTTCGATCTGACGATGGGCTGTGAAGCTTGAAAGCGCTAATCAGAATAATTTTTATATAGTGGTGTGCAACAGTGATCATTCTGATTGTGATTTCAACCACTAACGCAAATTTCTTCATTAAACATAATAGTTATTGTTGATCAGTTTTACGACTTAAGGCGAAATAAATGTTTTCATGATCTGTTTCATGTTATCAAAAGAAAATAAATAATGTTATAATTGTCTTGATATACGCATTTTGTTATTTGTATTTGCCCATTGTTCTCTGCCGAAGTACACTAAACGAAGACCTGGATCAAACCTTACAGATAAAGTCAATATACAATATTATAATTAATTACTGAACATACTTCACCAACACTAGTTAACCTACTTCATACTTGGTCCATTTACCTTTTGAATCATGATGCCGTTTTCTTCTTTCACCCTTAGTCAATAAATTCTGATTAGCGATTGTAAGTTTTATGTCTGTACCTATGAAATTACTCTCTCGTGGATAATTAAACAGCTGTTCTAATATTCTTGGTGGGCGTGTCCCCTTTACTAACTCATAAGGCATGAATCCCGTTGACTCATGGGTAATACAGTTTAACCATTTCTCAATTTTGTTTACATACATAGGCCACTCATTGTGTTGCCATGGCAATATGCCCAAAAAATCCTACCTATCTCCCGCATTACCCTTTCGGCCTGATTTGACTGGTGATGGTACACCGCTGTGTGTTAGGTATAATGCCTTCCCAACCTAGAGTCTGTCTCCATTTCCCACTAATAAATTGGGCCTCATGATCTGAAAGTATTACCTTGGGTTTCCCTATTTTGGTCATATAGTCCCTCGTTATCTTCTCACTCAAAACTTTACTCGTCGCCCTGTTCACACTATATAGCTGTACAAATTTAGTAAATGTATCAAGTACCACAAAGACATATATTACTCCCCCTCTACCCTTTGGCAATGGGCCGTACAAATCAGCCGCAACTAAATCGAAAGGTCTTTCTACTTTAATGAACTTCAATTCGCCCTCTAAACGATAGTTAACTACTTTTGATTTCTGGCACAAATCACACCCCTGGAGTAATTTTCTAACTCGCCTTTCCATATTTTTAAATACACATGACTCCTTCAATACATTTACACATTTTTTCGCCCCAAAGTGCCCATATCTAAAGTGACAATCCCATACTATTTTGTCTACTAGCCCCTCTGGTATAACTAACCTCCAATATCGCTCACCCCCTCTACTTTCTTAAATAAACTCCCTTGATTAAGTTGAAAATACCGGCTGTACAGAGAATTATCTAAGTCTGACTCTAAACTTGTTATTATTTTACCCAATTTCACATCAGATTGTTGCATTGTTTTGAGGTCTGTAACTCTTCCCCAAAAAGCCTATCTTCCCGGCTGAGTCTAAAAATTTCTATCTCTTTTAAATCCCTCCCTGTTTTATTTCCCTCTATGTCTACCCTTGATAGAGTGTCTGGTATCTTATTCTCTACCCCCTTTATGTACTCCCAGGAAAAATTGTACTCTTGTAATGCTAACACCCACCTGGTTAATCGACTGTGTATTAATTTACAGGTATTAAAAAAAGATAGCAACTTGTGGTCGGTTCTGATGATCGTCTGATTCCCTAGTAGGTAGGTTCGGAATTTCTTAACCATGAATACAATGCTCAACAGCTCCTTTTCTGTTGTGGTATAATTTCTCTCCACTGCTAATAAGGTCCTACTAGCAAAAGCGATACTTCAGTGTTTTCCTTGTTTTCGTCCTCCTGATATAGTTCGGCGCCGAGGGCTATGTTGCTGGCATCCGTCTGTAAATAGAATTTTTGCTGAAAATTAGGATGGTTCATCATTATTATACCCAAAAATTTTTCTTTTATTTCATTAAATGTGACCCTCTCTGCTTCTCCCCATCACCATTGTTTATTTTTCTATAGTACCGAACTCAATTTCGAGGTTACTTGTGCATAATTCTTCTGAAACTTTCGATAAAAATTACATAAACCTGTGACTTTTCAATCTTTTTATCAAATAAATTTATTTGTCCCTATTTTGGACCTACTTGAAACAATCTTTACTGTTTCTCATTCTTACAACTTCTCATTACTTACCACTTTTTTACCCAGGTTAACCCAGTGTTCGTGTAGGCGTTTATTCAGAGAACAGAAATTAGGTTGTTTGAAATAAATACTTGGAGTCGATTTATGTTCAATGAATTTACTTTTATTTATCAGAAAAATAAATCGATATTAAAATCATATATTGTTTTACTCTCCATTTACATAAGATATCTGTTGTGTCTTAGAAGCTCTCGAAGTGCTCTTGAGTTATTCTTAGGAACGCTAGTTGGAGTTAGCTGGTTAGAAATGAAGAATTAAGTGGACTGTATGCTTTGTATATAAATAATTGTTTATTGAAATTTAGTTGATGTGATTGCTGGCACGTGTAGTAATTACCGCGGCATGATGCCCGATAATTGAAGTAGAATTAAATATTGAATGACATCATAGTGTGCAGTAAGGCTGAGATCGCCCAAGTAAACTTAGCGCATGTTGAAGATGCTAATAATTTAAATAATGAAAATCATGAAGCCTCGGCTGGTAATTTAAACGAGTGGCCTGGTCAGAGTCTTGAGTAGAACTAACATAATCGTTACTGCAGTCAGCCTTGCTCAAGACCAGCTGCAGATAACAGAGAAAACGTGACGTCATCTACGCGTGTCGCAATGCGGTATTCAGAATACAAAGTTTACAAGGTTCAAAGTTTGACCATAGTGCCCGCACAAAACCGGGGCGATTTTGCAACTTAAGTAATTATGTGAAACGTAAATCACAAATTATTATCAAATGTTGTATACAAGAAAATACATAATATACTTGAAAGCCTTATACATTAAATAAATTGACCTTTGTTTAAAGTAAATCATCTCTGACATAAAGATCTGTAAATAACAAAATTAAGTAAGGCTATCAAAAAAGACTCAAAAGCAAAACAAAATTTCTGTGCTAGAAAATGTACAAAATAAAAACTCATGATAAAAATAAAGTGCTTATATAACTAACATAATCTTTCTTGAAGCATTAACATATGTTCAGTAAATACATACATTTAGTTTTTAACAGAAAGTAAGTATTGCGACAACACAAATTACTAAACTATTGGCGCATAGGATATGATAGTATGTGTATTTCAAATTACAAGTCTATATTGGAGGGTTTAAGATTATTTATTGTACAAACACAAGTTATAGTTTATATGGTATATTTGAAATGTACAGAATGTAATGTTTGATATAGAGTCTTTCTTTTAAAGTGTTAAATAATGTTCATACGCAAGACGTGATACGTTACATAAGAAGACTCCCACGATGATGTTGTTAAAGAGAAGGGCCGGTCTTTGCGGTATAGATGGATCGTCAGGTGTGGCTTAAAAATGACAGACGTTTCACCAGAAACGTTTACAGCTGGGCTGGCGTCCTGTAACAGCTTGGCTGATGTCCTGTAATAGCTGGGCTGGTCCTATAACAGCTGGGCTGATGTCCTATAACAGCTGGGCTGATGTCCTGTAACAGCTGGGCTGATGTCCTGTAACAGCTGGGCTGATGTCCTGTAGCAGCTGGGCTGATGTCCTGCAATTCCCACGATGAATCCGACACCTCGCACACACAACGGTACTACGGATTTTATCACTCGCAAAACTTATATAGAGTTTAAGACCAAGTAATATCTCAGGTGACAGTGAGTTTAATCAATAACGGTATATTGAGCTTATACCTCTCCGGCTTCTTCAAGTGTTCTCGCGAATATCAAGGTCTACCGCGATCAGCAGACCACCCTATGAGGAAATCTTGCACTAGCACGGAAACGTCTTGATGGAACTATTGCGTAACAATTTATACTACTGTCACTGCGGAAAATCTCGCACAGTGAAACAGTTACACTCACTTCTTACACACGTAATACTACAATATTAATATCGTGCGTAAAGATATAAATCAATTGTTATGCGTCACACGCGTTACTATCCCGAAAAGTCTTAACAGATCCTTGCAAGCGGTAGAGTCTTGTACAAGGATTGTATGTACCGTTCACGGTAGCAGCAGTGAAGAACTGCTTGTAAATTTTCGCACAATGCGTTAAAACGTTGGTGTGTGCAAATGTACCACACACACAGTTCTGAGTCTTCCCGTTTCACTAACGACGAATAGTTTTTACAACACCTTGCAAGCGGTAGAATTCTTGTACAAGGAGTGCACGACCCGTACGCGGTAGATGGCGTAGAAGAACTGCCTGTGTAACGACAGGCATAAGAAAATTTCCAACCACCAGTCAGCATTCTATTGGTGGATGGAAGTCACATGGTTAGTAAAAGTGACAATGCACTTTTCATGCATTAGAGTGCATTTATCTTGTAACAGCATGCATAGCGGTAATCAGACTACACGTATCTCATGCATGCTGCCTACATATTAATAATATACATGAACGTAAACAATAGTCCGACAGGTATAGGGATTGTAGCGATACACACGTCTAAGTTCAGTTAATGGCCACACAACGATAATACTTCACGCGCCACCCGGGAAACGTTTACCACTCGCGCACGCGCGCACATTTCCACTAACACAGTACATGGATCACCATAAATAATAATGCACAGTCTTCTTTAAACTAAACCCTTAACCTTACTAAATACAATTGATAACAACCAAACTTAACCATCTACCAATATAATATGAATGTCCATTGTCTGTGTAATATATGACTTGCCCTGCCTATCATGATCCTGTGATTCGTTGCAGGATTAACTCCCTCCCGCATAAAAAAAAAATTTTTTTTTTTTTTAGTTAACTAACAAAAAATAAAACTTTTTTTTTTTTTTTTAATATACCTAAAACAACTTCCTAATCCTGAAATAATAATAATACCCTCGAACTAAAATCAAATAAACATCCTCAATTAATACTAACATTTCCAACTGTCACTTTGACAGAAGCATCAATTCACAAGACACGTGGTAACCTTCAAACCAAAACAAACACACATGTTCTTGACACACAGATAACGACATCTAATGCAGGGTCATAGCGTACACAGACAACATTCCTTATCAAAACTAGATTATTGTTCATTCTCAGAGTCATCTTACATACAACATTTAAACCTGAACTTGACATATTTAACATCACTACACATTCTTACCCCTATATCCTGACATTTATTTCTGAGTTTTTTGTATAAATTTTTCTCAGTTTTGAAACGCACACGTTTACTTGGAAAGACAGATTTGAATTTGTTTAATATACACCGTAATTGCCTTATCTCGCAACCCATTAACTGAACCTTGAGGGTCGGTGAGTTATTCGTTATCTTATCTTTCGAGCGTCCTAGTCTGATAAGGTGCTCTACCCTATCAACCTTATCTCGTAATGTATGGTTTGGAACTCCAACTGGCAGTTTATTCAATTCGTCGATTTCCAATATAATATTATGTCCGAGTTTTCTAACTCCAATTACGGTCACATCTATTTTCGTTCCCTGCACATATCTTGTTATACGTGCCTGTTTTTCAACTATCTGCGACTCACACGCTGCTGATTTTATCCTTGTGTGACTTACCGGCAGAATCGGCATTTCCATAAAGTGGTTTTTACACCTCTTACGTAACTGCTCGTCCAACAGCGATATTTCTGTGCCGCTGTCGACCAACATCTCGTCAACATAACCCTTGATTTTTGCTTCGACAATAAGGTCGGTGCAATTTTCAATCCTAATATTTCCCTCATGTTTATTACTATTATCATTATTACATACTAAATTATCCCTAATTTCGGCAGGATATAGGCCATACATAACAGTTTTATTCTTATAACTAACATTTTCCATACTTGATCGATTGAACTGCTTTTCAACTGAATCATTTTCAGTAACTGTTGCTAATAAGTTGGTATTAATTTGCTGAGTTGTATTTTTATGTTGTTGTGATTGCGGCTGATTCTGTGGTGTTTGAACATGAAACTGATTACGCGGCGGTTCATTATTATTTATCATAATTGTTGTCACCTTATTGTCACCCGTATCATTCACCTCTCCGTTCTCCGTAAACACCTCAGTACCTGATATAGATTCATCTAGTACCTCATCATCAGGCCATGTGTCATAAATATCTGCACCGTTAGTATCCATACTAGTTCCAGGCTCTACTACTGGTTCGGAATTTTTATGTGTTATGCATACACTATCCGCATCCATGATAGCTTCAGATCCTATCATACGTTCACGGTTCTCGCATGCTATATCTGTAACACTATAAATTATCACCTCATCACAGCACTTACCTGAAGTATGTTCCATATTAATAGTGTTGTTACTACTAATTTCATTTCTGTTATCTTCATTACAATCCGATGCAGAATCTAAATACTCGACTTTACCGAGATATGAACTACTAGGCCCTAATAAGGTGGTTTCTGTATAATCACTTTCAAGTTCACCTGCTACGCTACTGTTCTCCGTTAATCCTTCCGATGTCACATCTTGGTTAACTTCCATATTACTTTCGTTGAGAGTATGTTCCACAAGGACATTAGGTACTTCAAAATTATCACACGGTGCAATATTCTCAACGGATAAATGTACTTCAACATCAGCTGACATTTCCTGTAGCTTCACCATCCTCTCCTCTCCGTCGGCCTTCATCTCCTCGCAGCAATTATCTGAAGTATGTTCTGGACTAATAGTGTTGCTATTACTAATTTCATCTTCGTCATCTTCACTATAATTGCATGCATAATCTAATTCTCCGATCATATCGAACAATGGAATACTATGCCCTAAGCGAGTTGCCTCGTTAATATTACTTTCAATATTATCCCAGAATTTCCGCCTAACGGCTCTACTCTGCTCAGATATGGTTTTATCATCAAGTGACCTGGCCCTTAAAGCCCTCAAATATTCTATAAACTCTTTTTTATTCGACATAGTGATCAAATTAATTTAAAATTTAGTAAATTTAAATTCACTGATTTATAAGCAAAGAAAGTTATTATTATTACGACAAGATTAGAACATACGGTACCCAGTTTATATGCACGCAGAAAAAGCAGTTCAAAATATCAACATGTAAATACCTTATCTAACATACAACAACTAATAATCTACCTCCAATATACTGATAAAATCTGTTCATATATGATATACAAGAGAATATGCACAATTGAAAAATTATATCCTCAGATTTTCATATGAACAATACACATACAATTATTACGTTAATTATACTTATACGTCGGATTTTTCCAACCAATTTTTATATTCATAGACAAATATATAATAGCGTAAATTTACCGCTATTTAACGAGCCCTACGTTGCTAAGCGCCAGAATATCTCTATGCGACAACACAAATTACTAAACTATTGGCGCATAGGATATGATAGTATGTGTATTTCAAATTACAAGTCTATATTGGAGGGTTTAAGATTATTTATTGTACAAACACAAGTTATAGTTTATATGGTATATTTGAAATGTACAGAATGTAATGTTTGATATAGAGTCTTTCTTTTAAAGTGTTAAATAATGTTCATACGCAAGACGTGATACGTTACATAAGAAGACTCCCACGATGATGTTGTTAAAGAGAAGGGCCGGTCTTTGCGGTATAGATGGATCGTCAGGTGTGGCTTAAAAATGACAGACGTTTCACCAGAAACGTTTACAGCTGGGCTGGCGTCCTGTAACAGCTTGGCTGATGTCCTGTAATAGCTGGGCTGGTCCTATAACAGCTGGGCTGATGTCCTATAACAGCTGGGCTGATGTCCTGTAACAGCTGGGCTGATGTCCTGTAACAGCTGGGCTGATGTCCTGTAGCAGCTGGGCTGATGTCCTGCAATTCCCACGATGAATCCGACACCTCGCACACACAACGGTACTACGGATTTTATCACTCGCAAAACTTATATAGAGTTTAAGACCAAGTAATATCTCAGGTGACAGTGAGTTTAATCAATAACGGTATATTGAGCTTATACCTCTCCGGCTTCTTCAAGTGTTCTCGCGAATATCAAGGTCTACCGCGATCAGCAGACCACCCTATGAGGAAATCTTGCACTAGCACGGAAACGTCTTGATGGAACTATTGCGTAACAATTTATACTACTGTCACTGCGGAAAATCTCGCACAGTGAAACAGTTACACTCACTTCTTACACACGTAATACTACAATATTAATATCGTGCGTAAAGATATAAATCAATTGTTATGCGTCACACGCGTTACTATCCCGAAAAGTCTTAACAGATCCTTGCAAGCGGTAGAGTCTTGTACAAGGATTGTATGTACCGTTCACGGTAGCAGCAGTGAAGAACTGCTTGTAAATTTTCGCACAATGCGTTAAAACGTTGGTGTGTGCAAATGTACCACACACACAGTTCTGAGTCTTCCCGTTTCACTAACGACGAATAGTTTTTACAACACCTTGCAAGCGGTAGAATTCTTGTACAAGGAGTGCACGACCCGTACGCGGTAGATGGCGTAGAAGAACTGCCTGTGTAACGACAGGCATAAGAAAATTTCCAACCACCAGTCAGCATTCTATTGGTGGATGGAAGTCACATGGTTAGTAAAAGTGACAATGCACTTTTCATGCATTAGAGTGCATTTATCTTGTAACAGCATGCATAGCGGTAATCAGACTACACGTATCTCATGCATGCTGCCTACATATTAATAATATACATGAACGTAAACAATAGTCCGACAGGTATAGGGATTGTAGCGATACACACGTCTAAGTTCAGTTAATGGCCACACAACGATAATACTTCACGCGCCACCCGGGAAACGTTTACCACTCGCGCACGCGCACACATTTCCACTAACACAGTACATGGATCACCATAAATAATAATGCACAGTCTTCTTTAAACTAAACCCTTAACCTTACTAAATACAATTGATAACAACCAAACTTAACCATCTACCAATATAATATGAATGTCCATTGTCTGTGTAATATATGACTTGCCCTGCCTATCATGATCCTGTGATTCGTTGCAGTATATAAAGAAAACATCTCCAAAACTGACTCAATATAAAGACAATAATACAATAATAAAGACATGATAACTGATACAATAATAGTAGACTAACAATCCCCCAAAAATTCTAAGATACATAACCATGGTAAATACAATAAGGAGAAACATAATAATGTACATGCATAATATGAGTATACATAATACATAACGATTGACATAATAATTAATAGTACATAATAGCATAATAATAATCACAAACAATTGAATAACATAATAATGGTACATAGGAATACAATAATAAAAATTTAATAATAATATAATAGACAACAAATAGAAAGCATGATAAATGTTTAATGCAATGATGCATATCGCATGAATGCTCATGCAATTAGTCGGAGTCCACTGGCAGTGGACATAATTTATGGATGGGTCGAAGTAGGATACCATGTGCGGTGCGAACATCCGCGACGTGCACTATTGAGTCCTGACCCGAATTAACATTCGTGACTAGCCGCGTTTCCACTGAAGGGGGAGGAATTGTCATCTAGAATGAGGACGAGTTGTCTGGGAGTCAAATTTTTTGACGTAATGCGCCATTGTTGCGCTGTTGCAACTGGTGCAAGTAATCTTTTGACCACCTGTTCCAAATGGATTGGGTGAATCTTTGGAGCAGCTGCCATCTGCCCAAACGACTAATATTGACTTGGGAATAGTCAGGTTCCGGGAGTGCCGTGAGCAGAGAACCAACCAGGAAATGAGCTGGAGTTAAAGGTTTGGGGTCCCTACAGTCATTGAATATGGCGAATAAAGGGCGTGAGTTAAGGCAGGACTCTATTTGAGTTAGGATGGTATAATACTCCTCGAAAGTCAGAATGGTTCCGCCAACCACGCAACGCAAGTGAAACTTGACACTCTTTACTCCGCTTTCCCACAGATCACCGAAATGAGGGGCTGAGGGTGGAATAAAGGACCACTTGATGCCTTGGGCACTGGTAAACTCCTGGGTGGTTTGCTCAAATCCTTTAGACTGCAAAAGTCTGTATAATTCGTGGAGTGTGCTGCTAGCACAACGAAAGTTCGTTCCCTTGTCGGAGAATATCTGATCAGGGATACCTCTATGCGCTATAAACCGTTTTAAGGCCGCTATGAAGGCGTCTGAGGCAAGATCTGAGACGAGTTCCAAGTGAATGGCCTTAGTGGTCATGCATATAAATAAAGCAATATACGCCTTTGACGTCGATTTTGAGCGCTGCCCGCCATGACGTACAAATACGGGACCGGCATAGTCGACAGCAGATTGGGAAAATGGCTTAGCAGGCGTAACCCTGGAAGGGGGTAATTGTCCTAATAATTGGTTTGCGCCCCTAGCACGGAATCGAAAACAAGTGATGCATTTATGTATTACTGAGTGTATATAGGATTTATCATTAATGATCCAATATTTCTGCCATAGAGAAAACTGGGTTAATTGTACACCAGCGTGTAGTAAACGAAGATGTTCGTTTTCTATGATTAACTTGCTGAGATGAGAATGCGGGTGTAGTATGATTTGATGTTTGCTCTCGTAGTTAAGCTGGGAGTGCTGCAGATGTCCACCCACGCGTAATATACCTGTCTTGTCCAGAAAGGGGTTAAGTGAAAGAATTTTACTGTTATTAGGGATGCAGCGATGCGCCCCAAGTTCCTTAACCTCAATGCTAAAGTGCGATTGCTGTGACTGGCGAATAAAAACCAAAAGTGTATCATGCAACTCCTGGGCTGTTAAAAAGGAAGTGTCCCTATCAGCTATGGGGAGCCTAGAGTTCCGAATGAATCGGCGGCAATATGAAAAAACGCAAATGAGTTTGAAAGAGATGAATAGTTTTCAAAATAACTGGATGTGGATGAAGCGACAATTAGTGAAGTTTGGGCCTGCTTATGTCGTTCCTGCTCCAGATCGGGATGAGTGCAGGGAGAATGAGTATCGAAGGCACTGATAGGCCATGATGATGACGCATGGGACAACCAGGATGGACCATGCCGCCATTGTGGGTGACTGTGTAAAATCTGAGGGAGACAACCACGTGATAAAATGTCGGCAGGGTTGTCCAGCGACGAGACATGGTGCCAAGTTCCCTTTGTAGTGAGACGCTGTATTGGCGACACGGTTGGCGACAAATACCTTCCAACGGGACGATTGCTGATGGATCTAATGTAAGGCTATCATTGAGTCCGAGTAGAAATATAATTCGTCGAATTTGTAATTCACGCCGTCTATAACCTTGAAAGCTAACTGAGCCAGCAATAGACAAGCGCAAAGTTCAAGTGTGGGTAACGTTATCTGCTTCAATGGAGCGACTCTAGATTTAGAACATAACAGGTTTGATGATATGGCGTAGTTTGAATAGACCGTACGCACATAAATACAGCACGCGTAACCCTTAGCTGACGCGTCGGCAAATCCATGAAGCTGGAATGAAATGATCTGTGAATTGTTTAAACTCTTTACAGACCTCGGAATTTTAAAGTAAGTGTCTGAAATCAGCTGAGAATAAAGCTCTACCCACTGATTAGATAATGAATCTGATAAGGGTTCGTCCCAACTCGTACCTGTTAACCACAATAGTTGCATAAAATGCTTACACCAAAATGTAACCGGGCCAGTGAGTCCCAAAGGGTCGTAAATTCCTGCGATGACTGATAATACCCTTCTCTTGTTAAATACCTCTACATTGTTATGTCTTTGGACACTATATACGAAACTATCTTCGTTAATGTTCCGTTGAATGCCCAAAGTGCGGACAGTTTGATTTTTGCTAAGGTCGAGGGAGGAACGAGCATGCGAAGCTATAATGGCCTGATTATTTGAAAACCATTTGTGTAAGGTAAAACCGTATTGGCTTAGTAAATTTATGATGTCAGATTTCATTTTAGATAGGATGTTCGGGTTATCTGAACCAGTCATGAGATCGTCCACATAAAAATCATTGGCGATGGCTGAGCAAGCTATGGGGTATTTAGTTTTATTTTCTTGTGCTATTTGAGCCAGACATCTTGTAGCAAGAAATGAGGCACTTGCAGTCCCATATGTGACTGTCCTCAAGGCGTAATGGTGGAGTTCCTTATGGGGGGCGTCGCGCCAAACTATGCGCTGCAAATTGGAATCCTTGGGATTAACTAAAATTTGTCGATACATCTTCTCAATGTCCGAAATGAGGACATATCGGTGAGTTCGAAATCGAGCCATAATAGAGAACAGATCCTGCTGGACCGTGGGACCAACCATCAGTGTGTCGTTCAAGGACAAATTATTTGTCATTTTAGTGGAGCCATCGAAAGCAACTCGCAATTTGGTAGTTATGCTGGAGCCTTTAAAAACTGAGTGGTGCGGCAAATAAAAGGTGTCTGACTTGTCCACCGACAAATCGTACGCATTAAGTAAAGACATGTGACCAAGATTTAAATATTCATGCATGAACGCGCTATAGTCTTTGTGAAGGGCAGGGTTCTGCTTGAACTTGAGTTCCAATGATTGAAACCTGCAGATAGCTCCGTGAAGAGAATTGGCCAAATGAGAACTGTATGACTTGCGAGGTAGAGATACCACAAATCTGCCATCATTATTATGGACAGTATTAGCTACAAAATGATTTTCGCATTCCAAGTCCTCAGCGGAGGGATCACGAATAGCAACGTCCTCTATCTTCCAAAAGTCCTTTAGTTGCGAGGAAATGGCACTATCATTTTCACATACCATAAATGATGAAACCGGTCTTGTCATGTCGACATTAAATGGCAAGTTACCTGCGAGAATGAATCCCAATTTTGTCTCCTCTATTATGGGGAAATGTGGGCTACGGATAAATAATAATAATAATAATATTTATTACCAATTTTCCTTTACATATAATCAAAATTATACAATAAAGGACCTATAGGGGGCATAAATGCCCGTACATAGGTTGGTCCTTAGAATTAATATTTATATACTTAATACTAATTGTGAGTTTTACCTCACCGATCATAGTAAATATTAAAAATAAATTATTTTTCAATTTTAACAAAATTTTAGTTTGTACTATAACACAATTCAATAAATAAATGAAAAAAAAAGAGAAAAAAAGGTCCACATCATAATAGACTGTTTTTTTGATTATTCAATAACAATGTTCCTAACTTTTTCTTTGATTTTTTTTTTAAGCACTTTTATATTTACACTTAGATTTTTCAGTTCATTAGGTAATTCATTAAAATATTTTATGGCATAATACACATAGCTTCTTTGCCCAATACTTAATAGGTGTCGCGGCAATATAATATTTTTATACCGTGTGTTGATTCGATTTTGCAAAAACTCACTTTTTAGATCATTGTATTGATAAACTATAGAATTCACTACAAACACCTGTTTAATATTTAATGGTTTATTCGAATCTTGTTCATTGACTCCTATAATTTTAAGAATACACTTTTGCAGCCGATCCAATGCGTCTAGAGATGATTTATATAGACCCCCCCAGCCTATGATAGCATACCCTGCCACACTATGGAATAGTCCATAGTATATTTGTATTAGTTGCTTTTTTGATAAAATTTGTTTAAGTCTGTAAAAAACGTAGACTAAGTATTTGTTTTTTTTTACAATGTTAGCCACATGTACATCCCACTTCATGTTAAAGTCATATGTTATTCCTAGATATTTACTAGATTTAACTCTTTTCAATTTTTGACCATTTATCTTAATTTCAAAGTCATGCGGAACAGAGTCTCTATAATTTCCAAAGGTGATAAAAACAGACTTGCTTATGTTGAGTACTAGATTATTGTGATAGAGCCAAGAGTATATAATATCTAATTTAGTTGACATATCTGTAGCAAGTTCAGGTCATGTCTTTGCTTTCATTGGTACTGCTGTATCATCAGCATATGCTATTAATACATCTTGTAACACTAGTAAGTCATTGATATATAAAATAAACAATAAAGGTCCTAATATAGAGCCCTGGGGCACTCCAACATTTGTTTTAATAGGCTGACTTCTAGTCCCATTCACCTTTACAACTTGTGTCCTGTCATGTAAATAACTGGCTATCAGGGATAAGCTTACACCTCTTATTCCCATATTCTGTAATTTGGATATAAGTATGCCATGATCGACAGTGTCAAAAGCTTTGGAGTAGTCCAAAAAAGTTACAACAGTTGGTATGCTAATACTTAGATTTTCATAAATAAATTTGCTAAGTAGGGCTATAGCATCATCTGTACCTTTCTTCTTGAGAAAGCCAAATTGTTTACCACTTAACAGGTTATGGTTCTTTACAAATTTAAATAATCTGGTAAAAATAATTTTTTCAAAAATCTTAGCTAGATTTGATATCAGTGCGATCGGTCGATAATTGTTAACCAAACTTTTTACACCTTCCTTATATATAGGACAAATTACAGCTTTCTTAAATTGATATGGACATGTACCTTGTATCATAGCAGTATTAATAATGTGAGTCAAAGCAGGAGTTATGAACGGAGCAGCTAGCTTAACTGTATAGGCATGAATTTCATCACACCCACCAGGTTTATTTTTGAGTTCACGAATAGTTTGGTAAACTTCTGACTCATTTGTTGGTGTTAGAAACATAGTATGCTGATTAATTGATATATCTGGTATTTCATGCTGCAGAATAGGAGGAGTCGCACTTTCATTCAGCCTAGATACTATTGTGCTGAAAAATTCATTAAAATAATTAGCCTTTGTCCAGTCATTGCTGTTAAGTTTATTATTAATCAAAATATCATTTATTTGTCTATTTTTTGAATTACGATCCAATTTTAGATGAACATATCTCCACATTTTTTTAGAATCAGCGTTTTGTAGTTGTTTTTCTTCATGCCTATTTTTAGCAGTCCTAAGTAATGATTTAAGTCGTTTTTCGTAATTTAAGTACAGCTCTTTTTTTAGCAAGTCATCTTGACTATTCTTCCAGGCTTTATATAATTTGTTTTTGTTATTAACTGAATTAATGAGAGCAGGGGTAATCCAGGTCTTTCTTGGTTTTTGAATTTTTGGCCTAGTTTTGTGTGAAAGTTCATTGATAGTTTGAATCTTGTTTATTAACAATTCTAATGCTTCATTGTTATTTGGTGTATTACAGACTTGTTGCCATTGTTCTGAAGCACACAGCTCCAAAAATCTTTTTTTGTTTATTTCAAAAGATACTGTAAGTTTGCATTTTATGTTGTTTCCATGTAGTGATATTAAAACGGGGTAGTGGTCTGTGATTGAGTCAATTAATTTACCAGATTTTGCTGTGTATATTCCTTTCATGAAAATATGGTCAATGCAAGTTCCATCTTTATAATTCTTTATAGGATGAGTATAAGTATTTATCATCGATTCATAACCATTTTGCAGTAATTGGTAGAAATAATCCTCAGTTTCTTCATTAAACTCAATGAGATCTAAGTTAACATCACCCAAAATCATGTGGTTTGCAACAGTTTTGTTACTTAAGATAAATTTTTCATGATCTTTAATGAATTTGTCAATCTGATAATCATGACAACGATATAGTCCAGAAATTTTGAAAATACTTTTATTTGTTAATTCTATGAGCAGACTAGTGATTTTTAAATCATTAAATTGTTCATTAATGGTTTGATACTGTAGGTTACTTTTTACATAAATAATCACTCCATCTGCTTTATTTATTCTGCTGTTATTTTTAAAATGTGTATAACCTGTTATATTTATAAGCTTAATATTATCCATGAGCCAAGCTTCAGTGCATATTATCACATCTGGTTTATGTTTAAAAGAACTTAACATAGTTTCAAGTTTTAAAATATTTTTCTGTATACTTCTGATGTTGACATGTAGGGTCAGAAGCTCAGAGTCACAAAAAATGGGGTTGAGATTTATCTCTTCTGTATTATTAAAAATTAATTCATCATTAAGGTTATATTCTTGTATTTCCATAAAAAATTTATTTATAGGTTAATTTTGATTTTTGATTTTTCCTTTTAAATACAAAATTTTATCTAATCAACTAGTTGTAGGCCTAACGTAATTAAATGGAGGTTCTGGTTTCCAGGGGTAGTTTGTATCACAAATATACTGCTCCCATCTTACTTTATAACTTTCACAGTTTTGAATATCATTTGCAGAATGATCTATGGATCTTTTTTTAGTTAAGTATTTGTTAGCATTAATACAATTAATACATTTATTTATATCAGAGGTACATACTGTAGCATCATGGTTACCTGAACATTTGTAGCATGATTGTTGTCTTTTAAAAGTGTCTTTGCACTTTCTCAATGAATGGTTATACCCACAACAGTTTTTACAACATTTGATATTAAAATTGTCATACACTCTGCAGTTTTCATATCCAATAAAAACAGATTTATTCTTCATTATCTTGGCATATGCATCAGAGGTTACTTCTGCTAGCGCAGCATAATTATTGTTTCTCTCTTTGTATTTGTGTACAATGTTTACACTATTTGATGGTAATTCATTTCTATGTATGATATCATTCTCGAGTTCTACTTTATCGACATCTTCTGATATGTTTGTTATTTTTATTTGCGGATTTTTTTTAACACATGCTTCAGCTGTCAATATTTCACTGTTTTCACTGTTTATAACCTTTAGTATTTTTTCAGAATCTTGCTCATTTATACACTTTAGAAAAACTGTACCATTATTGACTTTGTTAATTTTTAGAACTTTGGCATTAGTTTTGGTTGAAATTTGCACTTTGATAATATTTAGGGCATCGCCTTTGAAATTTTCCTTTGGCTTTATTGTCAAACGAGCACATTCTTGCTTTTTAGGTAAATTTAGCACAGCATCAGCATACGAATTTTTAATGTCTACATAATTTTTTTCAACATTTACAGCAGATGATCTTAAGAAACTGTTATTTTCACGCAACTCATGGTTATGTTCACATAGCTCATTATTTTGTTTCACTAATTCACTATTAATTTTTTTTTCATAGTTTAATTCTCTTATATAGTCCTGACAATCCTCACATTCAAAATTTTGTTCACACTTACGGTTTTTATTTTTTTCACTGGCAATTGATACGATAGATACAGCATCATCCTCACCTTTATCATCTGTATCCATATTATCACTTACACCATCTTGAGTCACACTTAGACCATTTTTAATATTTTCTAGATGTTTTTGAATAATTAACAATTTTTTTTTGACATTACTATGTTCAATATCAGTATCCTGGTCACATGGTTGAATGTCAACAAAAGATAGGTTAAGATGTACAGGGCACACAATTATGTGTCTAGAGATAAAGAATCCTTTTCCTTCGTTCACTTCTCTTGTAAAATCAGACTTGCAGAAAACACTATCACATATTAAACAAGTAACAAGTCCAACTTTTCTATTTGGATGACAAATATGATTAATATGATCGGGTGGTATATCGCGCGCGTCTTTACTTGTCCACGCCATTATGGATCCATATTATGTTATAAATTATTAATTATGTTATAAATTTGACAGGTTCAATTAATTGCAAGTAATACTGAGCACCGAGCAATAGATCGACTTGTGACGAGAAGCTCAGTTGTGGGTCGGCTAGGAATATGCCTTTGGTAAATTTAAAGATGCGATATCAAATGATTCCGCAGGGAGATTATTAGTGATACTGGGAAGCACAGCGCAATGTATGTTTAAACTAAAATTGTTATAGCGTGAATGCAACCTTACTGTGGTACTGAAATTAGCTTGAGACAATGAATTATTTATACCCGTTATGGGTAATTGAGATTTAATCAGTTTTAGACCCATGCGATGTGCGAAATTCATAGTGCAGAAGTTAGCTTGCGAACCTGAGTCTAATAAAATCCTTAAAATGCTTCCTACCTGCCCAGTCAGTTGTCATGCAAACTGCGGTGATTAATAATATAGATTTGTTCGTTTGTAGTTTTAACGAACACTGATTGTTCCTGGACAAATTGTTTTTGTTAGATATATGAATCATTGTGTGATGGCGTTTCGTACACGTTCTGCAAGAAAATTTGGGGGGACAGTGTGCAAGATCGTGGCCTAGGCGTATGCAATTTAGGCAAAGTTTATTTTTAATTAGAATATTTTTTCTCTCCAATGGAGTAATCGCTACAAATTGTGGACACTCAGTAAGGCGGTGTTTACCTTTGCACAGCTGACGTACATTATTTCCGATATGAGCATGGAATGTCGTCCTTGAAATATTAACCGGTTTAATTGCCTTGCGATAGTGAGCCTTATCGCAAACGTTTATCTTGTTTACTGAAGTGGTCGAGCCGTCCAAGTTTTGTAACAACTGCCTACGGTTATTTAAAAATTTTATAAAATTACTAAAATTAGGAAATCGTTCGTCCGACAAGCTTTCTTTCCAGAGCCGACACGTATGATTGTCGAGTTTTTGCGCTAAGTAATGAACGAGAATAATTTCAAATGTAATTACGGGTAGATTTAATGAGTTTAAGGCATTGATATTCGCGGTTATCTCGTCAATGAATCTGGAAATGCTAACCCTGGACTCTTGTTGAACTGATTTCACACCCAAGACATTTCCTATGTGATGGGCTGAGACAATTAATTTACTGTCATACCTGCTTTTTAATAAATCAATGGCTACCGCATAATTTTCATGGGTAGAGATTTTATTACATTTAATGCCTCGTCACTCAATGAAGAGTGCAAGTAGTGTAACTTTTGAATATCCGTCAGGTCGGTTCTGACGTGTACTAATTCAAGAAATATATTGTAGTAGTGTTGCCAATCAATAATGCTACCTCAGAAGCAAGGAAATTTAATTGGTTCTAACTGTATCGGGGGAGTTTTAATTGGTGTAATTTCGGTTTGAATCAACGGTTTCTGGTTCACCTCCTCTACCTGTTTTAATAAATGGTATAACTTACATTCGATATTGCAGAGATCATCCTCGGTTTGAACTCTGTCACTGGCTGATGCGAAATCGGAGTCATCAGCCTCAATTTGAGTTTGAATATCGTCATATTTAGCGGACATTAAATGACTGATCTTAATTTTTAATGCATGATGATCGCTTGTGTCTGGATCGAAATTATCTGCGAAAGTATTCACACGGGATATAGACGCCTTAATTGTGCCCTGTTTCTTTATTAACGCCTTCACATCAGCCATGACCGTATGTAAAATGTGAAATGAAAACAATATTTAAACGTAGAGTAGGTGAACAATTGTTGTAATTTTGAATAACTTGCTAAAATCTGATCTTATGCAGGAGCCAGTGATCGGTATACACCTTGATATATTACTTACTATAATAGATACTTGTTATCTCTTTTAAAAGAATAGTTATGAGCGTTATTGAAAATATGAATTATTCAAATGACAATATACATATAGTCTTATCACGACACTTAAGTTTCTTAATGCGCTATTGTGCAGCTAGGTAAATGAAAAGTTATGTACATATGAAAATCTAGTTAGAAATGAAAGTTTATGCTCACATGACAATAATATCTGCTTACGTAAAAGTATTAATAATACTATATTAAATGTAAAATATTATTCAGCTTGTTGTACTCGTGCATTATATATGAACAATTATAAAAGAAAATGAAAGTTTATAATCACGTGGATGTTGAATCCTGGTGTGTTCAAAACGGCTTCAGTCCTGTTGGTTCCGTGTTGATCCCGTCCGGCAATCCTTTGAAGTTGGCGCACCGCCTGTTTGTGTTGGTCGGGTGACGCTTGAGACGTTGTAGCTCTGTGTAATTTTACAGTTGTGGAATTTTGCTGCTGACGAACAAATGTCTTGTAGTGTCTTCCAGTGTCCGAGTTGACGCTCTGCAGAATCTTGCATGTCACGTATGAAGTTTGTTTTTAAGAAAATAAAGGCATGCCACTGCCAGCAATCTAGAATTAGAAAGTATTTTGGGCTTAAACCAAAGGTTGTGTGGGCCCATTAATGAAATGTATTTGAAATGGTGGTGGACCAAAATGTGGCCCTATGAGCAAAATTTGAAATCCGTCCCGTGAGGACCAAAAATGTTGCGTCTTAGAAGCTCTCGAAGTGCTCTTGAGTTATTCTTAGGAACGCTAGTTGGAGTTAGCTGGTTAGAAATGAAGAATTAAGTGGACTGTATGGTATATAAATAATTGTTTATTGAAATTTAGTTGATGCAATTGCTGGCACATGTAGTAATTACTGCGGCATTATGCCCGATAATTGAAGTAGAATTAAATATTGAATGACATAATAGGGTGCAGTAAGGCTGAGATCGCCCCAGTAAACTTAGCGCATGTTGAAGATGCTAATAATTTAAATAATGAAAATCATGAAGCCTCCGATGGTAATTTAAACGAGTGGCCTGCTCGGAGTCTTGAGTAGAACTAACATAATCGTTACTGCAGTCAGCCTTGCTCAAGACCAGCTGCAGATAACAGAGAAAACGTGATGTCTTCTACACGTGTCGCAATGCAGTATTCAGAATACAAAGTTTACAAGGTTCAAAGTTTGACCAATATCCTTCACCTCTTCTCAACGTATTTCTGTATAATTACGTTTCAACATACTGTTATGGTCCATTATAGGACATTATCAATTAACATATTAAAAAGAAAAACACATCTTGAAATACAGCTTAAATATGATAGGCCTTAAATTTGCTTAACGTAAACCAGTGCTCATTTTTTTTAATTCTCTTTATGTAACTCTCACTCACTCACACATTATTTCTTTAGATTACCCTTTTAATTAATAGCGCTTTTTTAATTTTATCAAAATTTAAACAACTGGATAACAGGTTAAAATTTTGGCAACAGTTTCAAAAGGTACTCATCCTCGTTGGCTGTCGCTCCGGCGTTGTATTACTGCTGTATATACACTTTTCTGACCGAAATATTTATGGAAAACTGTTTCTAAACTTAAACTTGTGAAGTACTACTTTCCTTCACACTTTAGTTGTTGTTTTATTAATTCACTCATTACTTATTAACTCGCTCATTACTAGTCGGCCGACTTAATAGTTTGCTCACAAGCACGAATTTCCTGACCGCACGGTCTGAGGGCTTTTGTCGACTGAAGTTTTCAAAATGGCCAAGCATCCCTCTGTGTGTGGCTACTTGGCTCGTGATTGGCTGGTCGCATCTCGCGGCTTTCGTAGTCTCGTTTAAGGCGAGAAGGAATTCTTAGATGTGACTTTCATGCTGGGAACAGAGGCCCACACGTGCGCTCGTACGCATGAATATGCACCCTTTCTGATAATTTGCATTCCGGTACCATTCTGTACCTCACACGGAGCTACAGTCAGTTACCAAAAATATACTCTGGTTAAATAAAAAGGTGAAACGCTTTAAATTATAGACTCTTATCAGTTTGTACCATTACAATAACCCCCCAATGAGAGGTTTTCTGTCGAAACATAAAAACTCTCATTTCTAGAAACTCTAAGAGGACCAGCTAGGATATGGCGCCATTAACCCCCCATAAATCCTTACTAAAATCATGGGTAACTTACCCCCCTAGTTCGATGACTATGGCTGCACCTGAATGACATTACTGGACTTCCCTGTCGAGATCCCAACACCATAAAGTCAGACAGGTACCCGCCACAGTATTACCAAACTCTGTAACATTCAATGAAAAATCAATAGCTGATCTTTTACCGTGCCATATTCCCGACTGGTTGTTTTCCTCTTAGCCTGTACTGGTTTGCGTTAAGAAGCACTGGTTGCATCTATACATACATTCTTACCCTAAACATATTACATTTGTTTATACTACATTCCTAATCAAATAACCATCAAAATACATTACTAAACCTTCAATTTCTATTGACTGAACATCTTGACTATTTATCTCACATTATCCTTTCAAATCAAAAATCAAATTATCCAAATTTCAATCATTTGATTTCCCTCAGTTATCATTTATTTTATAATTCAAATCAAAAGAAATCTAAGTTCATTATCAAAAATTCACATTTTAATTTAATTAGACCATCTCTTTCAATTAATTACTTTAATTTCATTATTCAAAACCAGTCAGTTAATTTAACTTAATTTTGTATTTATTCCCGTTCATCATAAAATTCATCCATCATCTTTGTAACCTTCAAATCAAAACTAGTTAAAATTATTTACTACCAACATTTGTTTTTTTTTTTTTTGATGAATTAAATGAATTTAACTTTCAGAATTATATGTATTGACAATTATTAAAAATAAACAAACTTATTATTACCATCAAATCAACTGGAACTATAAATTGATTACACAAAATATACTATACACATAACACCATGCATCAGCTGATGTCTTATCAACATGTGAACATAACCTTACTCTAAATAAACTTAATACAAGTAAACCAAATACACAAAATTATCTACAATGTAAGTCATTAAATGTTCTCTCAACCGTAAAATCAGTACAGTATTGAGTCTAGTATTTAAAATCATTAATTCTCTTAATTGAATGTTCATTAACAACTATTTAACCACCATTATTGAAAATTAACTTTCTTTTAACACAAAACCAAGCATAACCATTACAACAGCAAGTGAGTCACAACAATAACAACCTCTTTAATCTGAGCAAAGCAAGTTCGATTTTACCATGATTATGGTCAGTAATTCTTAACTGAATGTTCAGTTACTTCTCCTTCTACATCATTTCATCATTCCCCCCATAACCCAGTTACAATTAGGTAAATAAGCTCACGGGGATACCGGTTTTGGTATTTACCTGTACATAAATGCTATATTTATGTTCCTGGCTTGTAACGGCCAGCTCCTTTTCCACACACTCTATTGTTTCCTGATGTTGGACTGTAGCGCCCATTTGCTTTCACAAGAACTGAAGTTTTTTAGGGTGTAGATGCTGCCTACACTGTTCTTGCTTCGGCGTTACAAAACATTCGGTGTTACTGGTATCCGAGGACACCAGTGATCCTACTAAAATTTAGTTATATGCCCTTATACGGTCTACCATCCCATTCGATGGATAGCTGCTGTTCCATAGTTATGGTGATCCCCCTTATTCACCCCCCAGTTAATTTCTAAATTCACCAATTTTGAAAATAATAACAAGTATGGTTAGGATACAATATGCCTAACCACCCTGTTACCAATAATCCAAATCTATGGTCAGGTTTCGGTGACGCCGTGACCGCCCAAAAGTGGGGAATCACATGTTCAGAATATATATACTGTACAACCTGTCTCATCCTGACGTGTGATATCCAGATCCTCCCATATTCGGACGTATCTCCAAACTAATTTTTCAATTTTGGTTAGCGAAATGGTTAGGGATGGAAAAGTAAAAGTTGCAGCTGGAATGTTGTTTGCGCGCCTAGTCTATTCCGAGCGGGGCTGTGGCCTTGACTTGGTCAATGGCTCTTTCCCGGAAACCCATACCTTTATTCTCAACCTCGGCTGCCGTCTGCCTGCCACTTGCTACCCACAGTCTGTGTTTGCGTTTTAAAGTGACAGTTTGTTTTGCAAGTGAGTTTCTAAACTGTATGTCAGAAGTGATTGCCATTGTTATCGTTATTGTTAACTGTTGTTACTGTATTTTATCGTTGTTATTTTTTATTGTTGTTATTCTTTATCATTGTTTTTTGCTAAAATGGCGGAGAAAAGGAAGAAAACTGTTGTGACAATGGATGAAAAGTTTCGTGCTCTGAAGAGGTTGGATGCTGGTGAAACAGCTAAGAAGATTGCTGCTGACATGGGAGTAGGAACGAGCACTGTGAGTGACTGGAAAAAATGAGGAGTGAGATTGAGAAGTGGTGCTCATCGCAAGCTTCAACAAGTGGGGTAAAAAAACTGAAAATGATGAAGAAAGCCACTAACAACCAAGTTATGAGGCTTTATATGTTTGGTTTACCCAAAGAAGAGAGCAAGGATTGCCTATCTCAGGTCCTTTGCTAAAATAAAAAGCTTTGTACTTCAATAAAGGAATCGGAGCCGATGGACAGTTTAAAGCAAGCATGGAAAAATCGTTATGGTGTGTGGAAACTGCAGATCAGCGGTGAAAAACTTCCTGCTAACCAAGATGATGTTGACAACTTCAAAACGTTTTTACACAGTTTTGTAGACGAACATGGGATTTCAGGAGAACAGCTCTACAATTGTGACGAGACTGGGCTCAACTATAAAATGCTGCCGACCTACACTTTGGCTTCAAAACAAGAAGATAGTGCACCAGGGTATAAAAAGAAAAAGGAGAGAGTGACCATTTTAGCTTGTAGCAATGCTACAGGAGTTCACAAACTTCCACTGGGATTTATTGGAAAATCCAAAAAGCCGAGGGCTTTCAAGAACTTTAAAGATTTGTCTTCCCTGCCAGTTTGCAACAGAAACCAACGCAGCGCATGTATGAACTGTGAAATATTTAGTGATTGGTTTCACAAGCAGTTTGTGCCACAAGTTGAAAAACATTTAGCAAAAAATAATTTGCCAAGAAAAGCAGTGCTCCTACTAGACAATGCACCCTCACACCCAAGTGAAGATGAACTGAAAAATGGTGACATAAAATGTGTGTTTTTACCCCCAAATGTGACATCCCTTTGTCAACCTATGGACCAAGGTGTGCTTGAATCACTGAAACGTACCTATCGCTGTAAGTTACTGACTGTGTTGATTGCTGGAATGGACGAGGGTGAAAGTGTTACGGAGTTCTTAAAAAAGGTGGACATGTTAGATGTGGTGATGTGGGTATCCCAAGCATGGGATGAAATAAAACCGTTTACACTGGTTAGGTCATGGAGGAAGCTGTTAGATCACGAAGCAACTGAAAAATGGACTGGGGAGAAACCAGAAGAAATCAATGAAACTGTTTCCAATGAAGAAGAGAGTCAGATTGCAGAGCTTGTAAAAAACCTGCCTGGATGTGAAGAAATCAATGACGATAAAGTCAAGAAGTGGTTAAGTGAAGATGACGTCAACGAAATTACAGACGGTGACATTATAGAAATGGTGTGCAATAGCGATGAGAAAATCTCTGAACCCGAAGAGGATGACAACAAGCCTATAATGAGTCACTCTGAGGCATTCAATACCATCGAATCTCTGATCAGTTATGTTCAACATCAAGATGAAACAAGTGAAACTGAAGTGATGCTTTTGAGAAGGTTGAGAGACATGGCTTCCAAAAAACGTGTGCAGTGTGTGAAGCAGCCGAAAATCACAAACTTTTTCAAAAACTGATGTAGGCGTACTGTAAGTAAAACTTTTTAACCAATTTTACTTTTTGTATTTTAAAGAGTACAGTGTACAAATACAAATGCTAAACCAATAGAAACGTATAAAAAAAACATTCAACAACAAACGCGTTCATTATTTCTGGCCCTTTAGCTATTTATAAATGACTATCTCCGATTTCTCCATATCCGGATTGGCCGGTCACCATGTTAGTCCGGATATGACAGGTTGTACTGTATTACATATACAAATCATAAAATTACAAACCTAATTACACAAAACTTACAAAACGTACAATGTTATAGAACCATCCATTTTCCTTCTTAACTTTCTTCATTGTGATTTTAATGAACACAAATAAATAGCGAGTACAACATAATATTTTAGTTTATCTCCCAGAATACAATCTATGCACATTTATACAAGTTATAGCATCAAATACAAAATTTAATTCAATTGGCCAATTAGAAAAGCCACTTTCAGACTATCCTTGCCCAAGACATTTGTTGATTATTACTTCTTCCATTCACACACACACCCATACACAATTTTTTTCCAAAATACATATCATTCACACCTACATTCACACGTTACTTCTAAAAATTCAAATACTTCTTCAGTGGATCATCTGAAATATGTATTACAGAGATGGGGTCGGAGATGGGCAGATCCCATACGTGAATGAATACAACCCAAAAGCACTTTTGGCAGCCTCGAAGGAATTATATAAGGAACCGCCAAAACCGACCCCATTATTATTACTACTACATTACATTACTTTATTATTATGATTATTACCTACAACTATTTTTGGTGCTCAAACAGAAAAATTTGTCATTTGCGGGTGTTACTCCACGAACAACACTCATTATTGATACTTGAAAATTGCCTAATATTTTTTTAGTATACTTTTTGGCAATTGTTGGTCCGTGGGGTTGTGCTAATTTATGTACCTGTTGTGTAATCTTCCCCCACAAAGCTTAGGGGTCCCCCTCCCCATTCCAAAACAAAATTAAATTTCTACTTTCACCAATTTGTGGAGTAGGACCATCGTTGTTTTCACCTCTAGGTGGGAGTTACCTCCAACCATGGTCCGTCCCCAAACAGCCAAAATCCACAGTCAGGGTTGGTGAAGCCGTGACCACCCGAAAATGGGGGAGGATCCCTTCTGAAAACATAATATATATTAAAAGTCATAAAATTAGATTTCATATTTACTGTGACCAATATCGCATTAAATTCATCGCGTTATGTGTACCCACTATTTCCTGTGTTGGCTGGTTCTGCAAAACATATGCGTTGTTCATTTTGATTTCTATCACTTCGTAGGGTCCTTCATACAACAAAAAGAACTTTTTTATCTCCTTATCTTGAGCACTTGACAAATCATGCCTTCTTACTAGTACTAGCTGACCTATTTCATATTTAGTCCATTTACCTGCAGCATCATGACGCCGTTTTCTTCTTTCCCCCTTAGTTAATAAGTTTTCATTTGCGAGTTTAAGTTTTACATCCAGACCTCTGGTATTGCTCTCCGGTGGATAATTGAACAGCTGTTCCAGAATTCTAGGTGGGTGTGTCCCCTTAACCAACTCGTATGGCGTAAACCCATATATTCTATGTATATCGTACATTTTTGGCATTTTTGGTTTGTTTTTGTGTGTAAATTTTTGGCATGACGTATGTGTATTTCATAGATATAAATTTTTTCTGTGTTTTATTAAGTGGACGGGGCTTAAGTTGAATGTTATTATGCTTCTTTAACAATTTATCAATGATGTGACTACTGTAACCATTGGAAACTGCAATAAACCTTATTGTATTTAGCTCAGCCTGGAAATCATTATTGTCAAGGGGGACTGTCAGCAATCTATGGATTAAACTATTATATGCTGCCACTTTTTGAGAATATGGATGGTAAAAATTTATATCTATGAAATACACATACATCATGCCAAAAATTTTGTCTTCGGTGATGAACAATATTGGTTATACTATGTCTTTTAGAACCAATAATAAACTGATTAATATACTTAAACATAAACTGCCCTTACCCAGTGAAGAAAAAACAGGCATTTATAAACTGGTTTGTAATGATTGTAACAGTTTCTATATAGGTCAGACCGGAAGAGGTTTTTACAAACGCTTCCGTGAACACTTACCAAAAAAGACACATAATTATAATTACATAAAATCTAATTACACTCGTCATCTGACCCAACACAATCACAATTATACAGATTTTAAGTATAATCTAATGCCTTTGCATATATGCAACAAGGGTCGTTTTATGAATGCCTTGGAGGAGCTGGAAATTTATAATGCATATAATAATGATAGCAGTCGCGAGTTTGTTCTGAATGAACAATTGAACATTGTATCTAACCGCTTGTACGATACTGCTTTGAGACTGCTCAAAGAGTTCCAATCAGTAGCAGACAATACCTGAACGTGTGCGCACCCTACAACACGTGCACATAATATGCTTGTTTCTGCAATTTTATTTCTTGACAAACGCAGTTTTGTGTGAGATGTGTGTTTTTGGTTTTTTAAACGTCTGATGATGAGGCATACGCCTTGAAACGCGTAACGTTAAACAAGTTTGAGAAGTCACACGGCGGACCGCATACAAGGTAATCATTTACTATAATATAAAAGTGACTTCGATACCATTACGAAACATGAATGTTAATCTTATTGTTGCTTCTACTTTTTCGGGGTTAGCTCAATTTCCGTCAGGTGAAATAATGAAACCCAAAAAATGTATCTCTTGCTTTAAAAATGTTGATTTCTCCCAGTTTACTGTTAAACCCCCTCTTTGTAACCTATCTAGTACATATTCTAAATGTTCTGCATGTTCTGATAACATTTTTGAAGCTATTAAAATGTCATCTACATATACAGTCAAAAACTCTAAATTCTTCGGTTGCAAAATCTCATCTAAACATTTTATAAAACTAGCCACACTAGTGTTGAGTCCGAAAGGTAGTCGTTTGAATTGGTAATTTTTCCCATTAAACAAAAAAGCAGTGTATTTTCAACTCTCTTATCTCCAACGGGACTTGCCAATAACCCGCGGTTAAGTCTAATGATGTTATATATTTAACCCCGCTGAATTTCTGAAAAATTTCGTCCATGGGTTCGGGTGACCCCCGATCAGGAATAATAATCTGATTTATTCTGCATGTGTCTAAACATAACCGCACTTTACCATCCTTTTTTATAACAACAACTAAAGGGTTTGAATAGGGGGACACTGATTTCTCTATTATATCCGCATCTATCATTTGGTCTAGCTCTATCTGAACAGCTCTACGCTTAGAAAATGGCACTGGATAACTTCTCTGCACAAAAGGTGTGTGTTCCCATACTTTCAACTCACATTCATAGTTCCTGGCTCTTCCAGGTAACTCCGCAAACACTTCTTTAAAACAGTCCACTACTGCCCACAACTCCTCGCGTTGGGGTCTCCCTACAACTCCACCTTTGTTAACAAATTTATCTGCCCTATTTTCCCACACTCTCTCTCCGCTTACATCTACCTCTTTCTCTGTGCATACATTCACACTCGCTTCTGTGTCCCCCCTACCATCTGGATGGTGTACAACCCTTATTCCCAAAATTCTTATATTATCTATCACCTGTTTAAATCTGACCCTAACCGGTTTAGTTTCATTGTCTAATTCTAACAACCATTTATTAAAGTCGGCCACTGCTTTGTGTCTTTTTACAAAATCGTTTCCCAAAATTACCTCTAAATTCAACCCTCTTACTACTAAGAATGTATTCTCTAATTCAACCCCATTTATCAACATGTTTGATTGGACTTGTTTAGTTACCCTTTTACTTCGAACCCCCGTAATCCCTATTATAGTGACTCCCGCAACTGGTAAAGATGGAATATTTTTATTTATTTCTTTTAATTTTTCTAGCCCATTTTCAGAAATCACTGATACCTCACTACCTGTGTCTATTAAGGGTTTAAACTCCTTACCTTCTATGTTGAATATCACCTCTGTCAGTCCGGTCTCCGGTTCGATAACCTCTGCATCGTCTTCCTCCAGCAATTCCTTTGATATGTCTGTTTTAATCAGCTGGCTCCAATAGTGACACTCGTTTTGGACCCCGCTGCTACCTGTTGACAATGGTTGGGTCCCTTCATCCACTGTCCTTGCTAGTTTCCCTGTGGTACTGCGGTGCTGCCTTGTGAATATCCTCCTCTACCCCTCGTCATATTTCCACCTCCTCTGCTGCTATCTCCGCCTCGTTGCTGCTGACTGTGCTGGGTGGCTGCTACGTTGTTCCTTTGGCAACCTCTCACCTTGTTACACCTGTAACACACTGTTCGGGTAGCAAAGTTTTCATACTCACATTCCGGACATTGCCACATCTCGTTCCTACGGTTACTGTTATCTCCCCTTGTGCCCCTATATGCGGTCGGATACCCCCTCGCTTGGTTATTATTCCTGTGATGTTAAAAAATACGTCGAAATATATTAAATAAATAAAATATACTGCCAGGACTTACCTGCAAGATTTCACAACTACTTACCTCGTGTTTACATTTCATCAGAAGACCAAGGTCGCCACGATTATTTTTTATAGGTTAAAATATCGAAAACCTTTACACTCCACCTTAAATAAAAAGGACAATTTCGCTATCTGACCACCCCAATAATAATTCAGAAAGATCCCCGGAATGTTTAGACGAATCTTGCAGCACAGAAATGAGAAAGTGGTAATGACGAAATAACTTACTCTAACACATTTTTATGTTATGAAAATGAAATACTTTTACTCACATAAAGACGGAAATTCTTCATACATACATCTGTTTAACACAAAAAGAACAAAACACATTTGGTAATGGTTAGATCGGCCTTACCCTTACATAGTATTTACATTATAGAAAGTAGCCCAGCTTTGCACACACACACTACCACACCATTTGAAACCCCTTTAAAATATTATATTAAACATCGAAAAATAGTTTGTCTTTACATTCCTGTTTCACTTACGGTAATTCATGGTCGCGATGCCGGCCGAACACGTGCTTTATCCCGCGGTTCGAATGTCCGTACTTAACTGGTTTCACTTTGTGACTCCACCGCACCAATTTATAACTGTGATATCTTGATTAATTTATTGGGTCCCCGGTCGGTATTAAAACGTTATTACACTGAATTTGTTCATATTTAAAAAGTTCGACCCGACCGGGGCCCGCGGGTCGCAACTACGTCTGTATGTGAACTCTGTAGCTCGTGGACCGCTTAACGTGAACTGCGTAACGCATCTATTGCAAGCGGGCGGAAATTGATGTCCACCGCCAACGAATTTCGTCGTCGCTCATAGTTGAGTTGTTGCAGTTTATTCGCTAGGCGCATGATACATAGTGGTTGTTTCTATAGTGTGCGCCTACGATATTTAGGCGCTTCTGGCTTGATGTCACGATATGGGCGGGCCTTAAGTTTTCATATCCGCCGTTTCAGTCAAGTAGACGAAACAGAAACTGTAATTTTCACCATCTTGGTGGTTCACAACCGCGTCAGTTTGAGCGTATACTCACTTGACGCGTGCGTGCGCGCTGTCACACAGAAACACAGTTCTTGGAACTGAGGGCTTGGTGAATTCTTGCTTACAGATTGCACAATGTCATACTGCGTATTTCTCCTTTGTTATAAACTGTTCTATTTGCCACGTGTTCTGGTTTGTTGGAATAAAACTTGCACAATATTTTTTATAAAACCCTGAAATGAAATAAATTAAAATACCCCATAAGTTCGGACCGTTACATTCCCATTAGTATGTGAAACCGGCGGATTCGGATGCCTCCCCATTTCCCGGTCCCTTATGCGTTGAAAGATGTCCAATATTTTCTCAAGTTCCATAATTTCAGTAATGTCACGTGTCATTAGTGTGATATGTATTTCTCGAGGTAAGTGTTTACTTACGTGTCGCACAAATGATCGGAACTGTAGCGGGGGCTCTAAATATTTTGCCTCGTTGTATAACTGCATTACATACATCGTCACGTTGCTCCCGTGGGCCCCAAAATTACCGGATCCCATGATTTTACTGCGTAATACTTCTTGCTCCTCTTCTGACCAATATTTACCTCTAAACGCCCTCTCAAAACTCTGATAATCTACCCAATCTATTTTATGTACTTCTGCCCACACCGCGGAACTCCCTTTAAAACATTTCATTATTTTTAATAACTGCACCTCCCAACTACTACTACAGAATTGGTTGAATTCTTTCACTCTATTTAAGAATTGCATGGGGTGTACCCCCCTACTGTCACAACTAAATGACTCTAAATCAATATCAGTATTCATGTCTCGAGTAATCACTACTCGCTCAGCAACACTATTAAGTTTTTTACTTATCACTACATTTAACTCATCTTTTACATTGACTATGGTGTGTTCAATTGACACAAATTTATCATTATTTAAACATTGTAACATTACATTTGGAACAACTTAATATCGTACCTGATTTAATGAAGACTTTGGATAAGAAGCTAAACAAGAAGAACAATATCTTCCAAGATGATAGTGAAGAGGAACGACTAACCATTTTAGACTGACTAGTAATACAACTGACCGTACCCAAATTAATGATTTAGGCAAAGTGATGCAAAATACATTCAACCCCGATTATGACATGAACTTTCAATAATGACCAAAATAAATAATTATAAAGACAGACGGCTTATGAACCAGTACTATAAAGAAACAAATGGTTTCATTCAAAGTATCATAATATCAAGATAATCAAAATACAAATTGAGGGATAATAGGCCCAAACATGTAATACTATGTAAAAGAAATATTAGTAAATGATGTAATGAAAATATAACACACCTTATTATAGATACATGAACCATACAACTAACTGTAACAAATAGTGTTCATAAGATTGTCCAGAAAACAACAAATAATAACTTGTTCACAATAACATTTTTATAACAAGAGTGAAGTTCTTTTATTTTTCTTTTATAAAATTGCTAAACTGCTATAATTGTTTTTATTATTTAGACAAAGCTTTTCGTCATTACTGACATCTTCAGGTCTTAAACAACGTCTATCAACTGTACGTTGTAGGCTTTTATACTTTAGGCCCCTCCCCTTATGTCATCGCCCCTCCTATTGGTTCTAGCTGCTACCGCTCTTCACGGGAACTTTGTCTACCTTTTTCCGTTAGGCATTTTTCTAACGTCCGTCAAATTGTTTTAAGAATCTCCCGTTAATTTCTTCATTCTTGACTTATACTTTTTTTTTTTTTTTTAACCTTTTGCATTTCGTCATTTTTTAGTGTGTTATTCTTATTATTTTAATTTATTTTTGTTTATTGTTTAATATATAATAAAATATTTCTTCATTTGTAAAATCCACTTTTATATTCATTAATTTATTTTTATCTTCTTTTTTAACTTTAAGTATTTCTAGTTCTTCTATTAATTTTCTTTTTTGCGGATTGTTTTCTATTTTTATTATTTCCATATTTTCCTTGGGATTTATGAATTTATGGCCTGATTCGTTGAAATGTCTTGCATATAGTGAGTTCGTTACTCTAACCCCTTCTCCTTTTGCGTGTTCATTCATTCTAATTTTAAATTTTCTTCCAGTTTCGCCCAGATATATCTTATTACATTCCCCACATTTTAATTTGTATACGCCGCTTTTTTCTGTTAATGGAATTTCTTCTGTTTTATCATTTTTTATATATTCGAATACATTTTTCGTTTTCTTTATTCCTATCTGTATTTCATATTTTTCGAAACATTTTTGTAACATTTTTGTTTGATATCCTATGTATGTTATTGCTCCTTTATATTTCTTTTCTTCATTTGTTTTTTCTTTTTTGTTATTTTCTATTTCTTTATTTCCTCTATTTTCTTAACTATTCTATTAATTATTTTAGGGTTTTAATTATTATTTTTTCCTATTTGTTGTATTTTCTTTAATTCTTTTTGTTTGAGTTCTTCATTTTCTAGATAATTTATAGCTCTATAGCAAAATGAATTTAATGCTGCCATTTTATAATTTACTGGATGATATGATTCTTGTGGAATTATTAAATCTGAGTATGTTTCTTTCCTATATATATCGAATTTGAGTTTGTTATCTTCAATTTTAATATTGATATCCAGGAAATTAATTTCTAGTCCTCCAATTTCTTCTTGAAATTTTATTGTTTTTTCTATGTTATTTAGTTGTTCCGTAAATTTTTTAAATTCATTTTGAATTAAACGGAATAAATCCTATTGTAGTCCCAAGCCACGTGTTTGTTAACCAAATACACTGCACTCACCGTCTATGGCTTTTTTCCGTGATGTTTTGTCCAGTTTACATGTTTCAAGGCACTTGCCTCATCATCAGAACTTATAAAATCAATCTATGTCATAAAAAATGACATTTGTCAAAATATTAAAACACAATACGGTAATTAAACTATGTACATAAATTCGTTTTAAAAATGTTCGGTGTGCCTTGCAAGACAACACGCGCCGTACTGACGTAATCTAAGCCTTATCTCGACTATATCTCATAGCGGTATCGTACAGTATATTTGATTTATACTGTAATTGGTCGTTCAACACATGTGGCTTGGTACTGGCGTCGTTGTATGATTTGTAAATTTCATATTCTTCAAGGGCATTCAAATAACTCCCTTTACTGCAGAAATGAAGGGGTATTAAATTTGAGCTAAAATCCGTGTAACTGTGACTGTTGTCTATGAGGTGCTTGGCGAAATTTGACTTGATATTGTCAAAGTTGTAAACTCGTGTAGGGGGTCTATGTTCAGAAAATCTTTTCAAAAAACCTCGACCTTTCCTTAAAACCAATTAATTCTAAAGCGCCCGTTTTATCAGGTCTGCCAAAGCTTCACAAGGAGGGGATTCCTATTAGACCACTAGTAAATTTTACCACTGCACCCGGTTACAAAGCAGCTAGAAAATTAGTGAGTATATTAAAACATAATTTACATTTGATTAATAATCAAAGTTTGATTAATAGTTGTGATTTCGTTGAAAAAGTGAAAAACCTGATGATTGAACCCCACTATAAACTTATTTCTTTTGACATTGTGAACTTGTATACAAATGTACCGGTGAGTGAAACCTTACGCCTATTAAGGTCTAACCTTGTTAACACCAATAAACTGGATGCTAATTGCATAAATGAAATATTAGAATTGTTGGAAGTGATTTTGGACCAGAATTATTTCACACATAACAAACAGTTTTTCAGACAGCTGGAGGGGTTAGCTATGGGTTCCCCACTCTCTAGTATTCTAGCGGAGGTATACTTAAATTACTTTGAAAATTCTTTCTTGTTTGCAAACCCTACATATAATTACAATGTGGCGTTCTATGGTAGATATGTCGACGACACTTTTATGGTGTATAAAGGCACAAATCGCCAAATTGACAAGCTCCACAATTACTTGAATGGCATTAACAACAAGATACAGTTTACTTTGGAGAATGAAGTTGGAGGTCGGTTACATTTTCTAGATTTGACAGTAACTAAGAATTTTGTTACTAAAAAACTGTGTTTTAATATATTTAGGAAGCCCACGATGACTGACGCTGTCATACATGCCTCATCGTTCCACCCCATTTCACAGAAATTAGCTGCATTCCATAGCATGATACATCGCTTGTTGTCTATACCCCTTAGCATCGAGGATTATATCGAAGAGTTAAGTACCATTAAAGTCATTGCGTTTAACAACGGGTACAATGAAAGAATAGTAGATAATATTTTAAAAAAACAAAAGAAAAAGAAGAGTAACACTATTAAAAATGAAACTAAAGATGTAAATAATAGAAATGAGAACCTCGAAACAAAGACACGCAAGTACATTGCGGCACCTTATACGCATTTCATGCCGGGGATTTTTAAGTCAACTATTAATAAAGTTAACAACATAGTCGTTTCCTATAAGACTAGTAATAACATCTTGAATAATCTCCGCACCCGTGAACATACCAGTCTTGAAAATAAAACGGGTGTTTATAAGCTAGTCTGCAACGACTGTGAGGCTTTTTATGTGGGCCAGACGGGTCGAGGTTTTTTGAAAAGATTTTCTGAACATAGACCCCCTACACGAGTTTACAACTTTGACAATATCAAGTCAAATTTCGCCAAGCACCTCATAGACAACAGTCACAGTTACACGGATTTTAGCTCAAATTTAATACCCCTTCATTTCTGCAGTAAAGGGAGTTATTTGAATGCCCTTGAAGAATATGAAATTTACAAATCATACAACGACGCCAGTACCAAGCCACATGTGTTGAACGACCAATTACAGTATAAATCAAATATACTGTACGATACCGCTATGAGATATAGTCGAGATAAGGCTTAGATTACGTCAGTACGGCGCGTGTTGTCTTGCAAGGCACACCGAACATTTTTAAAACGAATTTATGTACATAGTTTAATTACCGTATTGTGTTTTAATATTTTGACAAATGTCATTTTTTATGACATAGATTGATTTTATAAGTTCTGATGATGAGGCAAGTGCCTTGAAACATGTAAACTGGACAAAACATCACGGAAAAAAGCCATAGACGGTGAGTGCAGTGTATTTGGTTAAATTCATTTACTTCACCTTCCCAAACTATTAGTATGTCATCTTCATACCTGATCCATTTTTTAATTCTTCTTTCTTTATCTATATCTTTTAAAATTTTGATTTCAAAGCTATTCATGAATATCTCTGCCATTAATGGTGAAAGCGGTGATCCCATTGGTAATCCATTTTCTTGTATGTAAAATTTGTTATTAAATCTGAAGTAGTTCTGGTTTAGGCATAATTCTAATCCTTCTATTATTTCGTTTTTCCATTCTACATTACTTAATTTGTTTTTCTTTATTATTTCTACTGTTTTTGCTATTGGTATGTTGGTGTACATATCTTTTATATCTAATGACATTAATTTTGTCTTATTTGTTATGGTAATTTCTTTTAATCTTTCTATTACCTTTTTACTATTTTCTATGCTGTGGATTTCTTCTTTTTCATATGCCATTTTGATTCTTTTACTTATTTCTTTTGATATTTTGTATGTTGGCGAATTTATAAATGATACTATAGGTCTTAATGGCATTTCTTTTTTATGTAACTTAATTTGACATCTAAATTTTGGAGCTTCAGGATTATGTTCTATTTTTTGTTTCTTTTGCCATTCTGTTAAATATGTTGTCTTTTTTATCAATTTCTTTGTTTGTGCTTGAAATTTACTTGTGTAATCATATTTTATTTCTTTATATGGTCCTTTTTGTATAAATTGTTCTGCTTTTTCGATATAATCTCTTTTGTTCATTACCACTGCTGTGTTACCTTTATCGGCTTTTATAACTATCAAATTGTTCTCCATGATTTTCTTTTTTAATTCTCTTATATTTCTTTTTATTTGTGTTTCGTTTTTATTTCTTACATTTTTGTTTTTCTTACATATTTTTTCTACTATTTCTTTTACTTCACTTCTTAATTGTTTTTTAGTTTCTTCATTTTTTATTTTATCGATTATTTCTTCACATTCTATTATTGTATTTTCTTTATCTATGTTTGTTTTTGTTGCATATTTTAAACTTTTCCCTAATAATTTATGTTCATTTTCTGTAAACTTTGTTTCTGTTAAATTTAATACTTTTTCAGCAAATTTTATTTCTTTATCTTTTCCTTTATTTTTATTTCTTGTTCCTTCCATTAATTCCTTGAGTTTCTTATTTAATCTCTCTTCCATTTTTCTTATTTTCTTTTCTATGTATTTTTCACCAAACTCTTTTCTCATTTCTTCTATTTCTATATAATTGTAACTTGTATATAATTTTTGATGTAATTGATACATTTCTTTGTTATATTTATTTATTTTACTGTATAAGTTCTTAATTTCAAGTTTTATCCATATTTTTTCCGCCATGTTTTTCACTTGGTTTGCTACTTTGCTTTTGTTATTAATTTTAATTTTTGCGTATTTTGGAGTTATTTTGTTAATTAAACACTGTTTATTAAACCAAATTTTCCCTAGCGTTTTTTCAATTTTGCTTTAATTTTTAAATACTTATAAAATTCCCTTACATTTTTATATTTTACATTCCCTTACATTAATGGCAGAGATATTCATGAATAGCTTTGAAATCAAAATTTTAAAAGATATAGATAAAGAAAGAAGAATTAAAAAATGGATCAGGTATGTAGATGACATACTAATAGTTTGGGAAGGTGAAGTAAATGAATTTAAAAAATTTACGGAACAACTAAATAACAGAAAAAACAATAAAATTTCAAGAAGAAATTGGAGGATTAGAAATTAATTTCCTGGATATCAATATTAAAATTGAAGATAACAAACTCAAATTCGATATATATAGGAAAGAAACATACTCAGATTTAATAATTCCACAAGAATCATATCATCCAGTAAATTATAAAATGGCAGCATTAAATTCATTTTGCTATAGAGCTATAAATTATCTAGAAAATGAAGAACTCAAACAAAAAGAATTAAAGAAAATACAACAAATAGCAAAAAATAATAATTACAACCCTAAAATAATTAATAGAATAGTTAAGAAAATAGAGGAAAATAAAGAAATAAAAAATAACAAAAAAGAAAAAACAAATGAAGAAAAGAAATATAAAGGAGCAATAACATACATAGGATATCAAACAAAAATGTTACAAAAATGTTTCGAAAATTATGAAATACAGATAGGAATAAAGAAAACGAAAAATGTATTCGAATATATAAAAAATGATAAAACAGAAGAAATTCCATTAACAGAAAAAAGCGGCGTATACAAATTAAAATGTGGGGAATGTAATAAGATATATCTGGGCGAAAGTGGAAGAAAATTTAAAATTAGAATGAATGAACACGCAAAAGGAGAAGGGGTTAGAGTAACGAACTCACTATATGCAAGACATTTCAATGAATCAGGCCATAAATTCATAAATCCCAAGGAAAATATGGAAATAATAAAAATAGAAAACAATCCGCAAAAAAGAAAATTAATAGAAGAACTAGAAATACTTAAAGTTAAAAAAGAAGATAAAAATAAATTAATGAATATAAAAGTGGATTTTACAAATGAAGAAATATTTTATTATATATTAAACAATAAACAAAAATAAATTAAAATAATAAGAATAACACACTAAAAAATGACGAAATGCAAAAGGTTAAAAAAAAAAAAAAAGTATAAGTCAAGAATGAAGAAATTAACGGGAGATTCTTAAAACAATTTGACGGACGTTAGAAAAATGCCTAACGGAAAAAGGTAGACAAAGTTCCCGTGAAGAGCGGTAGCAGCTAGAACCAATAGGAGGGGCGATGACATAAGGGGAGGGGCCTAAAGTATAAAAGCCTACAACGTACAGTTGATAGACGTTGTTTAAGACCTGAAGATGTCAGTAATGACGAAAAGCTTTGTCTAAATAATAAAAACAATTATAGCAGTTTAGCAATTTTATAAAAGAAAAGTAAGGATGGCTGCTAATTTAAACAATACGAAGAAGTTCTTTTAATGACAATAAAATGTAAACACCTATAAAAACCAATAAGTATGTTTATGAATACAAACTAAAACTATTAAGTGTTCAGTGAATAGGGTAAACGATAAACATAGTGACAAGTAATGTGAAGCATAACATAGACAGTTTTAGAGTAATTAATGAATTAACTGACAAAAGACTAATTAATTAATGCATAATTTATTTTATAAGAATGTGCATGTTATTATGTTTTAGCACGTTGTTTTATTATCATGGTATTTGTGTTGTTTTTTGTATGTAGCAGGTGAAGCAGTTGTTTTAGGAGAATATCAATTAAATGATATTAATTTCATTTTTATGTTAACAAATATATCACCATAGAACTGGTGTTAAACAGTGATAAATTGATTGGCAAAGCAAAATAGACTATAAAAAGATGTTATTGCTAAGTGTCAAACAATCGTATAGTTTAAGTAAAAAACAGTTTATTTGTTCAAAGGTTCAGTAAACTCATGGCCATGTGGGCATGAATTTAAACTGATAGAATAGTATATCTTTTTGTTTTGTTAAAATAATGTTATATGTTAAACAGTTTTCATGATTGTTAAAAGTTAATTTAACTGTTAAAGGTTTTAAACATGGTGATGAAAATAACACCAGTACATAGGCCAGGTAAAACCAACTTTTGTAAATTTCAGATAATAATGTTAGGGATTTTGTAAAACAAATGTGGAAGGATAAATATATTTATAGTTAATAGTGTACATAACGAATATAGAAACAAAATAATACATCTCAAGTTATTTAAGAAAATTTCAAATAACAAAATTGTAACATCTGTAGTTCTTAAGTAAAAGTAGGCATGTTTAGTGTCTATGTGTCACAAATGTAAAGATCAAAATAATGCTGATAATGGTTTTAAATTCCCAATCAGTACAGAAAAGTTATGTTAATTTAAAGGTTTTGAACAAATTTAGATTTTGAAATAATGAAAGTATATGACAATGTATATCCGAATCAACCAACCAGATTCCAAGTTTACCCTTAGCAACCAGAAATTTCGGATAAATAAAATGAGACTTCTTTAACAACGGTCATAGTGAATAGACGCGTTTGTAAAACGTCTAACATAATTAAGAATAAACTGTGAAAACACGATACAGACATATTGATACAGATAGCGATACATAACATGAACTTTTTATACCAAGTGAAGAACACCCATTATATGAAATAGAAGACCCAAGAACCAGGGAGAAGGACTGAAGCGGACGTGGGCCCTATCTTCGACAAGAACCATACAAAGAAGAGGATTTGGTGACTTTAACATCTTATTATATTGTGTATCAACACCCACTTTTGTATACACGACTTTTTAAGTACTAATCAACTAAAACTACAGACACCATATCACACCAACACTAAGAACACGATTTGAGATTGACACCTTTTCAAACACCACAAGAACCTTTGATTTGGATAATAATTATTAAACACCTAAACTGGACATAACCTATCATAACTAGTATTCACTATACGACTGCCTGTGTGCACGTTGCACTCTAACCTTGTAATATCCTTTAACTGTAAAACTTGTATTTTGATTTATAGAATAATATTTTGTTTAAATGTAATCCCCGAACCATATACGCCCTGAGTTACTTTATTTTTAATAGAAACATTAACCAAAGCATTCTTTTGATCAGACAAAATACTGAATATTTCTTACTACTGTACCAACTGGTAAAAAGAAGACGTATAATTTGCGCCACAATTGTGATTATCATAATCAAATTTAAGAAACAATTAACCAGAGCTTTTCTGAATAAAGGATTTCTGTAAGGATATATGTTTGATGTTATATTTTCGTCGTTATTATTGCTGTTCCATTTAGGAAATAAGTTCACAGATTACAGCGGACACCACGACAGTTGGCAACGTTGAGTGACGTCACGGAACGGCGCGTATAGTGGGAGCGAGCGGCAGATTACAAAACCATTCGCCGTTCAACATAACATATTAATAATTACAAATTGACGACTCCAGTGCGAGTTAGTCACTACATTATTTATTTGTTACAAATTGACACTTCCAACGGGCGGTGTATGTAATTTAAGTGCACACAACATAACATTTAGGTAACACAATTAACGTGTTACAAGTTGACGAATCCGAAGTGAGGCTTAAAGAGATAAGACTGTAAAACTATATCCAATAAAACGCTACAAATTGACGAATACAACGTGGAGCTTAGTCAAACCACGAAACCTACAATAAATTGTATTGAATAACCTACTAACAAAAATTTTTACGTTACAAATTGGCGAACCAACGTGTGAGGCGTTTAAGTTAATATAAATTAAATTATAATTTATAAACAAACAAACAAAAATAAACAAAATGAGGAAGCGAGAAACATCGCAAAAACGAGCGGCCGAAACCAAGAAAGTAGACGAAGTAAACATGGAAGACAAAGAAGCAACACCGGTTGAGGAAGTAGAAATTATAACAAGGAAGGATCCGTAGAAACAACCAGAAGAAACCACACAAACGGAAGGCGAGAAGACACAAGAAATGTTCAAATATATGATGGAATTAATGCAGGAAACTAGTAAGAAAACGGAAGAAAAAATGGAGGAAATAAGCCGAAAAACGGAGGAGAGTATTAAGAAGACGGAGGAGCGTAATAAGAAAATGGAAGAATTAAGTGAGAACAATAAGAAGAACTTAGAAAAATTGAAGGAAGAATTAAGTGAGAATAGTAATAAGAACTTAGTAATATTGAAGGAAGACTTGAGTAAGAGGATGGAGGAAATAAAGAGTGATAATAAACAAACAAAGGAGGAATTGAGCCGAGAACTGAAAGAGAATAGCAGTAAAATGGAGGAGAAAATAGACGAAAATAATAGAGCATTGATGGAAGACTTGAAGGGAAATTACCAAGAGACCATGAAAAAATTGGATGAACACAAAGAATCATTGAAAGAAGAGTGGAATAACAAGATTAATAACCGGCAATTGCAGGAAGAATGGGACAAGAAGCTGGAAGAACCGGTGACTGAAATCAAAAGGGTAGAATCCGAGACCAAGGAAAAGTGTGAACGGATGAACCAAGAGATACTGAGCATCCGGGAAGAAACGAATGGACGAGTTGAAAATATAAGAACCAACCAAGCAGTGATAGGAGAAAGATTAGAAGGTATGAGTACCAGTCTTAATCGAGTACAAGACCAAACAACTGCCCATAGAGATGAAATTAATTCCCTAAAAAACAGACAATGTACCGGTGCCCATACAACATGCGAGGAAAATCGAGAAGTGATCGATTTCCAAAACTATAGAAGAAACCCCATGCTATTTTTAGAACGGGTAGAAGAGAAAATAGCCAAAACCGGAGAGGACAGATGGTTTGTGATCAGGAGCATGCTGGACGAAATGTTCCGAAAAGTCTATGACAATTGGTGGACGGCGATGCGGCCGAGTATACAAAACTTCCAAGAATTTAAAAAACAATTCAAATCTAAATATTGGTCTGATGCCACGCAACACATGATAAGAAGTGACATAGGATTGGGCCGATATGACCTGCACGGCAAGCAAACTCCAACCGCATATTTTCTTGGGAAAATAAACATAGCCAGACATTTAGAGCCTGCAATTCCTACAGAATGTTTAGTGAGGCTATTAGCTTACCACTATGGTGGAGAAATTACAAGAGGCCGAATAAACGGACGCATACAAACCATCGAGGAGATGTCAACATTATTAGCGGAGATGGAACAAGAGAAGAACTTCCTCCAGTACAGACGAAGGAACGATGAAATAAATAGAAATAATGGTCGCCGCGACGCCCAATATGAAAACAACGGTCAAAGGCCGAACAATAGTTACAACAACAACAGTAACCACTATCAACGCGGTAACCAAAACCACAATAACACTAACAACTATCCACGAAATAATGCGGCAAATAATAACAATAACAACAACCACTATTACCGTAGCCCTCCTACAAATAATAACAATAATGGATACCAGCGTGCCAATGACAGAGACCACCAGTACCAGAACCACCGAGGTTATAACAACATCTACGATAACCGATACAGGCATAATAATAACGGCAATAATAACAATCAAAATCAAGCATATCGAAGACAAGTGAATTATGTAAGCATTGACGATAGAGATGTGGGAAGACGTTGGTACCAGGGACGAGCAAATTATAATGGGAACCGTGGAAGAAGTTTTCAGGAGGAGAGTAACCAGCACTACTGTGATGAACATCGGCGAAGTAGGAGCTGCGACGACAACAGGAATAACCGAAACTCAGTGACGTTCTATAATAACGCCATTGAGGTACAAGAGTCACAGAGTAGAGACAGACCCAATCAATCAGACAACAGGACTGAGGAGATCAGCCCTGATTTAAACGGACCGCGGCAGTGAAAATCCATCAGGTCCCATCACTAAACCGACAATTTGGGTACTTACTAGGACGAGACAAAATGACTGACTATACATTGACAATAGTGCACAATCACTTCTTAAAAAATGTGAGAGAAGAACTACTGAACGAAGACAAGATAACGCACAATTGTCATCTTTCCCTCTCTCTCATATGTATATAAATGTATTTGTCAGAGGAACTATCTAATAACTTATCTTTGAGTTTGTTTACGTTAATCGAATAAAGCACGTGTGTCACATTTACCATAATTATGGTATCTACCATAACTATAGCATCTGTTTATTTCAGTCTCGTTATGTTGTTTGTTATTACCTAAGGATCCAGGATTCTGCTCAGCGAGAATGCTGGCAGAGACAGGCATTGAAATGAGAATACGTTCGGTATAAACATTAATCATTAATATTGGTTTATTCCATAAATGCTATAAGCGTGTACACCGGACAAAATCAACATGGCGGCCATTAAAGTTGGCTCGTCTTCATCATAAACTTCTTTATATTTTATTAATCGTTAATTCAACAAATATCATATTTTAATTTAGCAGCTGCTTTGCTATTAAATGCTTTTAATTATCTTGGCTGAACGCAAACGCAACCCAACACCCCGTTCGGATGTCAACATTAGAAAAACACGCCCGCTTTCTCTCATTCATTCATACTTATAAATTCAAATTACTTTTGTGTACACATATCTAATCATAGGGTTAACGAGCTCTTTAGTAAAAATTTTGTTTTGCACTTCCCTGGATCTGTAGACTAGAAGTTCTAGAAGAGGTTTCACATGTTGAGGCCTTAAGTTGGTTTGGTTACGTTTTTTTGATATTATCACTGACTCTACTGCATAATTTTGAAAACAATTACTGCTCACTGTTTAGCTCACTTCTAATTATCACATAATGATATTTTGGCTACATTTTGCACTGTTTAAAACACTATGCCGGTATAAATTGCCGGCGGCCTGTAACAAGTTGTTACTGCTGCTGCTGTTGTTTGTCGACTGGGCCGAAAATTATGCAAATTTTACGTATGTGTGTGTGAGCATACGTCATCGTTCTTTTGTCTCTGGTTATATAATAGCCTTGTTTGTTACGTATTTTTATAACGTCATAGTGGTTTTAATGACGTTTTGAGCTGTTGGCCAATGAAACATAACTATGAAGTGCCGTTATTAGCGGCTGTAACCATTGTAAGTCTTTTTAGCTGCACGTACACTGCTGTCCTTGAAATTATTTTGTTGTCTCGGAACTGCGTCGTTGTCGGCAAAACCAAGGGAAATTATGTAACCCACAGAAATGACTTTAAAACATCGGAATACAATAGTTTGTTACCCCGCATACCATATTTTTATATCAGGCTTTTTTGTACTGTCACAAAACCCCCTCAATGAAAGGTTTTGTGTCGAGATACAAAAACTTTCATTGACTCATTCACACCTCTCTAAAAGGATCAGCTCAGATATGGAGCCACAACCCCCTGTAGTGTTACAAAAAATATAAATTCAATCACTTACCCTTGGTCCAATGATGAGGTTCGCACCTTCTGACCTTACTGGACTTCTCCAGAGAGATCCCTACACCATAAGGCCATGAGGCACTTTACGCTCCTGTTCTGACGCACCGGCCAGCTCAGGACCGCGGTCACCACACCATAAAACTCTGAAACATTCGATACAAAATTTTAAAATAATGGCCTTCTCTATATCCATATCCACAACTGATATGTTTCCTCTTAGCACGTTGGTTTGCGTTCTGGGGCATTGGTTTGCCTAATTCTACAAACTTCAAACAATGTATATCAAGCATTAAGATAGTAAATTACTTCTCCTTTTAACACTCCGGTATCTGGTACACCCTTCTGACTCCTGTCAATTATATTCACACTCTTTATCACATGAAACAATTGCTCTTAACCTATAGAAACAATTCATTTAACTGCTTTAGCAACAACCATTAACCCTAATAATTTACTTCATATAATCTTACAATATCTATATCATGGCAGACAACTTAAAAGTTTTATAATTTCTTTACGACTTTTTCTTACATTTAACCTTCTTTATAATAGAATCATCTCTAGAGAATGGACAAACTTTACAAAATTTTAATCTTATAATCGTTACTATCTTTGTAGTAACCTCCTATCCACACACACTATTGTTGTCATCTAGGATGGACTGTGACGCCCATTTGCCTCCACAAGAACTGTATTATTTTAGAGGAATCTATCGCCTCTGTGTTCCTGCTTTGGCGTTACATTGAAAAGTTAGGTACCAACATACCTCTGTTTATAATTATATGCCCTTACTGCGGGTCTGTCACCTGGCTCTGCTGTCCCTACTCGGACAGAGTGACAGCCGCTGTTCCATAGTTCCGGGGATTTCCCCTAGTTTCACCCCCCATTAATTTCTACTATCGACCAATTTCAAGCCAGCTATGGTCAAGGGACTTGATATGACCATAGCTAACCGCTCGCCAAAACCACGATTAGTGCTGGTAAGGCAGTAATCGCCCAAAATCGGGGAAATCTACTTCACCTTCAAACATGTTCTACATCATTTTAATCATACCCTGCACGGTCAATAATCACATATAACACAAAATTATATCAAGTTTGTGCAGGGTATTTACGCCTCATTTAGGCCTCCGATGATGGCAACGCCTTATACTTCACTCATCAACCCAATTCGCCAGCTACAATAGTACATGCCACTACTGCACTAGCCCACCTACTCTAACTTAATTCCATCTATATATATATACTGTTCATACAGTCCATTTTGACTTACATATTCTAACACCAGACAACTATAAAACACCCTTTTACCTTGCTCAAAAACAAGTTTGTTAATTATTTAAAATATTTTTTATATAGACACTTTACAAGTTCTAACTTTCACTTCCACTGACGACTTCTCTTGCTGTGACTTAGGAACTACAACAATGTATCACTTAATAAGATTACATACAACAAGACATACTCTTTTCTTCTTTCTCTCCCTTCTCTTTTTTTTTTTTTTTTTAACAACAAGCTACATTCATTCACTCTCTTTAATATGCAAATCTTATTTACGCTCTAAGACGACCAATATCGTTTTAAATTCATGGCATTGTGTGTTCCTATTACCTTCCCCGTATCTATGTCCTGCAATACATACGCATTTTCCATTTTTATCCCTACTATCTCGTAAGGTCCTTCATAAAGTAGAAAGAATTTCTTTATCTCCTTCTCCTGAGCACTCGACAGATCGTGCCTCCTCACTAATACCAACTGTCCAATTTCATATTTTACCCACTTACCTCTTGTGTCATGTCTATGTTTCCTGCGTTCACCCTTGCTTAATAAATTCTCGTTGGCCATCCGGATCTTTATGCTCACATCCGTCCGCTCGTTCTCCTCGGGATAATCAAACAACTGCTCTAAAATTCTTGGGGGGCGTGTTCCCTTTATTAACTCATGAGGTGTATAGCCGGTGGACTCGTGGGTGGTACTGTTCAGCCAATCTTCTACCTTCCTTACGTATAACGGCCACTCGCTGTGTTTAGCGTGACAATAGGCTCTAAAGATCCTGCCTATCTCTCTCATTACACGCTCAGCCTGATTTGACTGGGGATGATACACAGCCGTATGCTTCGTGATGATTCCTTCCCATCCTAAGGTCTGGCGCCATTTCCCACTGATGAACTGTGGCCCGTGGTCCGACAAAATCACCTTCGGCTTACCCACGCTAATCATGTAATCCTTAGTCACCTTCTCACTCAATACCTTACTGGTAGCTCTCTTTACGCTATACAATTTCACATACTTCGAAAAAGTGTCAAGTAATACAAAAACACACATAACTCCGCCTCTACCCCTCGGCAATGGTCCAAACAAATCTACCGCCACTAAATCAAATGGTCTCTCTACCCTTATATAATTCATCTCACCTTCAACCCTATAATTCACCACTTTTGACTTCTGACATAAATCGCAGCTCCTCAGTAATCTCCTCACTCTTCTCTCCATGTTCCTAAACACACATGACTCCTTTAATACACTGACACACTTCTTCGCTCCAAAATGACCGTATCTAACATGACAATCCCAAATGATCCTCTCTTCTAATCCTTCTGGTATCACTAATTTCCAATCACGCTCACCCCCTACTACCCTTTTAAACAATAACCCTTGGTAAATTTGGAAAAACTGGTTATATCCTGATCCTTCCAACTCCGTTTCTAAGCTGTTGATTATCTTGCCCGACTTACCATCTGCTCTTTGCATGGTCCTAATATCTTTTAACTCTTCTCCAAATATTCTATCCTCTCTGGTTATCTTGAAAATCTCGATCTCCTTTAGATCCCTACCTGTCCTGTTGTTCTCACTGTCTACTCTGGAGAGAGTGTCGGGTACCCTGTTCTCCTTTCCCCGGATGTACTCCCATGTAAAGTTGTATTCCTGTAATACGAGCACCCATCTTGTAAGACGGCTGTGAGCAAGTTTGCAAGTGTTCAAAAAGGATAGCGCCTTGTGGTCCGTTCGTATGATGGTTCGGTTCCCCAGGATATAGGTTCTAAATTTTCCCACGGCGAATACAATACTCAATAACTCCTTTTCGGTGGTCGTATAATTCTTTTCCGCCGGCAGCAAGGATCTACTTGCAAAAGCTATAGTAAGGTGCTCCTTTTCCTCATCCTCCTGATACAACTCCGCCCCGACGGCTACATTACTGGCGTCTGTTTGTAGATAGAACACTTTCTCAAAATCCGGGTGGTTCATCATGATTGTTTCACTAAATTTCCTTTTAATCTCCTCAAACGCCCCGCGTTCTACGTCGCTCCATTTCCACTGATGACTTTTCTGTAGTACGTCGCTTAACCTTGCAGTCACGTGAGCGTAGTTTCTCTGGAATTTCCGGTAGAAGTTGCACAGCCCTAGAAAACTCTGAAGTTGCTTTATATTCCTCGGTTCAGGGAAGCGCATGATGGATTCGACTTTTCCTGGATCTGCTGATATCCCTTGCGGTGTAATAATAAAACCCAAAAAATTTAATCTCTGTTCGTAAAAATTCTGATTTATCCCAATTTATGGTAAGTCCTCCTGTTTCTAATTTCGTTAATATATACTTTAAGTGTTCCAAATGATCCTCAAAAGTCCTGGATGCGATTAAGATGTCGTCCACGTAAACAGTTAAGAAATCCAAATCCTTAGGTCGCAAGATTTTGTCTAAACACTTTATGAAACTTGCTACACTGGTGTTCAATCCAAAAGGTAGCCTCCTGAACTGGTAGTTTTTTCCATTGAACAAAAATGCGGTATATTTCCTGCTTTCTTCGGCTAGTGGTACTTGCCAATATCCTGCAGTAAGGTCCAGCGATGTCATGTACTTCACGCCGCTAAATGTTTGGAATATTTCGTTTATCGCTTCTGGTGACTCCCGGTCGGGTATAATTATTTGGTTTATTCTTCTTGCGTCCAAACATAACCTGACTTTACCGTCCTTCTTGATAACTACCACTAAGGGATTCGAGTAGGGCGATACTGATCTCTCTATAATTTTACCCTTCAACATTTTGTCTAATTCCACTTGCACCGCTCGTCTCTTGGAATAAGGCACGGGATAACTCCGTTGCATGAAAGGGGTATGTTCTCTAATCTGCAATACACACTCGTAGTTTTTTGCCCTTCCCGGTACATCGGCAAACACTCCTCGATACCTCTCTATCACTTGCCACAACGCTGTACGCTGGCCACTCCCGACATCGTACCCTTCACTCCGGAACTTATCAGCCCTTATCTCCCATACTGCATCGCTAATATCTCTCGTGTCATTATCATCCTCATAAATACCCTCTACCTCTCTACACCCATTGATCCGCGTATCGCTATTTTCCTCATCTACTCGTTTCTTTAATAACTTTACACCCTTTGTTTTACTTTTATCTATCACCCGTTCGAAATTAACACTTACCGACCGGTCACCTCCGTCTAACTCTATCACCTTTTCCTTGAAATTTATCACCGCTCTATTCCTTTGTAAAAAATCGTTACCTAAAATAATGTTCAAACTTAAACCTTTAACTACCAAGAATGTACTATCAAACTCTATGCCATTTATCTGAAAGTTCAAATGTATTTGTTTTGTCACTCGTTTACTCCTTACCCCTGTAACTCCTATCACCGTAACCCCTGCTACTGGCAAAACTGGTATATTCTTGTTGAATTCTCTTAACTCCGCTAAAATGTTTTCTGCTATCACCGAAATCTCACTACCGGTATCTACTAGTGTTCTGTAATGCTTACCTTCTATATTTACCTGGACTTCTGTTAATCCTGCTCTCTCTTCCATTAAAGTGTTGTTTTCTTCTTCCAATAGATCCCTTACTATGTCCGTTTGAATTACGTTGCTGTGTATGTTCACTGTGTTTCGGACCTCATGCGCTCCTCTGAACAGTGGTTGGGTCCTGGTCGCCACTGTCGCTTCTAGTTTTCCTGCTGTTGTTGACCATTCGGTCGTCCTTGCCTGTGGTTGGATGTCCCACTGGTACTTGGTCCTCCTTTGTCGTTCGATAAATGCTGTTTCGTCTGTTCTCTTCTCCTCTGTTCTTCTTTAGGTTGTCTACATCGGAAACATTGTCGTCAGTTTGCATAATTCTCTACCTCACATCTTGAACATTTCCACTCACCTGTTTGCGGAAACTGATTTCTGGGTCTGTAACCGTTATTATACTCACCACTTCCTTGATATCCATTCCGATGTCGATTAAATTCTATGTTATTATTCTGCTGATTCGTCTGTATAGGTCGCCTAATGATTTCGCGGTCCCTAATGCTTTGTAAAACGTCTAATATCCGTTCCAACTCACTTAAGTTCTCAATCTCCTTTGTCATTAAAGTCACTTGTGCTTCTCTAGGTAGATGTTTGCTTACGATTTAAATGGTATTGGCGGTTCAAGGTATTTCGCCTCATTATATAATTTCGTCACGTACATGGTTATGTTGTTTTGTCCCACAAAATTACCTACCCCCATAATATGACTTCTCAAACTCTCTTGTTCCTCTTCCGGCCATAATTTATTTTTAAACGCCCTTTCAAATGTTTCAAAACTATCCCATTCTACCCTGTGTGCTTCTACCCATATAATAGAATTCCCTTTAAAACATCTGACAATCTTCATTAGCTGTATCTCCCAATTTTGGTTACTAAAACGACTATACTCCCGCGCCTGATTCAAAAATCTCATGGGGTGTATTATCCTATTTTCATAATTAAAATTTTCTAATTCGATTTCCCCGTACACGTCCCTGGTTACGATTATTCTTTCCGTTGTACCGGTATAATTTCTCTGGATTTCCCCCCGTAACTCATTTTTCATTTTCATTAAATTATTTTCAATTACCTTACATTTAACATGCACATTATTATCATTCTGTATAACTAGGTTATCTATTTTTTCAATATGATTTTGCAACAGGCTCATTCTCTCATTAGTGTTACTTTCATTTTTTAATACTGCTCTGTCTACTATTTCAAAATGTTTGGTTATGTCTATTACATTGAGTTCACATTTCTCTATTTTATTCTGCAAAATATTATTTTTTATTTCAGTTTGTCTACTTGTTTCACAATTGGTTCTACTTTCTATTTGCTCACTAATTGTGGTTAAACATTTGTTTTCTAATTGTTCATATTGAGTTTCTATTTGGTCTCGTACTTTACTAATTACTGTTTCGTTATTTGTACTGATTCTATGATTTAAACTATTTATTTGATCATCATATTTCTCGCTAATTATTTCTACCACTTGTTCTGTCATATTTGTGCAACGTACATCTATTTCAGTTATTCGACTATCAAAATGAATATTTTGTTTTTTTATTTCGTTCTTTATTTCATCAAATTTTATATTAAAATTATTCTGAATTCCTCTAATTTCGCTTTTTTGTTCACTAAATTTCTCATCAAGTTTACTGAATTTCTGATTGAAAAGCATTTGCATTGTTTTTATAATTTCGCTGTTTTCAGCCCTGTTATTTTGGATTGGTGTTGAGTGAACAACTCCTTCACTCATGACTACTGATTCTGTCATGCTTATTTGGCTATTGTTTGTACTATCAATTGTGTTCAATAAAGAATTATTTTCTTTATTTTCTGCCATTATGAAATTTGTTAATGGTTTGTCGCTTTATCTTATCGTTATCATCTACTTTACAACCGTATTCTCACTTTCAATGTCCACCCCGCCACCATTTAGGCTTATTATATAAAATCTATTAATGTATTTTATATAGTCACCAGTTCGGGCCCATTTGTCATCTTTCCCTCTCTCTCATATGTATATAAATGTATTTGTCAGAGGAACTATCTAATAACTTATCTTTGAGTTTGTTTACATTAATCGAATAAAGCACGTGTGTCACATTTACCATAATTATGGTATCTACCATAATTGTAGCATTTGTTTATTTCAGTCTCGTTATATAATTTTTTATTACCTAAGGATCCAGGATTCAGCTCAGCGAGAATGCTGGCAGAGACAGGCATTGAAATGAGAATACGTTCGGTGGAAACATTAATCATTAATATTGGTTTATTCCATAAATGCTATAAGCGTGTACACCGGACAAAATCAACATGGCGGCCATTAAAGTTGGCTCGTCTTCATCATAAACTTCTTTATATTTTATTAATCGTTAATTCAACAAATATCATATTTTAATTTAGCAGCTGCTTTGCTATTAAATGCTTTTAATTATCTTGGCTGAACACAAACGCAAACCAACACCCCGTTCGGATGTCGACATTAGAAAAACACGCCCGCTTTCTCTCATTCATTCATACTTATAAATTCAAATTACTTTTGTGTACACATATCTAATCATAGGGTTAACGAGCTCTTTAGTAAAAATTTTGTTTTGCACTTCCCTGGATCTGTAGACTAGAAGTTCTAGAAGAGGTTTCACATGTTGAGGCCTTAAGTTGGTTTGGTTACGTTTTTTTGATATTATCACTGACTCTACTGCATAATTTTGAAAACAATTACTGCTCACTGTTTAGCTCACTTCTAATTATCACATAATGATATTTTGGCTACATTTTGCACTGTTTAAAACAGTATGCCGGTATAAATTGCCGGCGGCCTGTAACAAGTTGTTACTGCTGCTGCTGTTGTTTGTCGACTGGGCCGAAAATTATGCAAATTTTACGTATGTGTGTGTGAGTATACGTCATCGTTCTTTTGTCTCTGGTTATGTAATAGCCTTGTTTGTTACGTATTTTTATAACGTCATAGTGGTTTTAATGACGTTTTGAGCTGTTGGCCAATGAAACATAACTATGAAGCGCCGTTATTAGTGGCTGTAACCATTATAAGTCTTTTTAGCTGCACGTACACTGCTGTCCTTGAAATTATTTTGTTGTCTCGGAACTGCGTCGTTGTCGGCAAAACCAAGGGAAATTATGTAACCCACAGAAATGACTTTAAAACATCGGAATACAATAGTTTGTTACCCCGCATACCATATTTTTATATCAGGCTTTTTTGTACTGTCACACTAACTCTGGTATGTAATGTTGGATCACTATTTGCAAAATCTTTTTTGTAGTTGCCCGATTAATGGGGTATAGTTTTGTAAATTTGGAGTAATGGTCGAACATGATTATAATAAATTTATACTGTTTTCTCCCTCCACTACGAGGTAACGGTCCACACACATCTAAAAATACTCTCTCTAATTTACCAGTTGATGTGATAGGTTGCATAATTCCTTCTGTTTTTTCGTTATTGCATTTTGCCAATTGACAGATGTGACACTGCCGAATACATTCTCTAACTCTCCTGTTGATATTCTTAATGTAAGTGTGTTCCTCAAGTGCCTTCATTACTTTTAATGCACCCATATGCCCATATCGACTATGGTAGTCCAGTATTAATTCTGTTTCTAAAGCTTTAGGTATCACCACCTTCCATGAGCCTTGGTTATTATTTGTTTTGTAAAATAATATGTCTTCATGTAGACAGTAATATGCAGTGATTTTTTCATCCTGTTGGATCAGGAACCAAACCAACTTAAGGCCTCAACATGTGAAACCTCTTCTAGAACTTCTAGTCTACAGTTCCAGGGAAGTGCAAAACAAAATTTTACTAAAGAGCTCGTTAACCCTATGATTAGATATGTGTACACAAAAGTAATTTGAATTTATAAGTATGAATGAGTGAGAGAAAGCGGGCGTGTTTTTCTAATGTCGACATCCGAACGGGGTGTTGGTTTGCGTTTGCGTTCAGCCAAGATAATTAAAAGCATTTAATAGCAAAGCAGCTGCTAAATTAAAATATGATATTTGTTGAATTAACGATTAATAAAATATAAAGAAGTTTATGATGAAGACGAGCCAACTTTAATGGCCGCCATGTTGATTTTGTCCGGTGTACACGCTTATAGCATTTATGGAATAAACCAATATTAATGATTAATGTTTCCACCGAACGTATTCTCATTTCAATGCCTGTCTCTGCCAGCATTCTCGCTGAGCTGAATCCTGGATCCTTAGGTAATAAAAAATTATATAACGAGACTGAAATAAACAAATGCTACAATTATGGTAGATACCATAATTATGGTAAATGTGACACACGTGCTTTATTCGATTAATGTAAACAAACTCAAAGATAAGTTATTAGATAGTTCCTATGACAAATACATTTATATACATATGAGAGAGAGGGAAAGATGACATTAGGAGCTCCAAGGTCAATTATTACCGATCACGGAACTCAGTTTCGAGGAAGGGTTTGGAAGGAGACTTTGTTAGATCTAGGTGTCAAGACATATAAAACATCTGTCTATCACCCAAATAGCAACCCGGCGGAAAGAGTACTGAGGGAGGTCGGCCGTATACTCAGGACATATTGTTTTGATAAACACCAGAAGTGGAGTGACTACATTACACAAACAGAGAGCTTTATCAACTTAGCTTACCATGAAGCAATACAAGATACTCCATATACCATAATGCATGAAAGGCTACCACCCCGAGAAATTAGTGAAATAATCAACTTCCCAAACAACCCAGCTTACCAGTTCGACAACGTGAGATTCCACAGCAAACTGAATGAACAAGTGGAGAAAAGAAGGAAAAAATACAAAATAATTCAGCAGAAAATGATCCAGTACAAGATTGGAGACAAAGTATTGTTAAAAAACCGCGAATTGCCAAGTTCTAAGGAAGGAATAGCAAAAAAGCTATTATTACTGTATAATGGACCATATGTTGTTATAAAAAACAATATCAATAATACTTATGTCATTAGTGATGTGGAAACAAAAAAGATTAAGGGGACATACAACCAAGTTTCCTTAAAAATGTATTATGAACCTAATAAACAAAGTTGAATATACAACAAAATTCTAAAGAAATAGTAAGATCAACTTACAACTAATTATTTATGAGAATTAATATGGAATTGAAGAATTTATGATTATAATACCACAAAATTCTAAAGAAATAATAAGATCAACTTACAACTAATTATTTATGAGAATTAATATGGAACTGAAGAATTTATGATTATAATACCTCAAAATTCAAAGAATATAGTAAGCTCATCTTACCAACTTTGATAATCCAGAATATAATTTTAAATGAAGCCAAATAAACAAATTTGAATATCTCAGAATTCAAATAAATAGTAAGGACAACTTACAGTACAGTTTGATAATGTTATTATGAATCAAGCGGATAAACAACTGGGAATAAATTTCCAAATTCTAAACAAAATAAGCACCTCTTATTAAATATAATTATGGACTTATTATTGGAAAATAAAAGAAAGATGCAACATCCATAAATCAGAAGAAACTATAGTGCTATAAAACGAATAAGAAAGGACAAATGTAGACAATCGACGATGAAAATAAGACAAGACTAGAAACAAATTTACTACAAATAACCTACCATGATTGTGAGAGAATCAACAACTATAGATACAGATACTTGTTATGTTTTAATTGAATGAAAATAGTGAATGAAAAATGAAGATCAGAATGATCACAGTTGCACACCACTATGTAAAAATTATCCCAATTAGCGCTTTCAAGCTTCACAGCCCATCGTCAGATTGGAATAGACACAAAATAAGTGGAAACAACCCCTTCACCCCTCTCCCCCACCATGCTCACACACAACAAGCTATAATATGAATGACCCTTCCCCACCCCTAAACCCTGTCACACCATCTGTAGAGTTACATATTTTTTCTAGCAAATTCCTTGTGTTTCAGTTATTTGTTTTTTTGTCCATTCATTTGTGACCAAAAAAAAAAAAAAACAAATACATAACATACAGACAAAACACGACAGAAAAATAAAAAACCTGACACCAATCAAAACAGATATAATTCCCTCGCACAAATTCTACCCACGTACAGTAAACCTCACGAACGTCACACTCACAAAAAACGAACAAACACTCCTTGATAAAGGCCTTAAACATAACATACATTACAAACATAACAACCAAACACTAACAAAGCTCATAATTGACACAGAAACAAATATACAAAACACAGCACCAGAACATCAAGACACATTAAGACATAATATAAACAACACAATAGGAGTACATAAGACACCAGACAACAACAACCACAACTCAGAAATACACACAGCCATCAAACTGAGGGAAAAGGCACACAAACACAACATCACATTTGTAAAAGCTGACAAAGGCAACACGACTGTAATTATCACCACAGACAACCTACACAAAAAAGTACAAGACTTCATAGAACAGAACAACATCACAGAACTAAAACACGACCCCACCGACAGATACCAAAACTCAGTAAAACAAATAGTCAACAAAGCCAAACACATTATGACACATAAGCAAAAGCCCTACATGAAACAAATCCGACCATCAGCACCTACACTCCAAGCGCTTCCCAAAATCCATAAAGAAGACATTCCGATCCGCCCCATTATCAACTACCGTAATGCCCCTGCACACAAACTGGCAAAATATCTAGACAAAATTATTAGACAACACACACAAATAGACAACAACATTGCAGTAAAAAACAACACTGACCTAGTAACAAAAATAAAAGACATACACATCCCCCATAACGCCACATTAGCCTCCTTTGACATTAAAAACCTGTACACAAACATCCCCATCTCTGAAACAATCACCATCCTACAAAACAAACTCAAACAGAACAACACACCAGACGAACTTATCAATGAAATAACAGAAACTCTGAACATTATCACAAAACAAAACTACTTTACTTATAACAATAAATACTACACACAGAACGATGGCCTACCCATGGGCTCCCCCATATCCAGCATTCTAGCAGAAGTCTTCCTCCAACACTTAAAAAAAACAAAAATACTCACAAACAATGACAGACACTCACATAAAATACTATATTGGCACAGATACGTTGATGACATTCTAATACTATACAGGGGAAACAAAAGACAATGTGAACAGTTACTAACGCACATAAACAAAATACATAAAAACATAACCTTCACTGCCGAATACGAACACAACAATACCATAAACTTCTTAGACCTCTCCATCACAAAACTAGAACACAGGCACAAATTCAGTATATACAGAAAACCAACTACAACTGACACTCTAATACACAACACCTCCAATCACCCAATACAACACAAACTAGCTGCTTTTAGAACCATGATACATAGACTTAACAATATCCCCTTAGATGAAATAGACTACAAAGACGAACTAAACACGATAAAATATCTAGCAGAATCTAACGGTTATGACAGAACAATAGTCAGTAAACTCCTACACAAAACACAAAACAAACAACAGACAAAGACAGAAAACAACAAATTCATAACACTAACATACATCAACAAACAAACAGAAAAAAATTGCCCACAAATTCAAAAAAGCAGGATACAGAATCGCTTACAAAACTACTAACAAAACAGAACACACACTATCAAAACGCATGCCCAAAGCACAAAACAAATTCGATCTACCCGGTGTATATAAACTAAATTGTTCAAATTGCAGTAAATTCTACATAGGCCAGACAGGACGTAGCTTCAAACAGAGATACATTGAACACACAAAAGCACTCCACACCACTACAGAATCTACCTTCGCAAACCACCTCATTGAAGCAAACCACACATATAAAAACATCGACAATAACATGAACATACTACACGTACACACAAAAGGCCGAAAACTAGACACTCTAGAACAATTAGAAATATACAAACACACAAAAACAAATAAAAACGACATCCTAAACGAACAGACACAATTCAAATCGCACGCATTATTCGAACACATCTCACCACACACACACACACAGCTTCAATCTTTCGAAACACTATCTCGTCGCCAACAACAAGACGAGCAGCGCTACTAACGACAGCCTCTGATGAAGCCTTCTATAGGTGAAAGCCGGTTTAGGCTGTAAGGTAAAACTTTACGTTTTTACTTATAAAAAACTCAGTGATCCGAGTCGTCAATATTATAGTGATATTTAGATAATGTGAAAGACAAGATAATTGATAATTTCAACAAAAACAATATTTTATTAAAATGATCAAATTTGGTGGCAGGGTAGTATGTAACATTACATTTGGAACAACTTAATATCGTACCTGATTTAATGAAGACTTTGGATAAGAAGCTAAACAAGAAGAACAAAATCTTCCTAGATGATAGTGAAGAGGAACGACTAACCATTTTAGACTGACTAGTAATACAACTGACCGTACCCAAATTAATGATTTAGGCAAAGTGATGCAAAATACATTCAACCCCGATTATGACATGAACTGTCAATAATGACCAAAATAAATAATTATAAAGACAGACGGCTTATGAACCAGTACTATAAAGAAACAAATGGTTTCATTCAAAGTATCATAATATCAAGATAATCAAAATACAAATTGAGGGATAATAGGCCCAAACATGTAATACTATGTAAAAGAAATATTAGTAAATGATGTAATGAAAATATAACACACCTTATTATAGATACATGAACCATACAACTAACTGTAACAAATAGTGTTCATAAGATTGTCCAGAAAACAACAAATAATAACTTGTTCACAATAACATTTTTATAACAAGAGTGAAGTTCTTTTAATGACAATAAAATGTAAAAACCTATAAAAACCAATAAGTATGTTTATGAATACAAACTATTAAGTGTTCAGTGAATAGGGTAAACGATAAACATAGTGACAAGTAATGTGAAGCATAACATAGACAGTTTTAGAGTAATTAATGAATTAACTGACAAAAGACTAATTAATTAATGCATAATTTATTTTATAAAAATGTGCATGTTATTATGTTTTAGCACGTTTTATTATCATGGTATTTGTGTTGTTTTTTGTATGTAGCAGGTGAAGCAGTTGTTTTAGGAGAATATCAATTAAATGATATTAATTTCATTTTTATGTTAACAAATATATCACCATAGAACTGGTGTTAAACAGTGATAAATTGATTGGCAAAGCAAAATAGACTATAAAAAGATGTTATTGCTAAGTGTCAAACAATTGTATAGTTTAAGTAAAAAACAGTTTATTTGTTCAAAGGTTCAGTAAAATCATGGCCATGTGGGCATGAATTTAAACTAATAGAATAGTATATCTTTTTGTTTTGTTAAAATAATGTTATATGTTAAACAGTTTTCATGATTGTTAAAAGTTAATTTAACTGTTAAAGGTTTTAAACATGGTGATGAAAAAACACCAGTACATAGGCCAGGTAAAACCAACTTTTGTAAATTTCAGATAATAATGTTAGGGATTTTGTAAAACAAATGTGGAAGGATAAATATATTTATAGTTAATAGTGTACACAACGAATATAGAAACAAAATAATACATCTCAAGTTATTTAAGAAAATTTCAGATAACAAAATTGTAACATCTGTAGTTCTTAAGTAAAAGTAGGCGTGTTTAGTGTCTATGTGTCACAAATGTAAAGATCAAAATAATGCTGATAATGGTTTTAAATTCCCAATCAGTACAGAAAAGTTATGTTAATTTAAAGGTTTTGAACAAATTTAGATTTTGAAATAATGAAAGTATATGACAATGTATATCCGAATCAACCAACCAGATTCCAAGTTTACCCTTAGCAACCAGAAATTTCGGATAAATAAAATGAGACTTCTTTAACAACGGTCATAGCGAATAGACGCGTTTGTAAAACGTCTAACATAATTAAGATAAACTGTGAAAACACGATACAGACATATTGATACAGATAGAGATACATAACACGAACTTTTTACACCAAGTGAAGAACACCCATTATATGAAATAGAAGACCCAAGAACCAGGGAGAAGGACTGAAGCGGACGTGGGCCCTATCTTCGACAAGAACCATACAAAGAAGAGGATTTGGTGACTTTAACATCTTATTATATTGTGTATCAACACCCACTTTTGTATACACGACTTTTTAAGTACTAATCAACTAAAACTACAGACACCATATCACACCAACACTAAGAACACTCACTAATAACACGATTTGAGATTGACACCTTTTCAAACACCACAAGAACCTTTGATTTGGATAATAATTATTAAACACCTAAACTGGACATAACCTATCATAACTAGTAATCACTATACGACTGCCTGTGTGCACGTTACACTCTAACCTTGTAATATCCTTTAACTGTAAAACTTGTATTTTGATTTATAGAATAATATTTTGTTTAAATGTAATCCCCGAACCATATACGCCCTGAGATACTTTATTTTTAATAGAAACATTAACCAAAGCATTCTTTTGATCAGACAAAATACTGAATATTTCCTACTACTGTACCAACTGGTAAAAAGAAGACGTATAATTTGCGCCACAATTGTGATTATCATAATCAAATTTAAGAAACAATTAACCAGTGCTTTTCTGAATAAAGGATTTCTGTAAGGATATATGTTTAATGTTATATTTGCGTCGTTATTATTGCTGTTCCATTTAGGAAATAAGTTCACAGATTACAGCGGACACCACGACAGTTGGCAACGTTGAGTGACGTCACGGAACGGCGCGTATAGTGGGAGCGAGCGGCAGATTACAAAACCATTCGCCGTTCAACATAACATATTAATAATTACAAATTGACGACTCCAGTGCGAGTTAGTCACTACATTATTTATTTGTTACAAATTGACACTTCCAATGGGCGGTGTATGTAATTTAAGTGCACACAACATAACATTTAGGTAACACAATTAACGTGTTACAAGTTGACGAATCCGAAGTGAGGCTTAAAGAGATAAGACTGTAAAACTATATCCAATAAAACGCTACAAATTGACGAATACAACGTGGAGCTTAGTCAAACCACGAAACCTACAATAAATTGTATTGAATAACCTACTAACAAAAATTTTTACGTTACAAATTGGCGAACCAACGTGTGAGGCGTTTAAGTTAATATAAATTAAATTATAATTTATAAACAAACAAACAAAAATAAACAAAATGAGGAAGCGAGAAACATCGCGAAAACGAGCGGCCGAAACCAAGAAAGTAGACGAAGTAAACATGGAAGACAAAGAAGCAACACCGGTTGAGGAAGTAGAAATTATAACAAGGAAGGATCCGGAGAAACAACCAGAAGAAACCACACAAACGGAAGGCGAGAAGACGCAAGAAATGTTCAAATGTATGATGGAATTAATGCAGGAAACTAGTAAGAAAACGGAAGAAAAAATGGAGGAAATAAGCCGAAAAATGGAGGAGAGTATTAAGAAGACGGAGGAGCGTAATAAGAAAATGGAAGAATTAAGTGAGAACAATAAGAAGAACTTAGAAAAATTGAAGGAAGAATTAAGTGAGAATAGTAATAAGAACTTAGTAATATTGAAGGAAGACTTGAGTAAGAGGATGGAGGAAATAAAGAGTGGTGATAATAAACAAACAAAGGAGGAATTGAGCCGAGAACTGAAAGAGAATAGCAGTAAAATGGAGGAGAAAATAGACGAAAATAATAGAGCATTGAGGGAAGACTTGAAGGGAAATTACCAAGAGACCATGAAAAAATTGGATGAACACAAAGAATCATTGAAAGAAGAGTGGAATAACAAGATGGAAATTAATAACCGGCAATTGCAGGAAGAATGGGACAAGAAGCTGGAAGAACCGGTGACTGAAATCAAAAGGGTAGAATCCGAGACCAAGGAAAAGTGTGAACGGATGAACCAAGAGATACTGAGCGTCCGGGAAGAAACGAATGGACGAGTTGAAAATATAAGAACCAACCAAGCAGTGATAGGAGAAGGATTAGAAGGTATGAGTACCAGTCTTAATCGAGTACAAGACCAAACAACTGCCCATAGAGATGAAATTAATTCCCTAAAAAACAGACAATGTACCGGTGCCCATACAACATGCGAGGAAAATCGAGAAGTGATCGATTTCCAAAACTATAGAAGAAACCCCATGCTATTTTTAGAACGGGTAGAAGAGAAAATAGCCAAAACCGGAGAGGACAGATGGTTTGTGATCAGGAGCATGCTGGACGAAATGTTCCGAAAAGTCTATGACAATTGGTGGACGGCGATGCGGCCGAGTATACAAAACTTCCAAGAATTTAAAAAACAATTCAAATCTAAATATTGGTCTGATGCCACGCAACACATGATAAGAAGTGACATAGGATTGGGCCGATATGACCTGCACGGCAAGCAAACTCCAACCGCATATTTTCTTGGGAAAATAAACATAGCCAGACATTTAGAGCCTGCAATTCCTACAGAATGTTTAGTGAGGCTATTAGCTTACCACTATGGTGGAGAAATTACAAGAGGCCGAATAAACGGACGCATACATCGAGGAGATGTCAACATTATTAGCGGAGATGGAACAAGAGAAGAACTTCCTCCAGTACAGACGAAGGAATGATGAAATAAATAGAAATAATGGTCGCCGCGAAGCCCAATATGAAAACAACGGTCAAAGGCCGAACAATAGTTACAACAACAACGGTAACCACTATCAACGCGGTTACCAAAACCACAATAACACTAACAACTATCCACGAAATAATGCGGCAAATAATAACAACAATAACAACAACCACTATTACCGTAGCCCTCCTACAAATAATAACAATAATGGATACCAGCGTGCCAATGACAGAGACCACCAGTACCAGAACCACCGAGGTTATAACAACATCTACGATAACCGATACCGGCATAATAATAACGGCAATAATAACAATCAAAATCAAACATATCGAAGACAAGTGAATTATGTAAGCATTGACGATAGAGATGTGGGAAGACGTTGGTACCAGGGACGAGCAAATTATAATGGGAACCGTGGAAGAAGTTTTCAGGAGGAGAGTAACCAGCACTACCGTGATGAACATCGGCGAAGTAGGAGCTGCGACGACAACAGGAATAACCGAAACTCGGTGACGTTCGATAATAACGCCATTGAGGTACAAGAGTCACAGAGTAGAGACAGACCCAATCAATCAGACAACAGGACTGAGGAGATCAGCCCTGATTTAAACGGACCGCGGCAGTGAAAATCCATCAGGTCCCATCACTGAACCGACAATTTGGGTACTTACTAGGACGAGACAAAATGACTGACGATACATTGACAATAGTGCACAATAACTTCTTAAAAAATGTGAGAGAAGAACTACTGAACGAAGACAAGATAACGCACAATAGTTCGAATAATGAGATCGTTTATATCATCGCCCAAGTGAATGGACTAGAGACCAGATTCATGATAGATACGGGCGCAAACGTGTCGTTAATCGACAACAATGAATACATCAAAATTCAAAAATATAGTAAGGCCATCTTACCAACTTTACCAATTCAAAATATAATTTTAATCGGAGCCACCGGAAGGCAAAACAAGTCAATAAGAAAACAGGTATCATTAACAGTGACCAGCAGAAATGTAGCTATACCTATGATTTTTCTAATAGCTAGTAATCTACCATTTAATCTACTAATAGGCTGTGATATTTTGAGAAAATACTCAGCAATAATTGACATGAGACAGGCCATAGTGTCGTTAAAAGTGGATAATATAGAATGGACAGCAAAATTAGTAGAAAATAAAAATGTACCTTCATGCAATAGTATAAGAAAATTCAATAATAAGATGAGTCATGGAATGTAAGAAGGGAATACTTTGGGAGTGAAGACAGTTTATGGTTGGAAAAATTAGAAGAGATCCGACAATTTCGGTCAGAACAAAATGAATGTAATTTAACTACACAACAAATAGAAAAGTTAATATCAATATATAATAAATACCAATATGTTTTCTCTGATATACCTGGCAAAGTAAAAGATTATCAATTTACACTACAATTCAAGGAGCCTGTAAATTTTAATAAAAAATCATATCCCGTTGCTTATGCATTAAAAGAAGCAGTGAGGACTGAACTAGACAAAATGATAGCAGAAGATATTATTGAGTATAGCTGTTCCCCATATACCATTCCATTAATAGCCATTCCCAAGAAAGATGGCAAAGTACGACTCTGTTTGGATGCTAGAGAGATTAATAAGATCATAGTTAATGACAGAACATCTCCCGGAGAGATTGAGGAGATATTGAAAAAATTTAATGGCATACAATTTATTAGCACCTGGGATACGGTTTGTGGGTATTGGCAGGTGGAGTTACACCCAGATAGTCGAAAGTACGTCGCCTTTATTTTCGAAGGAAGGAACTACCAGTTCAAGAGACTACCGTTTGGACTGGTAAACTCAGTAGCTGTATTCGTAAGATGTATGGACCAGGTGTTGGGTCCAGATACTATTCCATATACCACAGTCTATGTTGATGACTTGTTGATTACTTCAGTGAATTGGGAAGACCATTGTGACAGAGTAGGACAAGTATTACAAAAACTATCAGACAATAACGTTACCCTAAAACTTCAAAAATCCAAGCTTATCCCCAGTGAAGTCCAATTCCTGGGTTTTAACTTAACAGGACAAGGAATAACACCATCCAATGAAAAGATTGAAGCAATCCAGAAGTTCCCAAGTCCTAAAAATAAAAAGCAACTTCAATCATTTCTGGGACTTTGCAATTATTATAGGAAGTTTCAGAGAAATTATTCTGAAATGACAGCAAAGTTTTCTTCACAATTATCCTCTAAGAACAAATGGTCCTGGGGACAGGAACAAGACAATTTACTCCAAATGATCAAGCATAATTTCCTAAGTTCAGTTGTATTAAAACATCCTAATTTCAACCAACCTTTCTTTATGAACTGTGATGCCAGTGATATAAGTTTAGGATCTGTATTATATCAAGAAGATAGTGAGGGAGAACATCAGGTGGTGAGTTTTGCAAGCAGAATACTTAATGGATGTGAACGCAATTATAGTGTAACGGAAAAGGAGTTATTAAGCGTTGTATTCGCTTGTGGGAAATTCAGAACATATATTCTTGGATACCCGATAACTGTGAGGAGCGATCATAAGTCAATATCTTTCCTAAAAAATTGCAAGATTAACCATGGGAGATTGGCAAGGTGGATACTCGCACTACATGAGTACCATATAAATTGGGAGTATGTCCCAGGAAAACAGAATATTGCTGCAGATATATTGTCCCCGATTAACGTAGAACAACAAACTTTTGAAGGGGAAAAAGAAACAATCATCAAGGTATATACTATAATAAAAAACAAAGCAGATTTGGAAAACATCATGAAATCAATTGCACAACAACAAACAGAGGATACAAAAATCAACAATTTTAGACAAAGACTGATCCAACAGGATGAAAAAATCACTGCATATTACTGTCTACATGAAGACATATTATTTTACAAAACAAATAATAACCAAGGCTCATGGAAGGTGGTGATACCTAAAGCTTTAGAAACAGAATTAATACTGGACTACCATAGTCGATATGGGCATATGGGTGCATTAAAAGTAATGAAGGCACTTGAGGAACACACTTACATTAAGAATATCAACAGGAGAGTTAGAGAATGTATTCGGCAGTGTCACATCTGTCAATTGGCAAAATGCAATAACGAAAAAACAGAAGGAATTATGCAACCTATCACATCAACTGGTAAATTAGAGAGAGTATTTTTAGATGTGTGTGGACCGTTACCTCGTAGTGGAGGGAGAAAACAGTATAAATTTATTATAATCATCTTCGACCATTACTCCAAATTTACAAAACTATACCCCATTAATCGGGCAACTACAAAAAAGATTTTGGAAATAGTGATCCAACAATACATACCAGAGTTAGGAGCTCCAAGGTCAATTATTACCGATCACAGAACTCAGTTTCGAGGAAGGGTTTGGAAGGAGACTTTGTTAGATCTAGGTGTCAAGACATATAAAACATCTGTCTATCACCCAAATAGCAACCCGGCGGAAAGAGTACTGAGGGAGGTCGGCCGTATACTCAGGACATATTGTTTTGATAAACACCAGAAGTGGAGTGACTACATTACACAAACAGAGAGCTTTATCAACTTAGCTTACCATGAAGCAATACAAGATACTCCATATACCATAATGCATGAAAGGCTACCACCCCGAGAAATTAGTGAAATATTCAACTTCCCAAACAATCCAGCTTACCAGTTCGACAACGTGAGATTCCACAGCAAACTGAATGAACAAGTGGAGAAAAGAAGGAAAAAATACAAAATAATTCAGCAGAAAATGATCCAGTACAAGATTGGAGACAAAGTATTGTTAAAAAACTGCGAATTGCCAAGTTCTAAGGAAGGAATAGCAAAAAAGCTATTATTACTGTATAATGGACCATATGTTGTTATAAAAAACAATAACAATAATACTTATGTCATTAGTGATGTGGAAACAAAAAAGATTAAGGGGACATACAACCAAGTTTCCTTAAAAATGTATTATGAACCTAATAAACAAAGTTGAATATACAACAAAATTCTAAAGAAATGGTAAGATCAACTTACAACTAATTATTTATGAGAATTAATATGGAATTGAAGAATTTATGATTATAATACCACAAAATTCTAAAGAAATAAAAAGATCAACTTACAACTAATTATTTATGAGAATTAATATGGAACTGAAGAATTTATGATTATAATACCTCAAAATTCAAAGAATATAGTAAGCTCATCTTACCAACTTTGATAATCCAGAATATAATTTTAAATGAAGCCAAATAAACAAATTTGAATATCTCAGAATTCAAATAAATAGTAAGGACAACTTACAGTACAGTTTGATAATGTTATTATGAATCAAGCGGATAAACAACTGGGAATAAATTTCCAAATTCTAAACAAAATAAGCACCTCTTATTAAATATAATTATGGACTTATTATTGGAAAATAAAAGAAAGATGCAACATCCATAAATCAGAAGAAACTATAGTGCTATAAAACGAATAAGAAAGGACAAATGTAGACAATCGACGATGAAAATAAGACAAGGCTAGAAACGAATTTACTACAAGTAACCTATCATGATTGTGAGAGAATCAACAACAACTATAGATACAGATACTTGTTATGTTTTAATTGAATGAAAATAGTGAATGAAAAATGAAGATTAAGGAGTACTGATAAAGAAGGAAAGAAGATAGTACCAATTGAAAAAAAAAATGTTATTAATATCGCCACAAGAAAATAAACATCTGAAAGAATCAATGGAAAGAAATATTTAGATCTGAGAAGTTAAGCTGAGTGAACCATCCCAAGAATATATTATTATATTATTTTATTTGATTTAGTCGTGAATAGACTAGTGATTATTAAATGTGATTGACTGATGAGATAGCTCCAGCAATCGATATTATTGATGTATTATGTATTATAAGGACAGCGGGGTATTAGGTCAAGAGAGCCCCCCGACTGATTCCAGAATATATGGTGATTAATTTGTTAGGGAAGTAACATGTTCCAGGGATAGAACACTTATAATTAAAGACAAGTATACCAGATCATAATAAGAATAACAAATGATAATGTGAAAGACAAGATAATTGATAATTTCAACAAAAACAATATTTTATTAAAACGATAAAATTTGGTGGCAGGGTAGTATGTAACATTACATTTGGAACAACTTAATATCGTACCTGATTTAATGAAGACTTTGGATAAGAAGCTAAACAAGAAGAACAAAATCTTCCAAGATGATAGTGAAGAGGAACGACTAACCATTTTAGACTGACTAGTAATACAACTGACCGTACCCAAATTAATGATTTAGGCAAAGTGATGCAAAATACATTCAACCCCGATTATGACATGAACTGTCAATAATGACCAAAATAAATAATTATAAAGACAGACGGCTTATGAACCAGTACTATAAAGAAACAAATGGTTTCATTCAAAGTATCATAATATCAAGATAATCAAAATACAAATTGAGGGATAATAGGCCCAAACATGTAATACTATGTAAAAGAAATATTAGTAAATGATGTAATGAAAATATAACACACCTTATTATAGATACATGAACCATACAACTAACTGTAACAAATAGTGTTCATAAGATTGTCCAGAAAACAACAAATAATAACTTGTTCACAATAACATTTTTATAACAAGAGTGAAGTTCTTTTAATGACAATAAAATGTAAAAACCTATAAAAACTAATAAGTATGTTTATGAATACAAACTATTAAGTGTTCAGTGAATAGGGTAAACGATAAACATAGTGACAAGTAATGTGAAGCATAACATAGACAGTTTTAGAGTAATTAATGAATTAACTGACAAAAGACTAATTAATTAATGCATAATTTATTTTATAAAAATGTGCATGTTATTATGTTTTAGCACGTTGTTTTATTATCATGGTATTTGTGTTGTTTTTTGTATGTAGCAGGTGAAGCAGTTGTTTTAGGAGAATATCAATTAAATGATATTAATTTCATTTTTATGTTAACAAATATATCACCATAGAACTGGTGTTAAACAGTGATAAATTGATTGGCAAAGCAAAATAGACTATAAAAAGATGTTATTGCTAAGTGTCAAACAATTGTATAGTTTAAGTAAAAAACAGTTTATTTGTTCAAAGGTTCAGTAAAATCATGGCCATGTGGGCATGAATTTAAACTAATAGAATAGTATATCTTTTTGTTTTGTTAAAATAATGTTATATGTTAAACAGTTTTCATGATTGTTAAAAGTTAATTTAACTGTTAAAGGTTTTAAACATGGTGATGAAAATAACACCAGTACATAGGCCAGGTAAAACCAACTTTTGTAAATTTCAGATAATAATGTTAGGGATTTTGTAAAACAAATGTGGAAGGATAAATATATTTATAGTTAATAGTGTACACAACGAATATAGAAACAAAATAATACATCTCAAGTTATTTAAGAAAATTTCAAATAACAAAATTGTAACATCTGTAGTTCTTAAGTAAAAGTAGGCATGTTTAGTGTCTATGTGTCACAAATGTAAAGATCAAAATAATGCTGATAATGGTTTTAAATTCCCAATCAGTACAGAAAAGTTATGTTAATTTAAAGGTTTTGAACAAATTTAGATTTTGAAATAATGAAAGTATATGACAATGTATATCCGAATCAACCAACCAGATTCCAAGTTTACCCTTAGCAACCAGAAATTTCGGATAAATAAAATGAGACTTCTTTAACAACGGTCATAGCGAATAGACGCGTTTGTAAAACGTCTAACATAATTAAGAATAAACTGTGAAAACACGATACAGACATATTGATACAGATAGAGATACATAACACGAACTTTTTACACCAAGTGAAGAACACCCATTATATGAAATAGAAGACCCAAGAACCAGGGAGAAGGACTGAAGCGGACGTGGGCCCTATCTTCGACAAGAACCATACAAAGAAGAGGATTTGGTGACTTTAACATCTTATTATATTGTGTATCAACACCCACTTTTGTATACACGACTTTTTAAGTACTAATCAACTAAAACTACAGACACCATATCACACCAACACTAAGAACACTCACTAATAACACGATTTGAGATTGACACCTTTTCAAACACCACAAGAACCTTTGATTTGGATAATAATTATTAAACACCTAAACTGGACATAACCTATCATAACTAGTAATCACTATACGACTGCCTGTGTGCACGTTACACTCTAACCTTGTAATATCCTTTAACTGTAAAACTTGTATTTTGATTTATAGAATAATATTTTGTTTAAATGTAATCCCCGAACCATATACGCCCTGAGATACTTTATTTTTAATAGAAACATTAACCAAAGCATTCTTTTGATCAGACAAAATACTGAATATTTCCTACTACTGTACCAACTGGTAAAAAGAAGACGTATAATTTGCGCCACAATTGTGATTATCATAATCAAATTTAAGAAACAATTAACCAGTGCTTTTCTGAATAAAGGATTTCTGTATGGATATATGTTTGATGTTATATTTGCGTCGTTATTATTGCTGTTCCATTTAGGAAATAAGTTCACAGATTACAGCGGACACCACGACAGTTGGCAACGTTGAGTGACGTCACGGAACGGCGCGTATAGTGGGAGCGAGCGGCAGATTACAAAACCATTCGCCGTTCAACATAACATATTAATAATTACAAATTGATGACTCCAGTGCGAGTTAGTCACTACATTATTTATTTGTTACAAATTGACACTTCCAACGGGCGGTGTATGTAATTTAAGTGCACACAACATAACATTTAGGTAACACAATTAACGTGTTACAAGTTGACGAATCTGAAGTGAGGCTTAAAGAGATAAGACTGTAAAACTATATCCAATAAAACGCTACAAATTGACGAGTACAACGTGGAGCTTAGTCAAACCACGAAACCTACAATAAATTGTATTGAATAACTTACTAACGAAAATTTTTACGTTACAACATTCAAATTGCATGCTACATCTATCCATAACATTTACTGTATCTTGTATTGATTGTATTTCTGTCTTACAATTATTTTCTATTTCTTTTATTTTAAGATTAGTATTGGTTTCATATGTCTCAATCTTATCTCTAACTTCTCCTATCTTATTAACTGTACAATTAAACTCACTATCAGCATTACATTCATTTATTTTACGTTCAAAACTTTCTTTTACTTCATTAATTTGTTCCTTAACGTGTACTTTTACTGCCTCTGACACTTCTTTGTTTACGTCGTTGATATGACTATTTAATTGCTCATTTACAGACTCTATCACTTGTTCTTTAATAGTATGGAAACGCTCATTTATTTCGTTTACTATCTCACTCTTTATTCCATTGACCTCTGGTATTTACTTCATTAATGTCACTACTTATTTTATCAAATTTGTTACTCTGTACATCGAAACTACTCTTTATTTCCTTGATTTCATTCTTTTGTTTATTCGTGTTAATATCACTGACATCAGAACGACAATTTATTACGTTAAATTGTTTTTGTAAAAATCTCATTACATCATTATCGAATTTACTACTAAATTTCATTGAGGTTGGGGTTAACTGAACTCCCGAGTCATTTTAACATTCGTCTACTTTATTGTCTTGACCTACATTCGGAGTTGAATGCACTCCAAGGCCGCTCATGACAGCTGACTCATTAAAGCCAGTTACGTCAATCATATCACTTTCATTATTTTTCTGCCTTTTTTTATAAATTTACTTATTTTCGGTTAAATGATTGTCTTAACTTACATATATAAAAACAACAAAATCTTACACTTCTCAATTATTTTATCATACTTGATATATTTATGATAATTACTTATCGTAATGTTAACTATAGCATAACCTAACCTGCGTCTACTCAGACGTAACTCAAAGGCTTTTATCTACTTATTTCAAACACCCCTTCCGTTCTCCAAAACCGGCCCATGTTCACATAAAGAATATTTATGTAAACGTCCCATGTTCGCGCGCCATTGTGACTTTTCAATCTTTTTATCAAATAAATTTATTTGTCCCTATTTCGGACCTACTTGAAGCAATCTTTACTGTTTAACTTCTCATTACTTACCACTTTTTTACCCAGGTTAACCCAGTGTTAGTGTAGGCGTTTATTCAGAGAACAGAAATTAGGTTGTTTGAAATGAACACTTGGAGTCGATTTATGTTCAATGAATTTACTTTTATTTATCAGAAAAATAAATTGATATTAAAATCATATATTGTTTTACTCTCCATTTACATAAAATATCCTTCACTCTCTTCTCTACGTATTTCTGTATAATTACGTTTCAACATACTGTTATGGTCCATTATAGGACATTATCAATTAACATATTAAAAAGAAAAACCCATCTTGAAATACAGCTTAAATATGATAGGCCTTAAATTTGCTTAACGTAAACCAGTGCTCATTTTTTTAATTCTCTTTATGTAACTCTCACTCACTCACACATTATTTCTTTAGATTACCCTTTTAATTAATAGCACTTTTTTAATTTTATCAAAATTTAAACAACTGGATAACAGGTTAAAATTTTGGCAACAGTTTCAAAAGGTACTCATCCTCGTTGGCTGTCGCTCCGGCGTTGTATTACTGCTGTATATACACTTTTCTGTCCGAAATATTTATGGAAAACTGTTTCTAAACTTAAACTTGTGAAGTACTACTTTCCTTCACACTTTAGTTGTTGTTTTATTAATTCACTCATTACTTATTAACTCACTCATTACTAGTCAGCCGACTTAATAGTTTGCTCGCGAGCACGAATGTCCTGACCGCGCGGTCTGAGGGCTTTTGTCGACTGAAGTTTTCAAAATGGCCAAGCGTCCCTCTGTGTGTGGCTACTTGGCTCGTGATTGGCTGGGTGCATCTCGCGGCTTTTTTGTAGTCTCGTATAAGGCGAGAAGGAATTCTTAGACATGACTTCCACGCTGGGAACAGAGGCCCACACGTGCTCTCGTTCGCATGAATACGCACCCTTTCTGATAATTTGCATTCCGGTACCATTCTGTACCTCACACGGAGCTACAGTCAGTTACCAAAAATATACTCTGGTTAAATAAAAAGGTGAAACGCTTTAAATTATAGACCCTCATCAGTTTGTACCGTTACAAACCCAAAAAACTTTGTAACTGTTTAATGTTCTTAGGTTCGGGGAATTTCATGATTGACTCTACTTTTTCGGCGGGGTTAGCTTGAATTCCTTCAGGTATAATAATGAAGCCCAAAAAGTGTATTTCTTGTTGCAAGAATTTTGATTTCTCCCAGTTAACTGTCAACCCCCCTCATTGTAACTTATCTAACACATACTCCAAATGTTCCACATGCTCTGGGAGCGTCCTCGATGCTATTAATATATCGTCATCATACACAGTTAAAAATTCTATTTTCTTAGGTTGCAAAATTTCGTCTAAACATTTTATAAAGCTAGCAACACTAGTGTTGAGTCCAAAAGGTAGTCTCTTAAATTGATAATTTTTTCCATTAAACAGAAAAACAGTATATTTCCTACTCTCTAACGATAACGGGATCTGCCAATAACCAGCTGTTAAATCTAACGATGTCATATATTTAACCCCTCTGAAATATCTCTTCCATTTGTTCAGGTGACTCACGGTCAGGAATAATAATCTGATTTATTCTCCATGCAACTAGAGATAACCTTACTCTCCCATCTTTTTTTATAACCACAACTAACGGGTTTGAATATGGTGACACCGATCTCTCTATTATATCTTCCTCCATCATTTTATCTAACTCTTCTTGAACAGCTCTTCTTTTAGAATAGGGCACCGGATAACTTCTATGTACGAAGGGTGTGTTCCCGTACCTGCAACTCACATTCATAGTTCCTGGCTCTACCAGGTAACTCTGCAAACACCTCTTTAAAACGGTCCACTACTGCCTACAACTCCTCACGTTGGGGACTCCCTACAACTCCAACCTCACTAAAAAACTTATGTGCCCTGTTCTCTCATACTTGCTCTTCGCTTTCATCACTCTCTCTCTCTCTCTCTTTACATATATTCACTCTCCCTTCTGTGTCCCCACTACTGCCCCTTTTGTATTACTTTTATTCCCGAAACTCTTACCTTGTCTAGCACCCGCTCAAAACTAACTCTGACTGGTTTAATTTCATTATCTAACTCTACCACCCGTTTATTAAAATCAATAACTGCTTTATTTCTTTTCAGGAAATCATTACCTAAATTCACTTGTAAATTCAACCCTCTAACTACTAAGGATGTATTCTAGAATTCAACCCTGTTTATTAACATATTTAATTGGACCTGTTTAGTTACTCGTTTACTTCGAACCCCTGTAACCCCTACTATTGTAACCCCTGCAACTGGTAAAGACAGTATGTTTTTATTTAACTCCTTTAATTCTTCTAACCCACTTTCAAAAATAACTGGTATCTCACTACCAGTGTCTATTAATGTTTTTAATTCCTTACCTTCAATAGTGATAGCCACCTCTGTCAATCCTGCCTCCGGTTCATTGACCTCTGGGTTGTCTTCTTCTAGTAACTCCTTGGATATGTCTGTCCTAAGTAAATGACTTTGATAGCCACACTCCTCCTGGACCCCGCTGCTACCTGTTGACAATGGTTGGGTCCTCTCCTCCATTGTCCTCCCTAGTTTTCTGGTTGGACGGCAGCACTGCCCTGTGAGTACCCACCGTGACCTCTGGTCGGATTTCTGCTACCTCTGGGTGCTCCTCTGCTACTGTCTGCTCCTTTCTGGTGCCGATTGTTTTGGTTTGCTGCTTGCTCATTGCGTTGGCAATTCCTTGCCTTACTACATCTATAACAGCCCGTTTTTATAGCATAGTTTTCACACTGACACTCCGGACATCTCCAACTCTAGTTTCTATTACTATAGTCTCCCTTCGCACCTCTATGTGCGGTTGTTAACCCCGCTCGATTGAGTATGACTTCCGTTATTGTGTGTCACCATCGGGTTCTGACGCCTACCCATCTCCCGGTCCCTTATATTCTGGAATACAGTAAAATCTCTCTAATTCGGATTATATGGGGCGAAGCCTAGTCCGAATTAGAGAAAAATCCGAATTATAGAATATTTTATAGAAATTCATACTACAGTATAGGTAAAGTGCTGTAAAAATAAATATTAAAACTACCTCAATATCAATGGAAATTTAAATTGATTGTAGTTACAAAATGGATAACTAAATTCACATAAACAACAATCTTTCACCATCAATGTTTTCAAGTTAAGATCGCACGCAAAAAGTTTATAAGTAATGCACACCTGCAATTATTAATGTACGTAAATATTAATGGAAATTTAATTTTATTGTGAGATATTCGTCCATCTGCTAATACAACAAGCACAAGTATATAGTGGAAGTAATTTTTCATTTCCCGTAATCTACTGTTACAGATTTGGTTCCCTTTTGGTCCACCGTAAATATACGTAAATAAAAAATAAAAATACGGGCGTTTCATCGGCATTTCCCATATGTTCAAGTGAATAATTATACTTCTTGCATAAATGAATGACAAACCGCTGATACTGTAGGAGTTTTTCTTCGTAGTCACTTGGTAGTTTTAGTGCGAGTGATGTACGTCATTTAAGTGCAAATCCATTTCGCCGCATCATTCGTCTTATACACCCGAAGCTGGCTTTGAAACCGGAGACTTTTAATTCTGCGATTTCTAAAGCTTTTAATTTTAAAACATGTCTAATGACAGGGAGTCCTTGCCTTCTTAAAAGCCGTACGTATTCACAGATGCTGGACTCTACTGCTACAAAACGCCCAACTTGAGGTCCCGAGAATGCTCGTCGTGCAGTATTTGCATGTAAAAGTCGTTCCTTCTGTTTTCTCCATTGTCGAATACAGGATTCATCAATATCGAATTTCCTTGCGGCGTCGGGATTGCACGTTTTTTCTACATTTTGAATCACAATTAATTTATAATTCGCATCGTACGGGTTATGTTTAATTTGATTTGACCGCGTGCCTTTAGTCTCCACAATATCACTCATACCGCAAACGCACTACAAAAACGCCGAATGAAAACAAAGTACAGATAAGCGATGTTGTCGCTGTTACAAGAAAAAACCACACTGTCAGTTTACCCGTTATTTAGAAACATGTTACTCACACCCCTCTACTCATCCTTTGTCTTGCTGCCTACAGAAGGGTGCGAGCATGCCCACGTGCGCATGCACTTACACTTTATCTTCCTATTCTGTCTTCAGTTTGCTGTTAAAACATTCGGTTGTAGTCATAAATCATAACGCCAGAGTTAACTACAGCCAGGCAAACTGCTGTTGCTTAGGCAGTAAACAACTCATAGATACCAAAAGCGTTCGTCCCGCCAGAAGTCAGTTATAACTTCGAATTTCGTTAGCGTGCGAATGCAAGCTGCAGGCCAAATTAGCGACCATGTTTTTAGGAGAAAAAGTGTGGCTTGTATTCGGAACAATATGGTATTTGCATGATATTAATAGTATTAAAATTTCAAGTGTTATAGGCCTATTTGATTTAAATATATCCTCAAAAAACAAAATTTGCGATTTAACAGACTTTCGATTTTACGGACACCCCTCAGCCCCAATTAGTCCGTTAAATCGAGGGTTTACTGTATTTACCTCTAGCACTCATATTGTAATACAGTACTGTAAATTAATACTAAACAGTGTTTGAAGAAAATGCGGTTTGAAAAGCTGTACGCAACTAAGAAATAACTTCAGTACAATAGAACGCACACGAATACAATAACAATGACGCACACACTACCAAAGCAGCAGTTGAAACTGGACTAAACTGGGGGTGCGTATCGCACATTTTGCCAACATAACACTTTAATAATTCCCTAAAGGCAAATGTTTCACAAAGAATTCACAAAATTAATTTTTTTGTGAATTATAATTTTTTTTTAGAGAGTCCGAATTATCGTAAATTCCGAATTAGAGAAGTCCGAATTAGAGAGGTTTCACTGTATGTCTAAAATTTTCTCAAGTTCGTTTATTTCATCAACTTCCCCTGTCATTAAAGTGATTTGTACCTCCCGGGGCAAATGCTTACTTATGTGTCGCATGAATGACCTAAACTGTAACGGCGGTTCGAGGTATTTTGCTTCGTTAAATATTTTCATGACATAAATGGTTACACTGTTACCGTGTGTTCCAAAATTACCCGACCCCATTATTTTACTTCTTAACACTTCTTGATCTTCTGACCAGTATTTTTCCCGGAATGCTCTTTCAAAATTCTCATAACTCGCCCACTCGTTCTGTAAGCCTCCGCCCATATCACCGAACTCCCCTTAAAACCTTAATGATTTTTAGCAGCTGCACTTCCCAACTGTTATTATTAAACCTGATAAATTCTTGCACCCGATTCAAAAACTGCATGGGGTGTACCCCTACTATCGCAACTAAACGACTCTTAACTCAACCTCACTATTTACGTTGCGAGTAATTATTACTCAGTCGGTAACATTATTTACTTTCTGGCTTATTGTCACGTTCAATTCTTCTTTAACATCAATTATGCTCTGCTCAATCGAAATAAATTTATTATTATTTATACATTCGGACTGAATGCTACTTTTGTTTATCACATTCGACTGTATTTCAATCTTACAACAACTCTCTATTTCATTAATTTTACGGTCAGTATTAGTTTCATATATCTTAATATTCTTACTAACTTCTTCAGTCTTTTTTACAGTTTTAGATTTACACTCATTTATTCTACTTTCCAAATTTTCATTAACTTCGTTAATTTGTTCATTAAACTGCTCATTTACAGACTCTATCACTTGTTCTTTAATTGTATTGAAACGTTCGTCAATCTCATTCCGACGTTTATTCATAGGAATTTCAAATTTGACATTATTTTGTTCCATATCATTAAAGTTACTTTCACTTTTAATATTTTGTTCATTGATATCACTCCTTACTTCATTAAATTTTACATTCTGTTAATTAAACTTACTCTCAAACTTTACACTTTGTTCATCGAATTTAGTACTTACTTCATTGAAATTACTTTCTAATTTAACATTCATATTATGCTTAATATCATCAGACATCGTTGTCATTAATTTAATCATATCGGCCATTGACCATTCTTTTTCTTTGGTTGCCACGGGAGTAGACTCTGCTCCCGCGTTACTCATTATAATTGACTCAGTCAAACTGCTTTCTTTTATTACTACAGGATTTGACTGAGTTTCTGATTCACTCACGACAACTACGTCAGTCAAACTGACTTCATTCTTATTATTTTCCATTTGACTTTAATTCTTTTTAATTAAATGATTAATAATTACTTATTAATTATATAAACAAAAATCTCACGAAAATTTTTTTTAACACAATGTTAAATTATAACTTATATCCTGTAACTTATAATCATAACCTAATTACGCATTTCGTGGAAAAAAACCCAGTTTACCACAACCTACCCTCTGTGCATAAAACAGGCCTATTTCATATAAAATTTATATAAAAATTGGCAGGGTCGCCAATTGTAAAGTAACAAACTTTTTATAAATATGATAACCAGAATATTACCTACCTTGCGATTATGCACTTACCTTAAATTCCATCAGAATATTACAGGTTCGCCAACATATTTTGAAACTGTAATATGTAAACTCTAACACGCTTTCCCTTAAATAAAAACCCTTGACTAATTTTGATAAACTACTTCCTTTAATTCAGAAGTTCGCAGATTCGTTTAGGCGAGTATTTTTAGCACAGAAAACTAGGATTTGGCAATGAGGCATAATGACTAAGCTAACACATGTTTATGCTACTAATCAATCTTATTTATTCTCATTTCACTGTTAATTTCTTTCTGTTTGTAACTCCAACAGTTCATCAAATTCTTTTCTTTATCGAACTCTCTTTTACATTATAAGTTAAACACTTAGTCAAACAAAAAATTTTGTTAACCAAATAAACGGTAGGCCTATACCTTTTCATTGACAAACCAGTACCTCATATGTACTCTCTCTCTAAACCCCCTTAATTTCGAGATCTCATATTTAATTATGTTTTAAATTTACAAAAAAGGATTTAGTGACGTTAAATGTTGGCCAGTCGTTATCGTTACTTATCTTGTATTTAAAATCCAATAGGTTACGCCAGTCTTCGTACTTTGTAACTCTACGAATTAATTACAAAAGTATAGTTATATTTATCATCTCGTACCGTTACAACTTCACTTTATTCTTATTAAAAGCTCGAAAACTGTTCCACACCGTTACATAAAGTTTTAGGTGCACTTTTCCGTTAAAAAGAGTTATTTATAACTGTCTTAAATTCATATTAGCAACTTTGCTAGTTCTACACTTAATTTACCTGCGGGTTCAGTTCAACACAGCCGAACTGCTTTCTGATGTGAGATGACGCGGCGAATCTGGGGCCTGCAATCGTGTACTATACGGACTCATCATACATTGTTCACGTGGTCCATCCAGAGCCCCACTTCATCTCTCGCCGACACACATGGAACACGGAACTGCGTTGTAATATTAATAGCACGTGTTCTGCTCATGGTACCATTATGACGTCAGACTCATTACGATCACATCTTACCTTATAAGGTTCGGTTTACTCGTCTTGATACAGCTATGCATACTTTTCCGGTGACTCAACAAGGCGCACCTGTCACTAGCTGGTACCGAATATTACATAGGCTGGTTTATTATTTGGAATTATTGAAATTGATTAATACAAAAGGATTATACCCAATTTGTGCCTTTACGATACCCCCTCAATGAGAGGTTTTATGCCAAAGCATAAAAACTCATTGCTTAAACCTAAAAGGATCAGCTCGGATATGGCACCACAACCCCCCTTATTATCTTACTAAAATCATGGGTTACTCACCCCCCTAATCCAGTGACCGTGGCCGCACCTGCCTGACTTTACTGGACTTCCTGCGACAGGATCCCAGCACCATAAAGCCAGTCAGCCACTAGACGCCCCTGCCCTGACACGCTGGCCAGCACAAGGTCGCCACCACAGTATCACCAGACTTTGCAACAAACAATAAAAACATTACTACATGGACTTTCACAATTCCATATCCTGAACTGATGTGGTCTCCTCTTAGCTGTACTGGTTTGCCTTTTTCGAAGTACTGGTTTTTTATCTTAACTTTTAATACACATATAGTCTGATTGCTAACATGATACATGTTGTTTAAAATACATGACATTAGTATACATTTAAACATTTTAATTCAAACTCCAAAAAAAAAAGATTCAATAATTCAATTGTGAATTCAATTTAACAAAAACCCCATCTTACTTTTCCATTTAAAGATTACATTTTCTATCTCAATTCCCTCATTACTACTGCTATCGTTATACAATACAAAACATGATTAATACAAAACAGCAAATAATTCAATGCAACAGATACATAGATAATCAAAACAATCTACTCCAATACTTCATTATTATCAGTATCATAACGATAATTATCAACTTTCTCCTACTTCTTATTTATCTTAAAATTCCTCCCTCTACATCACTTTTTTTATCCACCCTTCTTACCCCTGATACCCCGCGTTACACAAGTGTCATTGACCTCAAGGACAAGCCTAATCTTGGTATTACACAAACTCGCATAAATGAAGTTTCTCCCTCGTAGCCTGTAACGTGGCCACCACCCATCCACATGCTCTATTTCCCCCCAAGTTGGACTGTCTTGCCCAGTTGCTTCCACAAGGACTGAAGTGGCTGGAGTAAACATTTTTTTCTTTTATTTTACCCAGTCTTTGCTTCGGCGTTACATTAAGTTCGGTATTTCTGGTATCCAGGATACCAGTAATCCTACTAAAATAATTATTTATAAACCCTTAAGACGGTCTACCACCTCATTCGGTGGATAGCCGCTGTTCCATAGTTTATGTTAATTCCCCTTGTTCCCTCTCAGTTAAGTTTCTAAGTACACCAATTTATAAAATAAACTATGGTCAGGGTACAATAAGTCTGCCCATAGCTTGTTACAGATAATCCAAATCCACGGTCAGGATTCGGTGAAGCCGTGACCGCCCGAAAACGGAGAATCACATTTATCATTAATATGTTTACATATAAAACCAAAAAAACTTATCACACTAATTACATTTATATTACAACACATGGAATGTGTTATCTAACACCATTTAGTTTCTTTCGTCATGTTATCTTCACTATCTCTTTACCAAACATCACAAGTAGCGGGTACAAAATAATAATTTATTTGATTCACAATGACTTTACTCTATTTAAAATTTATACAAGACACTTGTCTGTTATCTTTCATATGTTAATAATTATTATTGCAAAATATGTATTAATTTATACATACATCTATATATCTATTGCGACATTACAAGCATATGCTGTAATGTGCATGTATTAAATAAAATAAATATTTAGATTAATTTTAGTAATATGTAATAGAGAAGCAGGCGTGAAGTTGAAAGCTGAGTTAGACGCAGGAATGAACATGCATGATCACGCGATTATTGCTGAGAGAGTGTACAGTAGTAAATAGTGTGTGTGCATGGAACCTGTTCAAGCCTGAATGTCTGCAATCTCACCCCAAATAGATACTAAATTAAAGTTTTATTTAATTATAAGTAAACCGTAAATGTTAGAAAGATTGCAAAGACTTCTAAATATGCATAAAAATCAGACACATGTGCAGTGCGAAAATGGTGTGACTATGACGTTCAGTACAAATTCTATGCAGTTTTAAGAGCATAGTAATTACACTAATTATGCGATCATTATGATAATTACCTATAATATGTGTAATTAAATCAGACAATGTTAGATCATTTTGAAATCCGCATTAGACATTGCAGTTGGCAAAAATGTGCGAATATATGAAATTGGACGATAGTGGGGGAACTGATGCCACGGACAGTTTCTGACATGCAGAATCCTGAGCTGACAGGTGTGGTTTTTTGGTGAATATAAATACGGGCCCAGGAGAGCCAAATTTACTCTTCAATCAGTTTTCAGTTGCGGCGGTAAGCTCTGTCCGTCAGCGACGTGAATTTTAATTACTTTCAATCAGTCTTCAGACAGCGGGACGCTATGTCTAATATCGACGAGATCTTTTGTTTATAAACTGTAAAGTCTAATGGACAATACGTTAATTCAAGTAATCAAAAACAGTAACTATTAGTTTGGTTATTTTTAACTACAATTATCGGACGTCTACAACCACAAACGTCAACACTCTAGACAAATGGCGAGAGCACATCAAGCAGAAGAATGATATGCAGAGCAGTAGAGACGGTTACTAGAACAACAGCAGCTGATACAGAGCAACATATCATTCCACTCTACAGCCAGCAGATGGGACCATCAAGGACGAATGACTGGAGGACGACAAGTGGAACCAGAAAATGCAAGAGGAAATCCAGAAGGAGAGGACCGACAGATCGCCGGAGGACATGGGTACAATCTGCAGAACTGAGGTGACCAATGACAAATTTATAATTATGAAAAAATAAAGACATTGAAAAGACATTTTTCAAATTTAAAAAGTAAAGAAAATTTATGTCATATGTAGATAGAGATAAAAGAATGTAATTTAACTTTAGTAAGAATTTTCTTTAATGATGACCAATTAATTTAAAGTTAATTTAAATCAGGGCTTGGATGACTAACAATTGATTTAATAATTTTAAATTTTCATTTAAAGTGTATAAAGTAAAGTAGTTGGAAATATAGAAGACTAACGATTCGATTAGTCCATTAAAAATTTTATAAAGCATTAAGATGTATGCCAAGCATAGAGTAATAATGTAAATAAGAACAAACTCATAAAACACACAGTCAGACTGAGCAGTCGAGAATTTATAGTGTAACAAAGAAATGTTTAACATAGATTTTTGCTAATGTAAGATATAAGACTTTTTTTATGATGAATGTACTGCAACAAAGAAACGTTGAAACAATTGATAATGAATATTTTATGGCGAAGTAAATGCTATTATTTTTTTTTATGGCGAAGTAAATGCTATTATTTTTTTTTAAACACTTATAATTTCATTTGAATAAATTAATGAAAACATGTTACAATTTATAAAAGGACTACTCTTATTATGATTACAACCCAAACTCCAATTTTAAATACACATTAGTAATGTTATATAAATTGTATGTACACACAAATTAAATTTGCAACTCAAATTAAGCAATTTGTGTATCACATATTGGCGCTCCAAAGTGTGGGGCTATACAAATTAAATTAATTTAAATTTGTACACAAAATTTGTTGTGTTACATCTTGGTGTCCCAAGAACGTGGGGCCACATAAATTACATTATTTCAAATTTATGTTAATTTGTTGTGTTACACTATACTATTAAAATTTCTAAGATGACACGTAGGGGATAACTTTAATTGAACTGTTGTCAATTGCCAAAAAGGTGGGGATACAAATCAGTTGCAAAATTGGGGGCTCCCCATGGAGCGTACAAGTGCCGTTGAAAAAAACTAAATCTGGGATATGTTTGTATGTAAATAAAATCTCTTTTGTAAATAAATTCTCTTTTATATATATATTTTTTCAATAAAATTTATCGGAAAATCATGGCCCTCAAGCTATAACATTTTTACTTAATACTATTAACATAATACAAATTTATTTTAAATCGTGAGCGGTGCAACCCAATACACCTATGACATTATCGTCCACTCAACATTATTAGGGCTCCCCCTCCCCATTCTTCAAAATCAATAATTTCTACTTACACCAATATTGTAGAGGAGGACCATCGTTGTCACACCCCATGTCTATAATGAGGTTTGCTCCAACCATGGTCCGCCCCTAAAAAGCCAAAATCCACGATCAGGGCTGGTGAGGCCGTGCCCGCCCGAAAATGTGGGAGAGTCCCTTCTGAAAACATTTAAATGTAGCAATACATTTGTTATACATCTATTTTGTACAGTAAATTTTTAAATTTGTAGCATTGTGCGTACCCACTATTTCCCTTGTTACCTGATTCTGCAACATGTATGCATTGTCCATCTTGACCTCTATTATTTCATACGGGCCTTCTTATAATAAAAAGAATTTTTTAATCTCTTTCTCTTGTGCGTTCGACAAATCGTGCCGTCTTACCAACCTACTTCATACTTGGTCCATTTACCTTTTGAATCGTGATGCCATTTTCTTCTTTCACCCTTAGTTAATAAATTCTCATTAGCGAGTGTAAGTGTTATGTCTATACCTATGGTATTACTTTCTGGTGGATAACTAAACAGCTGTTCTAATATTCTTGGTGGGCGTGTCCCCTTTACTAACACATAAGGTGTGAATCCTGTGGACTCATGGATAGTACAGTTGAAACAATATTAATTTATTGAAATACTATAAACTTACTCTTACCTTCGAGTTCGGGTCCAGAGTCGTACAGACGAAAACAGCTACAGACAAGGTTACTTGGGTTGACGTTTCAAAATAATTTTTCTAACACCAAATTTTGTATTCTAAACAACTAACTTTCTTTAATTTACTATTTGCTTTCACTCTATTTTTACATTGCATTTTTTTTTTTAAATAAGGCATGAATACTTGAACAATTGGTTTTAACGCATATGAAAATGACTTAGCAATAGTACAATTTACAAATAACTTGACCAGCACTTTGCAACTCTCTCTCATTGATACTTTTCTATTTTATTCTCTTTTAAAACCCCGTAATTAAAACTCGGTATTTATGTTTAATGTCTGTATTTAGGGAATAGTTCTGATAATGTTATGTAGAATACTTAACAACCCACGGCGTTAATCAGTTCCATCACCACCTTGTGTTGTTGGCTGTTTCTAGTCACTAAGGTTATTTCCACAGTTCATAATCTTCCGCACTACCGCTACACACTCCGTCTTATTTAATTCACTTTAGTTTGCAATTACGAATTTTACTTTTACAGATTTGTTTGTCGGCCGACTTTTATTGCTCGAGCTCTTATGTTTTTAACTATGTGACCGCGCTGCCTTATAAATTGCAGCAAAATAATATTATGTTTTACTAGATAGGCCCATTTACTCTAGGCCTATCTTGCACTCCCGAGGCCACTATTTTTTAATGCACGAACTTTTCACTGCTCTGACTGATGTTCATTCAGTGGTGACAATCTGCAGACTGTGATTCACAAAAAGCCTGCTGCTGGGGCGGTTACGCAATACGTCTGGGCAATTGTTTAGGCTAACTGTATGTATGTTGTGCTGGGGCTCCTCACAGGTGAAAGTTAACAATTTATTAATTACTGAATTACTGAATTAAAATTAAAACTGGATCACACACTTCTGTACCGTTACACAGTTTAACCATTTCTCAATTTTGTTTACATACATAGGCCATTCGTTGTGTTTGGCATGACAATACGCCTGAAAAATCCTACCTATCTCTCGCATTACCCTTTCGGCCTGATTTGACTGGGGATGGTACACCGCTGTGTGTTTAGGTATAATGCCTTCCCAACCTAGAGTCTGTCGCCATTTCCCACTAATAAATTTGGGCCCATGATCTGAAAGTATTAAATTGGGTTTCCCTATTTTGGTCATATAGTCCCTTGTTATCTTCTCACTCAAAACTTTACTCATCGCCCTCTTCACACTATCTTCTTCCTATGGCACTACAGCCCTTGTTGGGCCCTGGCCTCCTTCAATTTTTACCCCCATTCTCCTCTGTCAGCAGCCATCCTCCTCCAGGAATGCACTGTCAATATCTCTCTTGCATCCTCATCCACCACATCCTCCCATCTTCTCCATGGTCTTCCGACTGGTCTTTTTCCATGGATTGTGGTATCCTTTCTTCTCCCAACCTGGCTACATGACCAGCCCACCTTAGATTCTTATTATTGATTTGTATATCCTTAGTTTCGTGTTTCTGTGGATGTCTTTGGATCTGAAGATACTTGATGTGGCGAAATACGCTTTATTTGCTTGGACTATCCGGTTTCGGATTTTGGCTTCTTCTGTGCAGTTTTTTTCTAACATGGTTGCCAAGTATTTATAGTTGTCCACCTTTTCGATATTGTCGATTATTCCGTAGTTTCTTTGTCTTCTAGTCTGCACTAATATTTTTGTTTTATGTATGTTGATTTTGAGGCCTATATTGCTAGCATTTTCTTTGAGTTCAGAATACGTTTCCTCTGCTGCATTTTTTGTCCGTCACATTATGTTGATGTCATCCACATAGGCTGCTAATTGGACCGATTTGTTTGTCAGTACGTTGTTTCTTCCTACTGACAGTTTTCTGATCACATATTCTAAAGCTAGATTAAACAAGGTCGGGGCCAGCCCATCTCCCTGTTTTAACCCTCGATTGATTACAAATCCTTCTGTCTTGTGTCCTTGTATTCGTACCTGAGCTTCTGTATTAGTCATTGTCAAGTTTATCATCCTTACCAGTTTCACTGGTATGTTGAATTCGTATAAAATATTAGATAGTTTATCCCTATCTATCGAATCATAGGCTTGTCTAAAATCAACAAAAATATTATAGACGTCTATATCTTGTTCCCACGCTTTACTCAGAACTTGTCTGACTGTATATATTTGATCTATGGTGGATCTTCCTTTTCTGAAACCGGACTGGTATTCGCTGATAATCTCTTCAGCATATGGCTGTAATCTTTTATTGATTATGTATGTAAAAAATTTATATCCGGAGCATAGTAGCTCTGTAGTTCTGGCATGATAGCTTGTCCCCTTTTTTATGTATAGGATGTAAAGTTTATTTTTTCTTACACTTTTACTTTACGTTGTTTACTACTAATCATTTATGTTTTGCAACTATTTTGAGACGCCATCTTTAAGGTTTGCCAACTATACAAAACATTTGTTACTTACCAGGTATTCGTGTAGACGTACTGGAGAACAGAATTGGTTATTCAAATAAAACAGATTGGTTACCTTCATACATATCTTATTCTTTTATTTCATCAATTCAATTAAAATTCATTTAAATAAACAAAAGAAAAGCCCACTTTGATTCTTTTCAATCCCATCATAAATAAAATATTCCTTCTCCCTCTTATTTTTTGATACTATCTTTTAACGATAAAAATACAATGATTACGTGCTTGTATATATTGATATTACATTGATTACAGTAGAAATATTTTAAAAACATATAAATAGTTAAACTCATTTTTACACAAACCAGCGCCTCTTACTTTTGATACATAATTATTACACACGCACACCCACTCTCACATGGTACATTTTTAGATTTCCTCTGAGCTCATTTGATTTTGAAAGGTTTTAATTTTGAATGGTTTATTTTACTCTCCCCGTTTGTTACTTATCTGAGATTTTTAATCCCAAGCTGTCCGGTCTCCTCAGGTATTTCTCGTCACTCCGCACATTTCATTTTCTGTCAGCGTTTTTCTTTTAAACAAAATAACAGTTAGTCCGAATTAATTAATATTTAACTTTTTTAATTCACATTTTACATTTTATACTTGCGGGCGTGACGAAAACTGCTCAGCCGGCTGACGCGCTACGGGCTCGCGTCCATATTATTTAGATGTTCATGGCCGACTGCCTTTGTAAACCAAGCGTTGACAGACTGCTGGCATCGACACACCTAAATTCCAAAGTGACGTATTGGGCTGACGTCATATAGCGTGACTTGATTTCAATGCATAGTTTACAAAGGTTTAAGTTCGTTGGCTATATGTAACTGTTTTTCTTGCATCTGGAGCTGACCTTAACACAATTTCACTCATTTCATATTCCGTCACTATAATTTGTGAATAATATTTTACTTTTATTATTTATACTTTTGTTTCCAATAAAATTTACCCTTATTATGTATGATTTTGTTTACAGTTCCCAAAATATTAGGTGGGCTGAATATGTACTGTTACAATACCCCCTCAATGAGAGGTTTTATGCCGAAGCATAAAAACTCTCATTGACACTCATACTTCCTAAAGGGATCAGCCAGGATATGTCGCCACAACCCCCTTTATGTTTTATTAAAAATCATGGTTAACTTATCCCCTGGTCCAGTGACTGTGATCACACCTGAATGACTTTACTGGACTTCTCTCTCGAGATCCCAACACCGCAAGGCCAGACAGGCACTTGACGCCCCTCTTCTGATGCGCAGGCCAGCACAGGACCACCGCCACAGCATCACCAGACACTGAGACATCAAATAAAAAATATCAAATACTGGCCTAGTATAATACCATATCCCTAACTGATCTGGTTCCCCTTAGCTGTGCACTGATTTGCGTTAAGAAACACTGGTTTTCTTAACTGCTAACCTATACATGGATACATATTTAACAAAACATTATATAAAACCTTGAACTTCAATACTAACATTCTGCATACCCTTCTCTTGTTAATTCTTCTTCCAAAATTAAAAATACTTCTCTGATTCCCCTCAGAATTTAAATATTCCCCATTACAATATTACAGATACCTTCCATTATAATTCACATTTCAAAATAATTAAATTCATTAATAAAATTCTTATATAGCATGTAACACATATAAATCAGCTACATCAGAACAAATCATTTACTTAACAATTGTTAAGTGTCTTCATAATACTCCTTAAATCAACATCAAATCATTTAATTACATCTTATAATCAACTAGACCTTCTACATCATCAACATAATTCAATTTCATATTAAATAATTCATTACTAGCAGTTTAGTAACCTCCTTCTCCATCAATATCTAATATCCCCCCTTACCCAGTTACAATTAGGTAAATCACCTCACGGGTAAACCGTGTAAGGCATTTACCTTGTTGCATAAATGCTGTATTTATGCCCCTGGCTTGTAACGGCCAGCTTCTTTCCACACACTTGTTTACTGATGTTGGACTGTAGCACCCATTTGGGTCCACAAGAACTGAATTTTATTAGGGTGCAAATTCTGCTTACACCGTTCTTGCTTCGGCGTTATATAAAAATTCGGCATTACTGATGTCTGAGGACACCAGTAATCCTACTACAATGATTCATATGCCCTTAATACGGCACTATCACCCCCTTCGGTGGTAGCCGCTGTTCCGTAGCTATGTGGATTCCCCTGATGAAAACCCCCTGTTAATTTCTAAATTATACGAATTTCACAGGCAACCAACCATGGTCAGTTTACAATAAGCCTGCCCACAGCTAGTTGTCATCCAAAACCACGGTCTGGGCTGGTAAGGCCGGGACCGCCCGAAAGTGGGGAATCTATTAAAAAACATTATACATGTTTAAGATTCCTACTCACTACCATAATACATAATAATATACAACATAATAGACACTCAAATTGACCATTAACATTATTACATTAGTAGAAACAATTGACCTTTAAACTTGCATATAAAATTATAAACATTACAACTTGAACTTTCTATTGAATCTTTTAATAATCAACCTTTACTTATTTGTCATGTATTATACTATTAAATTCTCCAAAAAATTGTTTAAGTTGTTATCAACATTCATCGTACAATATTTCGTTTATTATCTCTTTTCATATTAAGTCAATTATTTTATCAAACACATTTCGTAATTAAATATTACCTGAATAGCCCGTCTTGTGGTTCACTTGTTTTATATTAAAACACAACGCGTTTCAGAACTAAACTTTCATCCTCAGGTTATTTTCCTTGTTAGAGGTTGTCACAACATTAAGACACAAAACACAAAAAATCATTTCATGCCTTATAAATTTCGAATTCCTCAGCGGCATCCATATAACGGCCTTTTTTTACAAACATGTAAAGGTGCAAGATTTGTAGCCAGGTTTGTGTAATTATGGTTACTATCCATTAAATGTCAGCCAAAATTAGATTTTGTTTGAGCTAGATCTTTTTTAGGTATATGTTCTTTAAATCGTTGTAAAAACGATCTCCCTGTCTGGCCTATATAAAAGCACTTACAGTCACTACACTTAATTTTGTAGATGCCCGTTTTTTCTTCCAGTGGTCTAATAATTTTAGGGCGAAGCAATTTATGTATGTTGTTCACATAATATAAGGCACATAAATTATATCCTGAGCATTTATTAAACGATCATTTGAATTTCCACTCGAACGCGCTATATGATACTACGGCTTTACAAGTCTCAGAACGTCTGAGACTTGCGTCACAGATAAGACAGTGAATGTGTTGACTAGAGACGGCAGTGTCGTTGTAGCTTCCTCACGGTGCGCACCGTTATTCTCGCGCGCTAATGATTGTTTTATATATGTATTTTAAATGTTGTTGTTTTTTGTGTTTTGTGTCTTAATGTTGTGATGACCTCTAACGAGGAAAATAACCTGAGGATGGAACTTCAGTTCCGAAACGCGTTGTTTTAATATAAAACAAGTGAACCACAAGATGGACTATTCAGGTAATATTTAATTACTTAATCTATTTGTGGTTCGGATACGAATATGAAGTATTTCAAAAACACATTTCATTACTTTAACAAAATTCACAAAGTTGAGTATACTTCACCTTGCTACAGCATTACATTTAACATCAACACAAAAGTATATAAATCTACATTATTATCTGTTATCGTTTACCACAAATCATTTCATAATACAGTCCATTTCAGAACCGCCTACTCACATAATTAAATGTTCATGAACAATAACTGTTTAACCACCATCATCGAATAATAATCTGATCTTACTTCTACACAGTTCATTTTTTATTAAATACATTATATTATCTCTGTCAATATAACGACTATTTAAATTCTCATACTTTTCCACAATATCAACAGGATTTTTCCACATTATTACATCATATACCTTGTCACCATCGAGTATAGTCAAGTCGCCCTCAGTATGATTTGTCACCATTAGGTAAGTTATACTATCATCAACATTATCATCATCTACAGCTGCACCAATTATATTACAAGGTACGTACTCAATATCATCAAACTTATCATCATTTGCTGCACTAATTACGTCACAAAGTAAGTACTCAATATAATTATCAGCTCTCTCTATATCTAACCTCTCTACTAATTCTTTATACCTTCTACCAACCTCAAACAACTCTATCTTACTATCAAAATACAACTCTCTCTCATAATACCTCTCATCATAACGCCATTTCACACTTTCTCTTATCTTCCCATGCAGAGGGTACTACTACATTAAAACACCTCCTGGCTTTTCCAGGAACACCACAAAAATTCAGGAAACAACTTGAAAACACATTTTTTTCCTCTAAGGGACTCTCGCCCTTCAACAACAACAATGAACACCTTGGTTCATAATAAACCCGGGGAAAATTTACCCTCTGCCTCATATCCACAAAATAATTCTCTTCATACTCTCTCTCTAACTTATAAACACTCTGTACCACTCCATTATTAAATTCTGCTTCCACTAAAAGTTCATCACAATTATTGATTTTCACTGTATCATCCTCAAATACCCCGTTTTCAACTATCTTACCACTATTAATTGTTAACTCATTAGTATGACTAACACTTACCTCGTTAATTATTTCTTCATTATTTTTTGTTATCATATCACCACTCTCTACCCCCACTATACTTTCATGATTATAATTAACACCATTACAACCACTTACCTTATTATAATGTACCATCTACTACCCCCTGTTTTCTCTTTCTACTTTCGTTTACTTCGTCTTGTACTTGTTTTACCATAGCATTAAAATGTTCAACTTCTTTTAAACTTTCATTAATATTAAAATTCTGTTGTTTTATCTCATTTCTAATCTCATTAATTTGATCCTTCATTTTCGTGTTTACTTCATCAAATTTAGCATTAAAATTAATGATATTCGTATCCAAGTCACACTTTGAATAAATTATATTAATATTTACCTTATTATCCGTCTTGTGACTTCACTTTTTTAAACAACACTACGCGTTTCGGAACGTATGTTCCATCATCAGGTGTAATTACTCTTGCGAGGTCGTCGAAACATTAAGATTATCATAAACACATAAAACACTAAACAAGTTCGTATACAGTATCTAACGTGCGCGTTACGTTTTTGGTGCGCATCTTGACGACACTGAACTAACATTATCAATTCACCGCTATCGCTGCTCGCGCATGATGTGTGACGTGGACCTTAGTTGTTCTGAGATTTGCATCGCAGTGTCATACAAAGAGTTAGAGTGAAAATTTAACTGGTCATTTAATAAATAATCTGGACTGGTTTTAAAGGCGTTATATATTTCAAATTCTTCGTTAGCATTCATATTCCTACCTTTATTGCATATGTGTATCGGTTTAAAGTTTGTACTAAAATCTGTATAATTATGATTATTGTCAATCAAATGTCGTCCAAAATTGGATTTAGTTTTTTCGAAGTCTTTTTTGGGGAGATGTTCTTTGAATCTCTTTATGAAAGTTCTTCCTGTCTGGCCTATATAAAAACAGTTACAGTTATCACATATTATCTTGTAGACACCTGTTTTTTCTTCTAAAGGTCTGGCCGTTTTTGGACCAAGTATGTTATATATGTTATTGCTTGTTTGAAAGGCCGTCGCTATATTCATTTTCTTAAAGATATTTGTTAGAATTTTTGGAAGGACATTACCATACTCAGTTGATATGTGTGTTGCTCCTGCCTTGTTCTTCGGGGGCCTCATTTGTCTGTTTTGCTGTTTCTTGAGTAGTCTATCTATCATTGAACTTTGATATCCGTTAGCTCTGGCTATGTATTTTATTGTATTTAACTCTTTTTGAAAATCAATTGTCTCAAGTGGTATTGTAATTAGCCTATGTATAAAACTGTTATATGCCGCCATTTTTTGAGATGTAGGGTGGTGGGAGTCTGCGTGTACAGTGATATCTGTTGTGGTGGTTTTCTATAGATTTGGTATTGGAATCTATTTTTTGTTTTATTTTTGTGACTGTTAAGTCAAGAAAATTCAGCTTATTGTCGGTTTCAGTTTTGAGGGTGAATTGTATGCATTTATGTATGCTGTTCATATAATGTCTCAAAGTATCTATCTGTCACAGTGAACCATCAAAAATGATCAAAGTATCATCGACATATCGCGTGAATTGTTATAAGTGGTCTAATTGGTACATCAATTTTATGAATCTTGGGTAAACCTGTGAATTGCCTATAAATGCCCGGGCACCTCAATTCACAATTGATGGACCAGAATTATTTCACTCATGATAAACAATTATTTTTTACCCAGCATGACGGTGTAGCAATGGGTTCTCCACTTTCTGGCCTTCTTGCTGATATATATCTAAACCATTTCGAAAATTCTTTCATTTTTACCAATAATAAATATAATGATAACATAATTTTTTATGGCCGATATGTTGACGATACCTTTTTAATTTATAAAGGCACACGTCGACAAATAGACCAGTTGCACAAATATTTGAACAGTATTAATAGTAATATACAGTTTACGTTGGATAACGAGGACAATGGGAAATTAAATTTTCTGGATTTGACTGTCACTAGGAACAATAAAAAATTGCAGTTTAATATTTACAGGAAACCACAGCAACTGATACTGTTATACATGCCACATCTTATCATTCACTGTCCCAAAAAATGGCCGCTTTCCACAGCATGATTAACCGCCTTCTGTCATTGCCCCTCAGTAATGAGGACTACTATGATGAACTGAATACCATTAAACACATTGCAATCACAAATGGTTGCAAAGAAACAATAATAAATAGTATCCCTCAAAAGACACAAGAGACGAAAAAACACGGACATACATAGGGCACCTGTGGACCATACATATAAATACATCTCAACGCCATACACGGCCTTTATGCCTAGAATTCTAACTTCTATTTTAAATAAGACTAATAATATTATTATCATGTATAAAACTACAAACAACATTTTAAATAATCTTCGTGTTCGTGAACCAACAGCCCTTGAAACTAAAACAGGGATTTATAAATTGGTATGTGATGATTGTGATGCCTTCTATGTGGGCCAAACGGGCCGAAATTTTCTAAAAAGATTCGCTGAACACAAGCCACCTACATACTTTCACAATGTAGAAAACATCAGATCTAAATTTGCTAAGCATCTTATCACAGAGAATCACAACTATACTGGCTTTAATACTAACCTAAAACCCCTTCACATTTGCAATAAAGGGCGTTATATGAACACCCTCGAAGAATTCGAAATATATAAAGCATACAATAATGCCGATACCAAGACCACATATTTTGAATGATCAGCTGCATTTTAAATCAAACATCCTGTACGATACTGCTTTGCGGCATCTGCTATGATACAAGGCAGATATGAACCAGTGCGCGGTCTGTTGCCGTACGGTGTACACTCGAAACCGTTGTGCGCGCTATTTGTATATGTGTATTCTTATTTTGTTTTGTTTAAATGTGTTTTAATATTTTTGGAAATATTCGACGATTATGCCATCGCACGATGGGATAAGATAACGATTTTAAAATTCTGATGATGGGACAAGGTCCCGAAACATGGAAATTTTAAATGAAAATACATTGCTGTAAGTCACAGACGGTAAGTTATACATTACTAATTTGATTATCTCATTCGGACGTTTATTCATAGTAATTTAAAATTTGACATTATTTTGTTTCATATCATTAAACTTACTTTCACTTTTAATATTTTGTTCATTGATATCACTCCTTACTTCATTAAATTTTACATTCTGTTAATTAAACTTACGCTCAAACTTTACACTATGTTCATCGAATTTAGTACTTACATAATTGAAATTACTTTCTAATTAACATTCATATTATGCTTAATATCATCAGACATTGTTGTCATTAATTTAATCATATCGGCCATTGACCATTCTTTTTCTTTGGTTGCCACGGGAGTAGACTCTGCTCCCGTGTTACTCATTATAATTGACTCAGTCAAACTGCTTTCTTTTATTACTACAGGATTTGACTGAGTTTCTGATTCACTCACGACAACTACGTCAGTCAAACTGACTTCATTCTTATTATTTTCCATTTGACTTTAATTCTTTTAATTAAATGATTAATAATTACTTATTAATTATATAAACAAAAATCTCGTGAAAATTTTTTTAATACGATGTTTAAATTATAACTTATATCCTGTAACTTATAATCATAACATAATTACGCATTTCGTGACATACCAAAAAAAAAAAAAAAAAAAAACCGTTTACCACAACCTACCCTCTGTGCGTCAAACAGGCCTATTTTATATAAAAATCCTGGCAAGGTCGCCAATTGTAAAGTAACAAACTTTTTGTAAATATAATAACCAGAATATTACCTACCTTGCGATTATGCACTTACCTTAAATTCCATTAGAACATTACAGGTTCGCCAACATATTTTGAAACTGTAATATGTAAACTGTAACACTTTCCTTAAATAAAAACCCTTGAATAATTTGATAAACTACCTCCCTTAACTCTTTGAAGGCAGGCAATAAGCACACAAAAAACCCTATGTGGGGCAGGATAATTTTTTTAAATTGTTTTTGTAATTTTCTCTTATTTTATCTTTTTTGGCATATAAATGAATGTTAAAAATTATTAAAACACAATAATTTTAAAAAATATATAATTTATTTACTAAAGAAAGGTGGTTACACTGTGTAACCACTGCCCCACTTGAGCAACTTTTAACTAATAACAAAAGCAGAAAATTTACAAATTTAAAATAATTTAAAACTTTCTTTACAACTGTTTAAGAGAATGAAAATCATTAAAACATGTCTTTCCTGATCTCAAACACAAAGCTACATCACACACATCATATTTCCATCTTGATCGTACTGGGTTTTTCTTAGAACTGCAGAGCGCACATCTTCGTGGTGAAGCCATATGTGTGGGTTGATGACTGCTAGATACCAGCCTAACATTAACATCTACACGAGCTTTTTTTGTTTGTGACGCTTGCTGGTCTGTCTTCTAAGTGTACTGCTGCCTTCTTTGTAGTAACAATTTTTGGAGAGAAAATTGCCGTGTAGATTGTGCGCTTAAAATCTTTGTTGTTGTACTGCTGCATGTCCATCTCTTTGTGTATGATGAAAGCATTGGTGACACAACAATCAATAAAATGGAAGAATAATCGCATCCACCATTTTTTGCTCTTTCTATCAATTTTGTTGTCATTTTTTAACCTGTCAAATTTGTCTACAAAATTCATGTGACAGTTGTACTCCTGAATAGCAAGTGGGCATGTGAATGTTTTCCTTGTTTCCATCTTTTTGTTTTCTTTTTACCGTAGAAATTTCTGAAGGGTCATGAGCAGTGCTTAATACATTGACACCTTTGCTGTCTTTCCACCTGTAAACAGCAGTTCCAGTGTTGCTTACACTGAATGAGAAT